>PKRV01001110.1:2079444-2222010 GCA_003709505.1 Hyphantria cunea
GGGTGTTTCTGATGTTGTTGGGAGTTTTTAAAGTTTTTTTTTTACCAATAGGAATGCATGTTTTTTGTGTGTGTCATAGGCTTATCAATTTGTGAGTGTCAACCCGAAATTTTAAACGATTTTTCATGGTTGTCAGAGTTGCTTGAAAATGTTTAACGCCCAACCAAGTGGCCACGTGTCAGCAAAATTTTAATACTTATAATAATTTTGTCCGTTCTAGATTAATAAGCGTATTGTGTATCATAAAAATATACTTGTTTTTAAACGCTTTTTATTAACCTTACTTACTTTTAAACCTATTCTTGTTTGTAATCATCTCCTGTGGACTTGATTTTGACCCATTTCAAACAGTCAGATTTCATTTAAACTTGGTAGACTTATTGAGGATCGATGACAGTACAATAATCTGAAAAGTAAGTGAAAGTGGTGCTCTCTGAAAATATTGAAATAATGTCGCCCCCACACTTTTTTACATTAAAATTATTTTCAACTATTTAGTTTGATTTATTAATAATATCATGTCCTTTTAGTTTTGTTTAAACTATTGTTTTTATTTTATCCTACAGGAGTCTCCTAGTGACGACGAACGCAGTAGTTCACCGAAAAGACGCAGTCGCGGCGTGGAGTTACCGCCCGACCCGTACTTGCTACTGTCACTGGTATACTTCGACACGTCACGCGGAGGCAGCATGACCAAGAAAGATCTACAGAACTTGTTCATGAGTCTTGGATTACAACTTTCGCGGTCACAGATCAGGGCTATCCTCGAAAAAGTATGCGTAAAGGATTCTTTTAATTATAAGTAAGTACTTTGATATTTAGTTAGTTTAAACAGCTTTTTTTTTCTATTTTATGTTGCTAGGATATTGTCAACAAAGGATGAATCTACATCCTTTTTAGTTCTTTTCAGAAAAGGATCCAGAAACATCCATTTTTGAAAAGTATTTTAATAATGCTTATCTCTTACTATATTAGGTTATTATCAGTGAAATTAAAAGGATAAAATACAAACATATGTACAAAAATATGTTTATCATTTCTATGTTTGAACTTTTTAACAAGTTTTGAATGTTTTAGGTCACTGATGCAGACCATAAAGGATGTAGCGTCAGGCACATCAGATGCAATCCATGACTTACCACTGGATACCACAGCCATCGCTAGTGAAGTACCCACTCATGTGAGTATTTAAATATCAACACCCTCCGAACATCACCGTGGGAGAGCCATGCTTCGGCACGGATGGGCCGGCTCGATCAGAGTGATACCACGGCCCACAGAAAACCGGCGTGAAACAGCGCCTGCGCTGTGTTTCACCGAGTGAGTAAGGATACCGGAGGCCCATACCCCAACCCCTCCCCATCCCCCAAAAATCGGCAGCACCCCTGGGCGCTGGTATGGGCGGCGGTAATCGCTTGCCATAAGGCTATACATATAAGTCTGATCGATTGCTCCCTATTCTATAAAAAAATAACCTTTTCCCACACTGCCTAGGTACCGCAATTGAAGTGTTTCCCACGGCTGTGTCTGAGCTCTCGGGTTAGATTCCCAGATCGGAAACAAAGGTTTGTATGATCTACAAATCGATGGTCCTTATTAATAATGTCGGATCTGCAAAAATATTACTTTCATTAGAGCAGTTTAAATTTTGTTTTAATGACAAAAAAACAACGAACTGTGTATGTTTAAAACTTTTACTGACTCTTTTACATATCAACAGTATTTAAACTGCCGTACTAAAAAGAAGTCTTTTACGTATACGTACATATGTATTTATATCAGCTTTTTAGTACTCATAATACAAGCTCTGCTTGGTTTGAGAAATGTCAGTTAAATTATTAAAAGAACTGGGTTGGTGATAGATTTTAGTCTACGTTAGTCGTTTTTTTACATGGATCTTCTGCCATTTGACACTCACAACCCAAATACTATAACAGTAAAGAAGATTTGTAGATCAAAAATTTTAAGGCTCGCAATTTATCCTTAACCTTGGATACAGATGTTCTATAGGAACCAGGACCAATGGCTTAACGTGCTCTTCACAACGGCTTTCAATTGTTGTAAATAGTCTCCTATCCATATATTGACCTGGATAGGACTTCACTTACCTTTTCAATGTTGTTATTTGATATTTCCTAACATGTAAAATTAATATTTCTAGATCGCTGAATTAGAAGAGACAATTGCGTCTGGGAACCGCAATTTGTTGCCAGTTTTTAATGTAACACCAGATGACACAGAATCTCAGGATGGAGAAGCTAAAGACGTCAGCGAATCAGGTAAAAATATATCCAATATTTGTACGTAACATACAGAGAACAAACAAAATATGTTTACATGTATGTGTGGTGTCAGTATATAAAAAAAAATTTTTTTCGATTTAGTTGACATTTCAATAGGAAGCTTAAAATAATATATATCAAGGAATTATTTGTGAGTCATGTGATTGCAAACACCAATAGGCATATATGTTATAAGCTTACAATTTGGAGAGTTTGGTTACCTATCAACTGTTGGTTATTTTGTTTTGGGTTGTCGCGACTTAAGAAATAATAGTTTAGTATACATAAAGTAATTCGAATTTCAGATAAATCATTTAAGTTCTAATACTAACATTTTATGTATGATTAAGTCTCTTTGACTGCGTGCATGGCGTAGTGGGTATAAATGGATACATAGTCACTTTCTGCTACTCTGAGTTTAGGGGGTTCAACTCCTCATGTGCTACATGTTATGTGATCCACAAGTGTTTTTGTGTGTATTGTTTTGATCCAGGAATATCCATAATGCGAAGATGTTAATGGAAGTTTAATGTATGGTAATGTACAAGTCGCGGTTAATGGACGTCGGAGTGTTAGTGGCTTTCCCGTTGAAAAGATTACTTTAAAAAAAATCGACCAGAACTGACCGACGATTGTAGTGTAGAACGCCCACAAGCCAGGTGGAGCGATGATTTGCGCAAGACGGCTGGCAGGAGCTGGATGCGAGAAGCCATAGATCGAACTAAGTGGCGTGAAATTGGAGAGGCCTATGTCCAGCAGTGGACTGCGATAGGCTGATGATGATGATGACGATGACCGACGATTGCTTATATTCAGACTCAATCGGGGACTATAATTTGAAAAACAAAACATGTTCAAAAATGAATAACGTACATACAGAACTTTTTTTTCGACATGTGTTGATGTCGTCGAACGTGTCATCCAGAAGTGCGAGTGTGTGGTGTCGCAGGTATGGTGATGTACAAGTTGCGGTTAATGGACGTCGGAGTGTTAGTGGCTTTCCCGTTGAAAAGATTACTTTAAAAAAAATCGACCAGAACTGACCGACGATTGCTTATATTCAGACTTAACCGGGGGCTATAATTGAAGAATAAAACATGTTCAAAAATGAATAACGTACATACAGAACTTTTTTTCTTACCGTGGGAGAGCCACGCTTCGGCATGAACGGGCCGGCTCGACCGGAGTGATACCACGGCCTCACAGAAAACCGGTGTGAAACAGCGCTTACGCTGTGTTTCATCGAGTGAGTGAGGATACCGGAGGCCCACCCTCACCATCCCCCTTCCCCCAGGCCGCCATAGTGTGTCACCATGCTGCATTGTTCTTTTTCGCATTGATGATGGTGACCACCACTCTTGGATTCTGCTCATGCTTTCCATCGGGCAAGGCAGAGTCATTTTGGCAGCTTAAATATATAAAAAAAAAAATAAAAAAAAATATGTCGCAGGTATGGTGATGTACAAGTCGCGGCTGGTGGACGTGGGCGCGCTGGTGGCGGGCGCGGCGCGGGGGGGGGCGGCGCGCGCGCGGCTGGAGGCGGCGCTGGACGCCACGCGCGCAGCGCTGCGGGCCGCGCGCGCCGCCGCCGCCTCCACGCAGCAGGCCGAGCGCGGCGCGCAGCACCAACTCTCCGACCTCAGCCTCAGCCTCGCCAACGCCCGCGCTCGCATCACCTCGCTCACGGTACCGCTTTAAGCTATCTTCTAAATAACTTCCCTCACATTTTTTCCCGTCGTTTATATATTACTTTTTTTTTTTAAAACGCTCATAGCCCAGTTGCACTCGGTGATTAGAAACAATCATCGAGGGTAAGCAACGATGGCGCGGTCAGTACCTGGATGGGTGACCGCTGGTGGCATGTCACCGTGAGCGTCTCCGTGATTCGGAGGTCACGTTAAGCAGTCGGTCCCGGTTGTTATCATAGGATAACAGTCGTGAAGCTTAGTTGGAGGCCTTCGGGCGGCTTAAAAACATCCAACGGCAAGATTTACGTAGCCGCAACGTGTTCTTGCGAGTCCCCAACCCGCACTTGGCCAGCGTGGGGACGTATGGTCTTAACCCTCTCCTGAGAGGAGACCCGAGCCCAGCAGTGGGACATTATGGGTTGTTGATGATATATTATTTTTATTTATTTATTTAATTTCATTGCGTACATATTACAAAAATACTAAATAAAATGAGTGACAAAAAGGATTACTACAACAATTGGCGGTCTTATCGCTCACGGCGATCTCTTCCAGACGACCATCATGGACATTAGATTGTTATGTATGATTTTTAGTAGTACACACAATTAATACAATCTTTACAATAAGAATTAAAAAAAAAAAAAAAGAAAAACAAAATGAAAAAAGTAACAATAATAAAAACAAATCAATAGAGGTTTATACCTGCTCAAATACACACTCGTTCTCCATACACGTGAATTAATAAGGAAATAACAGAAACCTACACAAATAACTCCACAACAAATATACAGATCCATAAATATCCTATTCAAGTATTGACAATGACAAATAGTACTCCTTCACCAGCTTTTTAAATACAGTTAATGTTTTTGCTTGTCGAATGCTCTCAGGCAAGCTGTTCCAAAGCCTTACTGCCTGTACCGTGAAAGATTTGTCTGCAAATTGAGTGGAATGTGTTGGCATTTTTAGTATTAACTTTTCCGATGATCTCAGGTCCCTGCAATGTCTATTTTTTAATATTATCATATTCCATTTTCTTTTTAACCGACTTCGAAAAAGGGAAAGCTTCTATATTCCAAATATGGTCAATGTGTAGTCATTATTTATTTCTTCACTCAACAGTCAGTATTAGACTGAATACTATGTATACGTTTCGTAATGCTGACACGTCGATGCGCTAAGTAATAATATACATGAGTTTTTTGGCATCGAGGGCAGACGAGCAGATGACTACTTTCACTTACGGTCACCGGCATATGGGACTTGCACGTGACCATAAATGACCGTAGTCATCTTTTCAATTCAAACGAGTACCTTGCCACTCTTAAATTCCCTCTTTCCTTAGCAAGCAAGTAAGGGAAACCCAGTCTAACCTGGTACAAGCAGCCTAATCTCCATTAACCTTATTTAATTAAAAATAACAATGCATAACTCCGTTCGACAGTAGACTATCCCACGTCGATTTCGTTACTATAAAATCATTTCGATGTTTGCCTTCTGCCAGATGTCCCGCAAAACTACATTTTTTAAAATTGAATTTTGTATCACAATTTTTGTCTTATTAAATTATTTTTTACAGGCGAGTTCAAAAATATTCCATTCCGCCTTGAAGAGCATACAATCTAAAGTAGAAGCTGTAGTAAATATAAAATATGAAGATGATGATGTCGTTGAAATAGTTAATGGAGCAACACAGTAAGTAAACTTATTTCCTCTACCACTTTAATATTTAAACACTTATAATAGTACCAACTGCCTCGGTGGCGCAGTGGTAGCTAACGCGACTGCTGTCCATGAGGTCTCGGGTTCGAATCCTTAGTCGGACCAAGTGTTTGTAAGATCTGCAAATATTTGTTTCGGGGTTTGGATGTTTTCTGTGTATAATATGTATGTATTTACAAAAAAATAGTATTTATGTATTCATATCAGTTATCTAGTACCCATAATACAAGCTCCGCTTAGTTTGGGACTAGATGGCGTTGTGTGTTAGATTTCCGATTATCCGAAAACATTTATTTTAAAAAAAAAATTACTTAAATAAATTGTTACAGAAGTGATAAATCAAAAGAACCAAAGAAAGTAGCAGAAGATAACAAGAAGAATGTCACAAGTAAGGATGAACCTTCGTCAAAAGCTGAAGAAAAATATGAAATTAATGAGCCCAGTGCTGATTCCGAGACTAAAGTAAAAGAAGGTGATATGATCACAGACGAAAATATGGATCTAGACGATAAGGAATAGCATGCATATGCATCTAATTTGAAATAAATTCCTAATATATGTAATTATTTTCTGGTTGAAATATAATCTGATAGAATACTCTGTAGTGTGACAATGGTAATTGAAACTCCATGGAATTAAAAAGACATTCAATCTTGGAATGATTTGATTTTAATGGTTAAGTATAATATTGTTCTTCTAGTTGACACGGAATAATAGAGTAACACAGGCGTACATACCAGACTAAAATAACCAAAGCCTCTTTTCCGATACAAAGCAGTCCGATTTTGGCGGGCACGCCATATTTTCGCACGTACACATTTGTACACTTTTTACGCTACGAACATTGTTAAAAAACAAAACATTCAGAACTTTACACATACATACAAACTCATTGTTTCATAACTGCGTAGGCCCATTTGAGCTTATACTTTGATAGAGTGGAACGCCTGCGTATGGCTATTGTACTGTGTTGCTCTATCTACAAACTAGACTTTCTGCCATGTTTCTGCCTATTCATTTTTAGAATGTTTCGTAACATGTTTTTTGGATAAGAAACTTACATATAACTAGTGTATAAGATTTTAAGTGTAGATTGGCGCCTGACCTTGTATGTAGTGGTTGTGTGCTTGCTGTAAGTGATACAAGATATATTACAAAATGAAGGATTTCTGACAATAAAGTTCAGTGAAAATCACAAATACTGTTGTTTTCAATCCTCGCTTGATTACTTTCATTACAATCTTATAAATTGTATTGCATTTGATTCGTCTAACCGTCTTAAACGATTTTTTATGCAACTTTTGTTCGATTGTTTAACGAACAACTCTGAAACCCACTTTACAAGGAATAAAGAAACGAGTTAATTAAATAAAATTCAAGAATTCAGAACTTAATTTTAAGTATAGTTTCGTGAAATGTAGTTTGTCATTCGTTTTTTTTTAGATACTGTTATTTCAATGTCAAAATCTATCCTATTTTAAGTGCGCTTTTAACTACCACATAACTAGCTAAAACTAGCATTAACTGTGAAAATAGGAATGCATTTGTATGCATAAATTAAAACTAAAATTGTGTATAGATAATCGAATTGTTTTATTTCCCAAATAAAATCTACAGCTACATTTTAAATCATATTGTGCTAAAATTTCACCTTAAACATTTCAATATATCATTTCTTATTACGACGTTATGATTTACTAAGCTATCATTCCATTATTCTAAATACATTAAACTGTGAACTAAAAAAAATAAAGCTATAAAATGCTTCTTTACGCAATTGTTTACTTAATCCGTAATACATTATTTAATCATTTTTCAACAAAAAAAGTTTACAATACACAAAATGTAACATTACAAAAATTAGAAATAAAATCATGACAAAAATACAGAATTAATTATTATGACGAATGTAATAAAAACTCGCACAAAGAAGATTATAAAATGCTTTTACATAAAAGTTTACTTAATCTGTAATATTTCATTATTTAAAAGACTTTTAACGTAAGGAAATAAGGTTTCAAAAAGACAAATACTGAAAGACGACATATATAAGTTATGTTGCTGTCTACACACAGGGTTCCACATAGTTACCGGGGAACAGCCCTGTAACACCGTCCATAACTCCTTCCCACCAGCCATCATCATTCTTCTTCAGCACATAGATTACCGAACTCTCTTGGAATGACAACTCGTCTTCTTTATCAGCGTAGTAATCGTATATCGCGACAACTGCAAACAAAATCATAGTATTTTGAGTTCTGAATCATAAATGATTGAGAATTCTTTTATTTTTCTTTTTTGTTACTAATTAGTATTAATGTAATTCAATATATAAATAACTAGTGATGTTCGGAGTCCTTATAAATATAAATCTGGCGGAAACAATTATTTTTAAGAACCGCAAATACTACTTAACCGACTTCAAAAAAGGAGGAGGTTCTGTTCCACTGTGTGTATTTTTTTTATTTTGTTCTCGGCTGATACTAGTATACAATATTTTGAACGATTGACTTCCAGGATTTCATAATGATTTACTGCGCCAAACTTTTTAACTGATTATTTTTAAAACTTTCACAAAAGTTTCCATTTCGTTACAATGATAGTGAAATAGTATTTACTAGACAATTATCCGTTTAAGATTCTACGAATATCTGGCACATGACTCAATGAATATATTAAATACCTTTTTCCATGTAGTTCTTAGGCACCCAACCAGGCAGATCCTCCTCATCAGGCACTATAGCAGGCACCGCGCTTGTATACTGGGTATTCATCTTATTCTGCAAAGTAAGTACACATTACTCCAAAAAAAATGGCTAAAGTTCCTTATGTACGATAAAAACAGTCTTACTGTTAGGTGATGAGGTCTTCCAAAACCATCGTGCGATAGCTCGTCGTCCATGGGGGGCGGAGGCAATGGCGGGGACACAGAACCGCCCCGGATCGACCCTCCTCCAGCAGACGATGATGACGCACGCTGGAATATAAACTGAGCTAAGGTTATAGTAATTATATTCTTATAAAAGTAAACCACTTGGCAAAAGAAAAACAGTTTCAAGGTTCTGGAATATTCCATGAGCAAAGTTGTTGTATAGTTTAAAATAAAAAAAATAATGATAGTATTACAGTACACATGCAGTTAAAAACAATAAAAAAATGCTTTATGCTCTCTCATTATATGAAATGTGTAAAAGATTTTGGAACCAGTATTGAAATTAATATGCATAATAACTAAAATCGCCGTGTAGATTGTACATGATAGTTATCATGAGATTTTTTTTAAAACTATATATTGGTTATCATAACTAGAAAAATTTGAGAAAAAAAGTAAAAACATAATTGTTTTAAAGTTATGACATAAATACCACCTTTTACCAGTGGTTCTGCCTGCATGTATGTCGGTTATCGCAGTAAATATTAATTTGTGTCTATCGCATTCATAATATTAGTAGGATGCAGCATATCATAAGCAAACTGTGAAGTTAGACATAGAGGCATCTATGGCGTAGTGGTAGCGAATGCGACTGCTGTGCAAGAGGTCTCGGGTTCGATTCCTGAGTCGGACCAAATGTTTGTATGATCTGCAAATATTTGTTTCGGAGTTTGGGTGTTTTCTATATATAATATGTATGTATTTACAAAAAAAAAGTATATAAGTATTAATATCAGTTGTCTAGTACCCATAGTACAGGCTATGCTTAGTTTGGGACTAGATGGCGTTGTGTGTTAAAATGTCTGAACTTATTTATTTATTTATAAAATACAAACCTGTCCTGGAAGACTGGAATGCTGGCTGTGTTCACCATCAGAACCGATCAAAGGTGATGGAGGAGCTGAAAGTATTTAAATTATCATTTAAAACAATAATCAAAGAATAGACCCTTTATTAAGGTTCCGTACCAGTAAAGGGACTTACTAAGACTTCGTTGTCCGTCTGCCACCAAGCTGTACTTCATGAACCATGATAGACAGTTGAAATTTTCAGAGATAATGTATTTCTGTTTCTGCCGATTTTTTTCTTTATAAAGGTGTGTAGTGCCTATGAACTAGCTGACCAGCACTAGTTCGTCTGAACCTCTCAGGTGGCAAATTTTTTTGGCAACTCCTTTCATATGACTACACGGTTGGCCTAGTGGTTTGAGTGGTCGCCACACCGCTTCCTACTGTGCCAAGTGTTGTGGGTTCAAATCCTACATGGGACAACACTGTGTGATCCATAAATTGTTGTTCTAAGTCTGGGTGTACTTTGTGTCCATTTCATGTATGTTTGTAAAGAACCCCGCGACATGGAAATGTGTATTCCTAATGCGGGAGTTTTCTTTTTAAAAATAAAAGAAAAAAAAAGAATATTCCTTAATATTATTATTACCTATTTAATACTAAAATAATTTTTAACTTGAAACGGCAATTTTGAGATTAGTGCACATAACCAAACACCATTATAAAATAATATATATATTTGTAACTGCAGCATACACATGCAATAATGTATGATGTAAGTAGTACATTAGGTACAACTATTATTACTACATCAGTGCTCTTAATTGTTTGTTACGTGTTCCCATCATTACTGTGTGTACTCACGAAATGCGCGATTACGCTTTTAACGCATTGTGTAGTAATGTTAGTAATTTAGGGCCAAATTGTTGGTAATTATGTTTCAAACTAATGTAAAGTTTTTTTTCGCTCTAAAAATAAACGTTTTTCTTTTAGGTTTTAATCTATACATACATATAAAGAAAATTCGAATATCTGCTTGTAATATTAAAACAACAGCTTTCTACTAAATGCATATGTATGTATACGCGTTACATATACAAAAAAAAAAAACACATTTTACAGTGTTTGTTCCGGCTAATCTCTGGAACAGCTGGACCGATTTTGACGGGACTTCCACAGGGAGATAACTTATGATAAAAGGGGTATTTTAGAATACTTTTTTAAACTAACTCCGCCCCGTGTTGTTACCCGCGGTGTTCGTATTACCGCAAGTAAAACCGCGAGGCTCAGCTAGTCTATTACATAAAATACTAACGTGGCATACTGGAATGCAAATCTTGTTGTGAATAGTTAGCAGCTGTCTGATGTTGATTTGGATGCACCATTCCAACCTGGAAATATAAAAAATACATGGTCTTATTAAGTCAAAATATTTGATGCTTTTGTTCTTCTATTTTGTATAGCCTAAAGTGTTTTCTGGAACAAGTGGAGTCAACAGGTCACATTGTTGTATTCAAGGAATGGTGCAAGGGAATGAAAACAAGTGGGAGAGCCACGCTTCGGCATGAATGGGCCGGCTCGACCGGAGTGATACCGGTGTGAAACAGCGCTTACGCTGTGTTTCATCGTGTGAGTGAGAATACCGGAGGCCCATACCCCAATCCAACGCCCCCTATCCCCCTCACCATCCCCCTTCTCCCCAGGCCGCCATAGTGTGGGTCACCATGCTGCATTGTTTTTTTTCGCATTGAGGATGGTGACCACCACTATTGGATTCTGCTCATGCTTTCCATCAGGTAGGGCAGAGTCATTTTGGCAGCATAAATAATAAAAAAAAAAAAAAAAGCATCCTCTAAGATGGGAGGATGTTTTTACCTGACCCTGGGACCATACTGGACAAGAGTCCCGGCAGACAATGAGTAATGGAAGCAAATGGTAGCTTGGAACAAAAGACTAAGATACATCGTCATCATCAAAATGTTTTCTGCTGAGATATGAGGATTCAAGTATTTGTTTTAACCCTGGTTGCTAGCAATAGCCTATGGGTTCGTTTCAAACCCTTTGGATCGGGTATTAAACCATCACACCACAACCAGGCTCCTGATAAACACATCTCAGCAGTCAGGTGTGTATCTGTTAAGGTATACTGGGTATACGGGTAACTATGCAGGTAAACCTTTCAGGTACCTGCCATATATGGCTAGCTTTAATATTCTAATTACCTGAGGTTGAGCTACTGGCAAAGTAGAATATCCCGGTGGTCGCCGAGGGTAGTTTGGAGCGTAGTGTGAAGGCACTTGAGGTGGAGCAACTGCTGGAGGCGTACGGTATTCGCGAGATGATTTACCTTTACAAGAAATTTATTATTAACATGGGATAATAAGCTTTACATAATAATGATTTTTTTAAGTAATATGTGGCAAACGTGCAGACGTATCGCCTGGTGGCAAGCAACTAACGCCACTAGTGGACACCCGCAACACCAGAGGCGTCACAAGTGGGTTGCCGGCCTTTGGGGGATGGGGAGAGGGGTTGGGGTAAGGGCTATGGGTATCTTCACTCACTCGGTGAATCACAGCACAAGCGCTGTTTCACACCTGTTTTCTGTGAGGCAGTGGTATCACTCCGGTCGGTCCGGCCTATTCATACCGAAGCGTGGCTCACCCATGGTAAAAGCACTGTAATAATTTGAATTACCAACACTGAATTTTAGTTTATTTAATAATTTTTACTGTCATGTCTGGATGACATACATTTTCTTTTTTGATAGTATTGCCTCGATGTAGTGACACTCAAGAATAGATCTTGAGTGTCACTATATTCTTTAGAACAAAATCTCAGATCTACTATATGATAATACTTGACATCAAGATTAAAAGATGAAGATATTCCCACTCTTTTTAATTGTGACACCTAATCACTCAACTGGGTTAGACTTTTTCTAATACAGTAAAAAAATAGAGCAAGAATAATAAATTAAAAACAGCAACTAAATAGCTAAAAATATTACCTAAGGTACCTCTTCCCAAAGTGCCCGTATTAGCAGCAGAGGCGGCACGAACGGCAGCAGGTGGGGTCGGTGGTTTAGTAGTTGGCGCCGGTAGTGTGGCAGCATTTACGGGTGGTCCAGAGCGCCGACCTCGGGGGGTGCCACTTACAGCCCCATTCCAACGTGCACCATGACCAATATCATCCAAAGCTGATGAAAATTAAATAAGCTAATTGGCATTTCTAAGCTTATTATGAACACCAATGATAATTAGTCTTGTTAAGCCAATGCCCTCAAATATACTGACTACTTCATTCTACGATTTAAATTGACCTCAAGGTTGTAGAGGTCCAATGCCAACTGATATTCAGGTAAAACCAGTTGAACTAGTAACCGACCCCAAATACTACATCAATAATAATAATACATCGTAATGTTAAAAAAGTTCTAAGGCCCAAAAATTGGCTTTTTGAATTGAATTGAACTGCCTTATCATCACAGTGATGATGTTTGTTACTGTGATAGGTAGAGGTCAGTGAAATCCAAATACAAAGACTCACTGTGCTGAAATAAACTCATACTAGAGCCACTTCTTTAGTTTATTCTGTACCATGACTAAAGTTGGTTAAATGTTGTAAGGACCCATTATCATGCATTTACTATGCAGCTAAGCTAAATTTGCACCTCACTGGACTAGCTATTATTGGAGAGTACATCATTCAAATAATTACAGAAAATTGACTTAACGGACATTTTATAACATACATTTAATTTTATGTAATCGATGAGAGGTGCAAACTTAGCTTGGCTGTATTTTAGTTTCATAAGTAAAAATGTAGAAATAATGTACAACAACAAAAGAAATAATGAACAAAAGAATTTAGTTCAATTATGAAACTTTAAGCTTGATAATTAATACCTGTGTAATCAATGCTTTTCCTGACATATTTTATAGGTTTCTCGGGGTTAGCTGGTGCAATAATTTTGTACTGTCTGTTAGTCACTTTGTTTGCAGTCAGCACACCAATCTCTCTGCGTGCCACCTTCTCTTTATGAATAGCAACAGTTTGTGCAATATGGTTCATTTGACCTTCCATTTCAGCCAACTGCATTGTCTGTAATTCCAGCAGCTGGAGGAAGTTATAAGCCAAAGTGTTGATCTGATATGCCACACTGGCCAAAGATTGTGTAGTATAGTTTTTAGTGCTCTCCAACGCAAGCCTTTTGTTCTCAGACTGGAAGTAATTCGCTTCGCAGTAGTCAGCCACACGTTCAAGATTCGTATGGGAATCTGTTAAATGACTGCGCCCTTCAGGGATTTCCGTTTGCAATAACGCTGCTAATTCAGCCATTTTGAGGTGACTGAAAATAGTTTTAAACAAAAATGTAGCACGCTTTGTTTCTAGTCAATAAGAACACACACATTTGAAATATTAATTAAGACTATCATAGTAGGCATTAGGTATATTAGGGCGATACTGTGACCACAGGAAATGAAAAAATAGGGCTTGATACTAACTTTTATTTAACTATTTACTATAATCAGCAATTTAACACATTATCTAATTTGTATGCTTAATTAACTTTATAAACTCATATCGCGTGTATTTAAAAAACTGTAAATCAAAAGTTTTGGGTGGAACACTGTACACTATCTTTGACAATTTGAGTAGTTTGACAGTAAATACTAAGCGCTAGGGATGCGGTTAAATGTTTGACCTGTCGTGCTATCGATAATTTTACTCTAAAGATTAATAAAAAACCTCGTTTTTGACGTTACTTCGTTTTCACTTTATTTATAATAACTATTATGAAAAACTTGCACCCGCAGCTTCGCTCGCATTACTAACAAGTTTTACAGTACAGTAATTATAAGGTAGTCACTTCTAATACCTCCAAGACTATGTCTATAAAGTCTCAAGAGGATCGGCTGAGTAGCTATCTCGTGAAAATAAGTAACAAAAAACTTATTTTCACCTTTATTACATTAGTGTGAATAATAATATTTATGCATGTAAATTAATCAACCAACAATAAAATATACAAAAAAAAAACACCAACCTGACCTAGGTGGAGTCCTTTCCAATGTAGTCCAGTCCCGTGGACTGTTGATAGTAAACCTCTTCCTGGACAGCGGAATCGATAATGCTACTTTCGGTATGGTTGGTAAAATTGCTTGAAGTTATTTGGCTTGAAGTTATAAGGCGGAATTTTAAGTACTATGTGCCGATATAAAATGGAATTAATGTTTTTCACATAATTTTGAGCACTTCGAGACCAGAAATGACTATGATGATGACTGTACCCACCTACTGGCTTCTAAGCTTTATCATTATCAGAATTCAGAGATATAGTAAACAGATACGTAGGAAAAAATATTTATATGGAAGCTGAATTGAGCCCGTCACTTGTAACAAAGTAAGCTTCAGTCGAGCTTTCGCAAGAGGTACAGATAACATTCAAATAGCCTGCTACTTACTTTTAAAAAAATAATTAATTGTAAAACGATCTTGTTATTGGTTTTTGGTTAAAAGATTTATGTTAACTTTTGGATCCAAAAGGCGTTTAATTAAACAAATTGGCTCTATTACATTTTTATTGAAGTGATGCTATTTATTTAAAAATCTAAACATGTTGAAAATACTAAAACATTAACAAATAGTCTATTTCAGTATATATATATACAAAGGTAAAACAGGAATTGTTTTCAAAACAAAACAAGTTTATGTTAAATTCAATTCAATGGAAAATAACATTTATTGAACTAAGTACAAGACTTTTATTATTACAATTCATTGTCCTCAAGCTTAAAGATCTTACATATACTACAATTATACATTATATGGAAGTATTTTTAACATACACTCCCTTTAAGACCACTAAAATAATTTTCTTGCTTAATTATCTTTCTAAATTTTATATTTTTGTAATTTATAATAATCCGTCATGATAATCTATGATGAAGTATATATGAAGGAAAATAAGTTAATTATAATAATACTAGTGCAACTTATTAAGTAGGTAATTATAATGGGACAGATGTATAAGAAAATGTGTATAAAAGATGTTCAACTACTAATAAAATGATTCTGAATGAATGTTGCCGTTATGTTTAGATGGAAATGGATTCTTAAAATAATACTTTATGCTGTCAATAGCACATCCCAATTAATTTCATTATTATATACTTCCTGTTCTAACCACAACTCATAATTTTCTTTAAATTCATCGTCAAGTTCTATATTCGCTTCTAATATGCTATTAATGTCAGTTTCAAGTGGAGTCAAGTCAATGTCTTGATCACCGCCCGTACCATACCTTCTGTGATTGAAGCGGTCTACACTAACCCTCAGGGCACACTCCTCATCTTGAAAATCCCAAGGTCTAGCATCAACATCATTTCCAAATGCCCAGTCATCATTCAACCTGTGCCGAACTTTAGAGTATATAGCACTGATTGTTTTCATATTTGTTTTTCGCCATTGGCGTCCCAAATACTTTGTCTGCATTTTCAGTAACTTTAATACATAAAACTGCATTAATGCATGCCGAACTTTTAGTGTGCGTTTTAAGATGGGAGCACTTTTAAAAACAACTAGCATCATAATCCTTGCATTTTTCCACTTTGTCAGCTTGTTCAGAATTCTTAACAAGTTTATGCATGAAAACACATTTCGCCAAGAGTATGGAACTGATGAATCACCAATATCCAAGCACTCTTTGGTCAGTTCAGGTTGCTCTCCGATAACACATGCTGGAAAGTCAAACATTGGAATTGTGTTTTTGGCACCAACATAAGACAAAATGTTCTGATTAAAAAATTTAAGGACTAAAGGCATGCAGTTGGCATAGACCAGATGCTGTGACATAAATTCAAACTGATAAACATGATTTAACTTGAAATGTTTCAAAAGTAACATCAATATAGCTGTAACAGCTTTTACTATAATTTCTTTGTGTCTGTTCACATCAATACCGAGTTTCAAAGATTGAAGAACTGTCATAGGCATCTCTTCTGGTAGTAAGTCAGCCATGATATTAATAGAATATGTTTTAGCGGTGGATGTTGGAGCTGCTGCTAAAAGTATTTTCAATAAAGCTATCATGTACTGTGGTAAATTTGGGAGCATGGCTCTGTATAAGATTTCAGCTTCAGTTTCCTCAACTTCTCTTTCACCCTTTGTGAGTGGGCTTCTAGCGATTTCTATTTCTCTTTCTGCCTGGATCTCAGATAGGCTGGTGTACATATGTTTTTTTAATATATCAATTCCTTCGTGTATGGGCTGAGGTAGTCCAGCAATAGTTTGCCTATCTCCAGGAAGAGAATATCCAACAAATTTGATTCTGACATTATCAAGAAACATGTCAATATCCTTCTGTCGTACTTTAGATTGCCATGGCAAGCTCCTGGGTAATGGTGGTGGTGGGGGAGGGCTATCAAACTGCTTGAAATACATGTAATATGGACAATTAGGGTTGTTCTCTGCTTGTGCACTGTCACTGGGTATAGATTGAAATTCCATAGAATAATCTTCTGATCCATTACCTGTTTCTTCCTTATCAACAAAAATTTGCTCATCTGATTCATCTAAAGAGGTTTGTTTCATGAATGTTTGTCTGCGAAGAGCTCTTTCATTTTCCTTGAGTTTTCTCTGACCAGGGTTTTGATTTTCTAACATGTCAGCTGCACTGGGAGGGGGAGAGCTTGCTCTCATGCCTTTTATTATCTCTATAGTATCTTCTGACAAAGGTGTAAGACCAGCCTGCTCACGAAGTCTAGATTTTCTTTCTTTTAGCTCCTTAGAGCCTCCCAAGTAGACAAGTAATACTTTCCATAGTAATAAAAGTACTTTTTTCATGGGAAAGTGGGGCGTTGTTCCTGCACAAAGATGTGTTACCATACTTAGTAGTTTTACGGGCAACAACTCTTCACCAAATGGGGTCCCAAGTTCTTCTTTGAAGTTTTTTACTAAATGTGAATATTCAGATTCATTATTATCTTTTTCAGTTCTCATGTATTCTGTAATAAGATAGAGAACTGACAAAATAACTCGTAAGTTAATAGAGTCAGCAAGCGATTCTGCAACTTTTCGGGATGCTATTGCAGAACTACTTCTAACAATTTCGAGATTCAGTAATTCAACAAAAGCAGAAAAGGTGCCCATGTCGTACAACATCATAACGTTAATACGGGCCCAGTGAGCCTGCTCAGCATCTGATTGCATCTCTGCCCAACAACCCTGTGCCAAGTACAGTATACAACGAGTAGCGCGCATACGTATTTCACTAACAGCTACGTCCAAATGTTCTAATAATTTCATAATAACAGTACGCTGTTGTTTATTTGTCAATCTTTGCCAACTGGGTGGAAAGTTAAATTCCTCCATTATATCTTCAAAAGCCTTTACATTAAGTTGATACTCCGGGTGTTCTGTGTAGCTATATAATTCTGCAATCTCGTTGGCTTGAGTATCACAATCATCGTAAACAAAGTCGAGTTCAGGGCTTTCCATATCATTAACACAATCCGCCTCTTCCATGGTTCGGCGAACATCAGGTATTTTGGCTCCAGCACGGCGACCATTGCCGTTGGTGCCCATTTTTAATTATATTTGCAACTATATGAAATTTACTGTATGATTTCACATTTCAGGACAATATTAAGTATAATAATAAATATATTTTTCGTAAAAAAAGATGTTCTAAACGACTTCGTTTCGAGTGGCAGTCGACAGCCACAGACCACAGATAATATAAACACTACCGCTGTCGAATTTGGATTCCTATTGAGTATTGATGATTAATTTTTCAGAAGGTACATATTATACTTTATGAGCAGGATGACTAAATATTTTTCTTATCAAATAATTATGAAAAATACAATTTAAAATAAACGTAATTGTTTTTGGTTTTGCATCTCAAGTGACAAAAAGATTAGTTTGTTTGCGATATGATTTGAATCATTCAAATGATTTCATGTCAGCCACATTTTTTATATTTTTTATCATTAATTCCATCACGACGAAGACTTGAAGACTCGAAGACTTAGAATTGAAGACTTGAAATACTTGACACTGGCAGAAATAGCTGATCCGGCTGCCATATCATCAAAAGAAGAAGAAGAATCATTCTAATCAAATCGTGTTCAATTAATATTATTAATTAAAATGTTTTTTCTATATAAAAGTTCACAATTTTCATAATTTGTAAGACGCAAAAGATGTAAGATGCATGCTTAATTTGTACTCATTTTGGTGGCAATTATTCAATATATTCAAGATAGGTATGATGCCAGTAGAGCACTTGCAGCAGTTGCCTCTATACTTGAAAACAAAAGTTATCTCGTTTGTTTGTTTTAGGTTCTGGACCCTGGTTCTTATTAAACAACGATGGTCGGACATAGTCACGTGAATTTTTTTGCAGTCTGCAACACCTGCCTTGTCTACGTTAACGTATGATTTGTTTACGTTACCAAGTACATTTACAATGAGGTTTTAAGTACTCGATTTGATAACTATGAACTCTTCAGCTCAATCTTTTGATTAATCCACTTATTTTAGACCCGTTTTTAATGGTTAAGTTTTAGGGCTCCGTAGTTCACGTCTCGGAACCCTTCTAGTTTCGTCATGTCGTTCGCTTACTTTGTTAGTTCAGGACTATTCAGGAGTTATAGAGGCCTGTAAAATGCATAAATTATAATGAAATATTAAATAGATATGTAAAATAATAAATTTATTTTGAAGTGAAACTTCATTAGGCGCATGAGGGTAATTTTTTTATAAATGTAACGTCACGCAAGTATGCAACGGAAGTGTCGAAAAAGAGAGAGAGAGCGATCGAGACCGATTGAGAGAGAGTAAGACAGGGCGAACGTAGCATGAAGCAACTAGCGATGGAGTGAGAGTAGGGAGCAAGCAAGTGAGAAAGATCGAGAGAAAAAGTGAGATAGAGCTATTGTCGTATTACGCACAGTGCCATGGAGCGAGGTGTGGGAGAGCTAAGAAGTTTCACTTCTGACATGTGTACTTTGTGCGCACGCACTTTTTTTGTTATTGAACACAATTTTACTTTAATGACAACCTCTTAAACTAAAGAGGATAAATAAAATAAAGGAAATAAAAAAATGTACAATATCACTCGATAGATGGCGTGGTGCAGTAATGGTTGTTTTTTTTTAAATTTTATTAGTAATAATTACCAACCCCGCCATCTAAATCCACGTGTCATTATAAGTGACTATGGAACACTAATCTATGTCTGGCCTGATATGCACTTAGCCGTTTAGTTTGTTATTTCATTTAATTATATCAATTTGGAATAATTTTTATGTCATTTTTTTGGGTAAATCTTATTTTTCTTCATATTCTGACAATGTAATTCACTTTTTTCGTCTCGGCAATACAACAGCTCTGCCTACTATCCATTTGGGTTAACATTTGTAGCAAAGACTTAAGAATTAGGACGAGGTCAACAATGCGTGCCATTGTCATTAGATCTCATCTAGAAATTATTAGACCTTGTCCAGATAATGTGCCGTGAAATACTTAGATTACTGGCTTCATAACGCAATATTTATGTGGGTTCAGAAAAATATCATTCCTGTTAATGGTATTTTTTTTAATAAAAAAAAAAATTTAATGGGAAAAGTGCTATGCACCCATTTAAAGTATACGTTTCATCATTATTAGCCTACCGCAGTCCACTGCTGGACAGAAGCCTCTCTACGCCACTTGGTTCGATCCGATGTAGATGTATATAGAAACATACATTTGTGGGAGTAATATTCTAGCAGCATTGCAATTTTATTACGGTAAATGACACCTTTTTTTTAACGGGTTAAATCCTCATGGATGTCCTCTGCCCTGGGAAGAGGGCGAAGGGGTCTGTCAGACTTTTACTGACTAAAAACCCCTGGTGTTCCGTCTCTCACCTACGCCAGGGATCACGGGAACTTAAAAGGCATCCGCAATCCCCGACTGGTGCCGGCCCGCTGCTGCCGGCCACATCTCGTTAGCGAGAGGAGTGAGGTGTTTAACTCCCCTCGAGACTTCAAAGAGGGGCGCACGGGAACTACGCGCCGCAACCTCGGGTCCGGTTGGTTGGGGGCTACGAACATCACCAAGTCCGCCGCCCCTGGACCCAGTTAGGGGGGCCGGTGGAGGTCAGTGTATGCCCTCCTCCACGCCCTTCTGCGGACCGAGAGAGAGGTCAGGATCTCCCTCTCCCTTTCCGCAGCCTCCTTCTGAGAGATGACGGTTTCGCGGAAGGACACCACCGCGTCCCAGGACACCTCGCTGTCGATCATAGAACGAACGGCCGGCATCGAGAAGTCACTACCCACTACAGAGATGAGGTTCATGGCGCGGCTCCTCAAAGCACACTCTGCCAGCGTATGTCGCGCCGTGTCCTCCCGACAGTCGACGTAGTGGTGACACCGAGCGTCTGGCTCCCAGCCTATGCGACACAAGAAACTCTCAAAGGAGCCATGCCCCGAGGGGACCTGCGTCATACGGAACGAGAGGCAGCCGTGCCTTCTCCCGAGCCACAGGTCGAGCACTGGCCGGATGGCCTCGATCCGATCGGCAGAAGGGCTTGAATGCCTGTGCCGCTATTCCGTTAACAGGACCTCGCGTGGGCCCGCACGTCCTCGCGCCACCAATGTAACGACGCGAGGATTTTTGCCTCCAGGTCCCAGGGCGGAGATCCGGCCAGCACGCAAGCCGCCTCATAGGAGATCGTGCGATAACCCCTAACGACTCTGACGGCCATCACCCTCTGCGGTTTCAACAGAACGGTGACTGAACCGGCCCTCAGGTCGGCCGTCCAAATCGGGGCCCCATATAGGGCTATCGACCGCACGATCCCCTCATACAACCGCCTTCAGGCAGCGTTTGGCCCCAACCAGTTGGGAAGCAGCGTTGACAGCGCCCTTGCCGCTGGGTAGTGACCAGCGTGTTATTAGCGTGATACTTCAGGTCCACACCCGGTTGGAGCTCGCTCCTCAGCACCCAGTCGTAACCGATGTTCCACAGGAGCGGGCCCAAGACCGAATCCTGTGGAACACCACACGACATGGGGCGCTGGTGTTTGCCATTACGTCTCAGATACACCCCTCCCTCAGATAAGCCCCATCGATGCGGCGGAGGTATGGAGGCACTCGATGGTAGAGCAGTTCCCACCGAATACAACTTCAGGGCAGAGTGTTGAAGGCGTTGGAGATGTCCAAGGATACCGCCAACATCACCCCGCCCGGGACTGAGCGATAAGGAGGTCCCCATGGATCCCGGTTTAAAGTCTCCAACATCTCCTCCCTGGCTCGCGTCTTCGCCTCACCGATGACCAGCTGCAGAGCCTACTTAGCTGCGCGGTAGACCTCACACAGCGCGGCTTATTCCTCAGGGACCCGACGGCGCCTGACACGAACGCACGAGACGCGTGGCTACGCAATCTCTTTAGATGATGATAATGATAATCTTTATATATATTTTTCTTTGGCAAATTAAAACAGTTTTGAATTAATCTTCTTCTTCTTTTGATGAAATGGCAAACAGCTAAACAGCTATTTCTGCCAATGTCAAGTATTTTAAGTCTTCGATCTTCTGTAATCTTAAATCTTCGAGTCTTCAAGTCTTTGTCGTGCTGAAAATAATGATAAAAACTATAAAAAAATGTAGATGACATGAAATGGGGACTGTCTTTCGAAAAAAATTCAATTCAATGATGTAAACAAAGTTTATATTTTGTCAAATTGTCAGTGACGATAATAGCGAGAGAGAGGAAATAATACAATAATAACTGAGGAGACTAGAGTAATGTAGTTAGTAGGTATATGATCCGATAAATCTAAATTTGACTTAATCTGTTGGATATCAAATCTAAAAAAGATACCGTAAGTTAAAGTGGGAAAGTCACGCTTCAGTATGGACGGGCCGGCTCGACCAGAGTGATACCACGGCCTCATAGAAAAACGGCGTGAAACAGTGCCTGCGCAGTGTTTCACTGATTGAATGAGGATAACGGAGGCTCATACCCCAAACCCTCCTTCCATCCCTCTCCATATTCCCCAAAGGCCGGCAACGCACTTTTGACGCCTACGGTGTTGCGGTTACCATCAGGCGATATGTCTGATCGTTTGCCCCCTATTCCATAAAAAAAACAAGAAGTTATTCATTGCTTGTTTATTATTTAACTTGCATCTTCACGGTGATCACAGACTGACTGGTTCAGAAGTGCACGCTCACTGTCGCTATCCTCACACACCTCTTCGGTGTTATTGAGTACACATCAATATCTTCGGGTACGTCGGTTATCGCCTATCGCGTTAAAGGAGACCTTTGTTACTGCTGAAATAATTTTAAAATCAATTTAGCGAATTAAGCGAGAAAACGTAACAAACAAAATTACATTCACATATATTATATTACTTAGGAGAAATGTGTATTCAAACAACACAAATTCACTCTGTTTTATTAACTAAACTGTTGAAATCTGTTTACCCACTGCGGATAAAAAGCTTTCTAATGGTGCGGCAGCAATATGGTTTGTTCTCACGTCAAACGTCGCTGATATGACATCCCACCATTTGTAATATAACAATGGATCCTTTTACCCCTGAGAGGTAATAAAGAGCAGCAGGGGACGAAATAGGGTGATTTGTCTCATTTAAACACGGCTGGTTTAATTTTTATAATCCTCGGTTTTGAAAAAATTGGTAATAAGCAAAGAAACTATATGAAAAATATTACGAATCTATTGACACTTTATTCATTAAAATCGGTTCAGCAATTTCGTCGCTACGGTGATACACGCGAGATACAACAATTTAAATGCAAACTCTGTAAAACAACAATAACAACATACGAGTATACCGCCTAAATTACGCACCAAAAAATGAAATATGAACGAACTTTGACCACTAGGCGATTTATCATCATCCATCCATCCATCATCATCAAAACTGAAAACGAATTTTAATACTAATATGAGGGAGTACATACAAATTCATCATCACCATTCTGACCGTGGGAGAGCCACGCTTAGGTGCGAATGGGCCGGCTGGACCGGAGTTATACCACGGCCACACAGAAAACCGGTCTGAAACAGAGCCCCCAAAAGCCTTAAACGCACTTGTGATGGCTCTGGTGTTGCGGTTGTCCATGTGCGGCAGTAATCGCTTACCATCTGGCGATTCATCTGCTCGTTTGATTTTACTCACTTTCAGGACATTCATGTGATAAAAAATGGTGGTGACAATCCTCATTATCCATCACCACACGCAAATATAACCTACATATACATCTTAGTACATATACATCATAGCATCTACAGTTATATTTATTTAAATCACAACATCTGAGCAACGCATCTCGTCATCAAATGATTTTCCGCTTTATAACTCGAATAATACTTCTGTACAACTTACTCCGTTTGTGTGACATTCTCATTTCTCTTATACACCAAGTAACTAGCACAAAATGCGTCTCGAAATATTTTTAACTATTATTTTGAGAAATCTTGTGTCATCTAAAATGTTTGAAAGTGAACTAAACATCAATGATATTCTTCGGTCGGATTTAATGCCAACGTATTTCATGGAGGATAATGAAAATCGGTATTTGAATGAGTCTGTGAGCACAAGTGTGACCCCGTCTTCGAATGGATCCATAGACGCTGCTCTTTCAACACTTGCTTTTCACAGGTAAGACCTATACATGTATACATTTTTTTTATAGAATAGGAGGCAAACGAGCAGACATATTGTCTGATGGTAAGCGAATACAGACGCCCATGGACACCCCTGCAACACCAAAGGCGTCACAAGTGCGTTGCTGGCTTTTGTGGGATTGGGGGAGGGGTAGGTATAGTTTTTACTTTTAAATTTACCGTACAGACCTATTTTAATTTATTACTTACCTTACCTTAAATTTACAAATCGGGGATTTCAATTTTAACAGTTTTCATACATCCAGTGTTTTTCTCTGAATTAAGCCGAATTTGATGACACTTGCCAAGACGAAATCCCTCATATTACTTTTGTATACACTCAAAAAACATACCCCCCTCTGTCGCAGTTGGATAAAAAGTGATTAGAATTTTATATTCTGTAAACTGATTGCAGAAAAATGATGAACGAATATCATTGTCGGAATTACATCGCTGAACAGATTTTAGAGGACATGGGCAAGAGTGTGATTCAGAACCGGATCGGGAAACCATTTGGTGACCTGCAGCAGAGCAATGAGTTTATGCGCAGACAGGATGTAAGAAACAATGTAATGTTTGATGTTGGATCAGCGAATTATCAAGAATGGTTAGCTAAGTAAGAATACCTTGAATATATCTTATGAAATGTTACCACACTATTACTATATTTATTTATTTGTGCTAATAATTTGTTACCAAGATTTCTAACTTACTAGTAAGATGTTTTAAAAATGGATCAATAGAGTCACTAAAAACCGTGTGCTGTTCATAAGCTTTAGCCCGCTCGGTCATGTATGAAATCTGAATTCGTTTTTCCGCATTCGGAGATCATCACACCTATATAAAATATATTGACACATGCCGAACACAAAATAATATCTCTTCTCTTTGGAAAAAACCGAACATGTTCGCCAGGCTCACGGAATTCGGTAAACGAATTCGAAATTCAAATTCGGATTAAGAACAAAATACTTATTCCTATTGATTTTGAATAAAACCTCTGTGCACCTGAGAACAAAATTTTTAAATCGCTAAAAGGTTGGCTTCCAGAGAAAGCTTTAGTTAGCTAAGAAAAAAATCATTGTACTCTTGATTGTCCTGGATATCATTCGAAACCATGACCTTCGTCTTAGCACTCAGGCTTGCCAACCATTGTACCAATAGGCTAAAAAATTCTTTAATAGCCACACCCTTTTCTTTTAAAATTACATCAAATATTCAGGGTAGCGGCATTAAACGACGTGTACAATGCAGCAGCTAACCCAAATACGGTGATAACTAATAATTCAATGACGGGGATTGCGCCACAAACGCCAACACCGACGCTGCAGACAAGAGAAGGTTATGAAGTCTATGAAGGTGGTGAGGGAATGTCTAGTTACGCAAACCCTGGCGTCACATCGGGCCATGACACTGATAAATATGGTAATACTAATAAACTCACACACGGCCGTTTAATTTTAAACTAGGCAAAGATATGGTGGCGCTCATAGCCCTGTTGCACTCGGTGATTAGAAACAATCATCGAGGGTAAGCAACGATGGCGCGGTCAGCACCTGGATGGGTGACCGCTGGTGGCATGTTACCATGAGCGTCTCCGTGATTCGGAGGTCACGTTAAGCAGTCGGTCCCGGTTGTTATCATACGATAACAGTCGTGAAGCTTAGTTGGAGGCCTTTGGGCGGCTTGAAAACATCCAACGGCAAGATTTACGTAGCCACAACGTATTCTTGCCAGTCCCCAACCCGCACTTGGCCAGCGTGGGGACATATGGCCTTAACCCTCTCCTTAGAGGAGACCCGAGCCCAGCAGTGGGACATTATGGGTTGTAGTAGTAGGCAAAGATAGTACTAGATCTCAGACAAAATCTGTACTTTTCTGTTCCGTCACGTTTATGGATGGTGACAGTCTGTAGAGTGTGACAGTCTGTAGAGACACCATTCCTATTTATTCCGCGGATTTCGGTAGAACCGACTGAGGGAGTAAAATTGTGCTGGAGGAAAACTTGACATATATTGGACGATCTGACATGGTGTACCATAAACCATCTAAAATGCCTATTTCTTTCTAAATACATTTTTCACTGTCCACTACTTTCTTTAAACTTTTACGTGACATGTAGAATGCACGAGAACTCCACCTATAGTAAGTCTCTGGAAAATTTCATCGTGGTTTATTATTAACTCTCAACAGTTGGAATTAACTTATTATGGAATAGGTAGCAAACGATCAGACGTATCACGTGATGGTAAGCGATTAATTCCGCTCATGGACACCCGCAACACCAGAAGCGTCACAAGCGCATTGCTGGCCTTGGGGATAGAGAGGGGGATGAGGGGAAGGGTTGAATTATGGGCCTCCGGTATCCTCACTCACTCGGTGAAACACAGAGCAGGCGCTGTTTCTCACCGGTTTTCTGTGTGTCGAACCGTGGCTCTCCTATTTAGATGCTGATACTATATATATCTGCTTTATTTTTAGCTCAGATTTTTTTGTAGTTTTTTAAATGCATACTGTTTCGTTGTATATGGAGTAAGAGTACAATGAGTCACCATCCTCATTCATCCCGTGGATGTCGTAAGAGGCGACTAAGAGAGCACAACTATGCACGACTACAGCACTACATAGAGAAATAGGATCAATAGAGTCACAAAAAACCGTGTGCTGTTCATAAAGCTTCAGCCCGCTCGGTCATCTGTGAAATCTGAATTCGTTTTTCCGCATTCGGAGATCCGAATGCATCACACCTATAGAAAATACATTGACACATGCCGAACACAATAATATCTCTTCTCTTTGGAAAAAACCTAAGATGTTCGCCAGGCTCACGGAATTCGGTAAACGAATTCGAAATTCAAATTCGGATTAAGAAAAAAATACTTATTCCTATTGATTTTGAATGCATACAGTTTTGTTGTACGTGGATTAAGAGTACAAAGTGCCACCATCCTCATTCATCCCGTGGGTGTCGTGAGAGGCGACTAAGAGAGCACAACTATGCACGACTACATTACTACATAGAGAAAGAAAACTTCTTATATATATATGCTATTAAATATAAGGCGCTTATAGCTATATTGTACTCGGTGATTAGAAACAATCACCGAGGGTAAGCAATGACGGCGCGGTCACTACCTGAATGGGTGATCGCTGGTGGGATGTTACCACGTTACCGTGATTCGCAGGTCTCGTTAAGCAGTCGGTCCCAGTTGTGATCATAGGGTAACAGTCGTGAAGCTTAGTTGGAGGTCTTTGGGCGGCTTAAAAACATCCAACGGTAGGATTACGTAGCCACAACGTTGTCTTGCCAGTCCCCAACCGACACTTAGCCAGCGTGGGGACGTATGGTCTTAACCCTCTCCTGAGAAGAGACTCGAGCCCAGCTGTGGGACATTATGGGTTGTTGATTGATTGATATATTATGTTTCAGGTGGTGGTTACGAATACTCAGTACCTCCCCCACCGCCGCCGATATATCACCACTCGCCTCCTCAGACTCATGTTGTAGAGGAATATACGGTAGAGCGCGACAGTCATGGCTTGGGAGTGGCAGATCTTTTTGATATATCGCTCACTGGCATCGCTTTTCTGTCTTTTGGAATGTTTGTACTGCAGGTCCTAATGTGTATAACTATGGTAAGAGATATTTTATGGTTAATTAGCGAGCCAAGTATACAGGTTCACTTCACATAGCAATGTAGGTATATGTTATTAGTTATTGCGTACCTACCACTACGTGTCTTTGGATAATATATATATATATATTTTTAAAATGTAGTAAGTGAGTTACATTATAGTTATAATTTGAATTGGAAATGTATGTACATATTGGAGACACCTATCTTAGAAGTTTAAAACAATAAGTTCTCTTTGCTAGGAATCTACTTAAAAGGACCCTAAATTTATCTAGAGATAATAGTTTTATAAAATACCTGCTTTAAAAAACACACACTTAGAAAACACAAACAAAAGGGTAAATAAACAGAAGAATTGAGATTGACAATATTTGCCATAGATATTTTATTTAGTATCAGACCATAGACATATTTTTTTTAGGAATATTTTTATTAAAAGATTTCAATAAAAATAACTATGCCTTTTTACTTTTATATTTCCAGCATCCTCAACAAACACAAGTGGTTGTAGACAATGGAGGGGACACGGTGAATGTCGAAGAAGTGTTTCGTTTTAAACGTGAATCACAAGATAGTGGAACATCAGTTCCTGCTGTGAACAAGTTAGCTAAATATGCTCTTTTAGCGCTGAAGCCACGGTCGACTGCGTGTTTGTATAGAGCTTTGTGTGTTGGGAATCAGCAGGCAAGGCGTTTGCGGGACAGCAACTGGTACTGGTTGCCAGTTTGGCAGTAAGTAATGCATTTTTACTATTTGTGCATTCAAAAAAGAGAGACCACAGATAACAAATATATTATAATAGCATTATTGGATTTATGAAAAGTGTATTAAAAATAAATCAAACACTGGCTATGGTACTTAGATTGATGGCTATATGCGGTCATTATAAGGGTATTTGTTATATTGTAAAAAGTGATAACTCTTGAGTTAAAGCTGGGTTTGATGAATCTATTACCTAGTTTTTACAGTTCACAATTAAACAAAAGGGTCATTGAAATTGGCCTATTTATTAAGTAAAAATATTACCCCAAAGTCATTGGAATTGAACTTTTAGTTTAATTCTACTGAATATATTTAAAATATATACCAAAAAAAGAATCGACTTTAAGAACTGGACTAAATTGAATTAAGACCACACGGGAAGCACCAGCTTTCAAATAAAAAATCGGTTCACACAATCGAAAGCTTTGAGGTATTAAACATAAAAAAATAGTCGAATTGGGAACCTCCTCGATTAAGGAAGTCGGTTAAAAAAAATATGGTATAATAGTCCAATGGTTTTAGCATTATTTAATCATTGTTCATGTGTATCAGTGCGGGCGTGGCGTGGACGCGCGGACGAGCTCTCGGCGCTCTGCGAGCTGCTGCCTTGGGCCTGGGCGGCGCCGACTGCGACGCTCATTATCCACCTGCACATTGTAAAAGCACGAAAAAATAAAAAGACAGGGACATTCGTGCATTCTGAGTTAAATTATGTGTTAAGGATGGTTTTGCATACAAATCTGTTTGTATTTTTACACATTATAATGTTATGTTCGTGTTTAATTTCTTTAAACCTTTGAATTATAAAAAGCTGGGATACACTAAAGAATTCTGCTGCTAGGCATACAAAATATTATACAGTACACCGGTCAATTTGTATATACAGACCATTGTATGTACCGATTTTTTTCTGGAAATTACACCATACCATCTATACAAATATAAATAAATATTTTGGACATCTAACACACAACGCCATTTAGTCCCAAACTAAGCAGAGCTTGTGTTATGGGTACTAGACAACTGATATGAATACATAAATACTTTTCTTGTGTAAATACATACATATGGGTATTTTATATATATAAATATAGAAAATACCCAAACTCCGAAACAAATATTTGCAGATCATACAAACATTTAGTCCGACTCAGGATTCGAACCCGATACCTCATGGACAACAGTCGCTTACGCTACCACTGCTCCACCAAGGCAGTCTATTTATAAATAAATAAAATTGGAGTGTCTGTTTGTAATATTAAAATAACCGCTTTATAATACATTGTACATACACAAACAAAAATTTGTCTGTCTGTTTGTACCAGGTAATCTCTGAAATGACTGGGCCGACGACGACGGGACTTTCACTGGCAGATAGTTGATGATATACGGAGTAACTAAGGCTAATTTTATTAGACTAGCTTTAACAAAAAACGCGAGTAACTCAGCTAGTTAAACTTAAATTAGAAAAAAAAGCATATAATTAACTTTTTCCATTTTTCATCTACACTTAAAGAAACTATTAAAGTTAGAAATTTTCCCGATTTGTCTATAACAAAGGCTTATTTCCACAGAACATTAGCCAGAAGCAACAAAGTGCGATATGTTGAATATCTCAGAGGCATCGATCTGGAGTTTCCATCGAACCAGTCCAGAAGACATGGTGATGGTTATTTCACCAAATATGAACTAAACATGGCTCATTAACTACCACCTTAGGATATCAACCCTTAAATTAAATAGAATGAACATCGTAGCATTCAATTTTCTTATGGAATAGTGTGCAAACTAGCAGGCGTATCGTCTGATGGTAAGCGATTACCGCCGTCCATGGACACCCGCAACACCAGAGGCATCATAAGTGCGTTGCCGGCCTGTGGGAGATGGGGAGGGGGATGCGGGGAGGGATTGGGGTATGGGCCTCCTGTATCCTCACTCAATCGGTGAAACTTAACGCAAGCGCTGTTTCACACCGGTTTTCTGTGAGGCCGTGGTATCACTCCGGTCGAGTATTCATACCGAAGCGTGGCTCTCCCACGATAAATGTCGAAATACTTCACTAAAAAACTTGTATTTTAAACTGTTTTAAATCAAACTCAGACAATTAGTGTAGTTAATATTTTAATTTATGGTATACTTACAAGATATTTGCATTTTAAATACTAATTTAATACAACACTTAAACATATGGGTATCTATTTTATTTACAGTGCACATTACAGCTTAGGTATTGCAATTATTCAATATGAATAAAAATTTCTACAGTTCAGTTTACGTTATATTTAATAAGAACGGGACCTAATTAGGGTTTTTACAAGTTTTAATATATACCTATAAGTCAGTTACTATGTCTTAAATTACAATACTATACAATCTCGCAGAATAGAAGTACGTAATAAGTAATACACGTAAGACAGATGGACAATCTTTTTTGTCACTTAATTCTTGTGATCGGGTTCTTTATCATGAAGAATTTTTTTTTAATATCATAATTTACAGCAAACGAGTTTTCCTAGGATAAACAATTATACTAAATATACTGACTCGGTGGCGCAGTGGTAGCGTACGCGACTGCTGTCCATGAGTTCTTGGGTTCGAATCCTGGGTCGGATCAAATGTTTGTATGATCTGCAAATATTTGTTTCGGAGTTTGGGTGTTTATATGTATAATATGTATGTATTTACGAAAAAATGATATATTTATGTATTGATATCAGTTGTCTAGTACCCATAGTACAAGTTCTGCTTAGTTTGGGACTAGGTGGCGTTGTGTGTTAGATGTCCGAAATATTTATTATTATTAATTGATTTTTCGTTTATCTCCCTTTTTTGAGGGGTAATGTACGTGTTATGCGGGCCTTTTTTTTAACGTGTGGAAAACCCCTCGGATGAAGATCCCACCGGGGTTTGCAGCGGGGCAGTGTGTCGGAATCGAACCGACTAAAACCACACGGTGTGCCACTCTGCGCCTGAGACGGGAGAGATCCGGGAACCGCTTTCTTACGCCATCCAGACCCCTCCCGTGTTATGCGGGCCTAAGCCAAGCTAATTATTATTTATTTATTATAAATATATGTGTGATCGTGCCAATATTTTATGTTTACTTGCTCAATTGTTTACTGAAAAATATATAAAATCCCTTTATTACACAAAACTTATTTTTTAATTAGAGACAGAAAGTTAACTAGTTAGTGATGGTGTGGTTTTAAAAAGTTTACAACTATAAGGCTTTAGCTCCAAAAGTAATGAATGTAATGTCATGATTCAGAGTAAAGACAAACATTGAACCTGCAATAGATTGGTGTTATGAAAAATTTATGTTAAACATTAATGCCTTAAGGTGCGAGAAGGTAATAGTTCTACGTGTGTAAAATCTTACACTTCTGATGTAGGCCGAATGACGCTTAAAATGATAAAATATCAAGTAGGTACCGTATTACTTGTTTTTCTTAATATTAACTATATTCTGTTTTAAAATTTTCGGTTCGAAAATCAGTTTTTTATTTACGAGTTTTAATATTTACATTATACACTTTTAGTAAATTTTCTCTTCATTCTTCTTCGTGGATGTGTTACTTTTCTGCAAATTCACAAACCTAATGGTCTAGTCCTAATAATCTACGTTGTTGTTTTCTAATTATATACAGGCTGAATATGACAATACGACATTTATTTGACCTAGACCTATTTACATATGTTACAAGTACACCTACAAAATTTCGATAAAATCGGCTCAGTAGATTAGTCATAGGATACTATTTTGTGTTTTTCAAACTTACAACACGATGTATCTATTAGTACATTATCATTAACGGGTTAACGACCGATTTTACACCTACTCTAATAATTTCCTCTCTAAAATATGCCTTATATCTGAGCAATAGACGTTTTTGAACTTAAATTACAATTTGTCTTCTTAATGATTTTAATTTCTTAAACTTAGTTTGTTCGAAAATTTTATTTTTCAAATTGCTATTTTCGAATAAATCAAACAATCTCAAAGTAATCCAACACATTTAAATAACCAATAAAACGAAATAAGGTTTCGTTTAATGTCGAATTGTCATATCCACCTTGTATACTAACAAGATCAAGTATATTATGCAAAATTAACGATTTTGCAAAAAAATCATTTGAAATTTGCATTGAAGTTTCACTTACGAAATAACGTTGCAAATGCGAAAGACAGAAATAAGGCCATCTGTTGCAATGTGACACGAAATTTTGAAGGGCATTTAAATATTCAAGCATACATGTGCAATAATTATTTTTCTTTTAGTTCATGGCGCTGTAGAGGGCAAAGTCACAGGCGTGAAAACACAACTGAGAGGTGTATACGCATAGGGGTTAAGTAAAGAGTACGTTGGTGGCGAGTGTCCGAAGATTTGCGCCGGAAACAATCCTTGGCGTTGAGCTATTTTCAATCGAGACGTCAACTGCTTCTTCCACTTCGTTCTTCGATTTTGGAACCAAGTCTTTATCTGTACCTCTGTTAAACCTAATGCTTTAGACAACTCCATTCTCTTTGAAACGCTAAGATATTTGTCAATTTTGAATTCAGACTCCAGTCGATCGAGTTGTTTGGCGCTGTAAGCTTGTCGAGGTTTTCGCTCCGGCCCAGCACGCCGCGGTCGCCTATTGCTCTTGTCATCTATAACAAAAAGCGATTTGAAAGTTTAAATGATTGGAATGCTATTTCATTATTTGTCCGTGAATATAAAATGCGAAATCACGGCTTTTAAATATTTAAGCCCCTTTACGATAGCTACATACAAAGTAGCTGCTCTCCCTAAAACAAACAGATCGTAAAGTTTTTTCGTACACTAATCGGAATTATCACAGGCTCTTGTTAAGTGGCTATAAACACAATCAGTATGTTTGAGTTGTGCCTGCTCAGTTTGACATCTCGCGTGTCAACAGCGCATTGTGGTCGCTGTATACGATGGCCGTGCTAACCGACTGCTAACTGTTTACGTAAGCGTTTTACAACCGTACTACATTTCAGGGTGTATATTAAGTTATTGAGAATGTATTATTGGCTTTTTTTATACAGAACTTTTTTAATATACCCTGTAGGAATTAGCAAACATCTCCATGTTTCTTGATTTTAATATAAATAGTCTGATTTGTTCTTTTTTCTTGCTACAATGGTATAACATGTTTATTGAATTTCAATATTACAAAATATTATACAACATATTGGCGCGAAAATAAAGAAACCCAATGGTCAGTCGCATAAAAATAACAGATTCCAAATTCAAAAGTAAAATGTTGTTTGTTTTTAATTCTAGCATTAGTTATGGCCAGACTAAGTTTATAAATATATATCAACCGAAGTACTTTTTCATCTTAGAATAGCGAAATAAAGTAGATATGTAATATTCAATTATAATTCAACATATTTTTATTTCTATGAACATATTTCAGAATTTACATAAAAATTAACGAAAAAAAAGTTACCACCACTATTTCTCAGTAAATGTTCCATAAAACGGTGGTGCAAACTGAGTTTCTGGATACAGTTCGATCACAAGAGAGGCAGCGTTAAACCGATGTTTAAACATGAGAGCTTTGTTGGTAATTATCGTCGCGGCAGCTGTTTGCCGACACCTCGGTGCGAAGTCGCGACCACCGAGCGACGGCTGGCGACATTTCGACGAATGCGCCCTCGGACTAAACGCGCGAACCATACGCTGTGTGTACCCAAGCTGTTGAAGTTACAATTATACATGAGCTAAATTCGGTGTATTTGTGTATGAGTAATAATGCATCGAATAATAAGGTTTCAGACTAAAAAAACTAATTTTAGTGTGGGTGCTTGGAAAATATTTCTTAAAAGGGTCGATGCGACGTTTTGATTCTTATTTTGACTAATCAAAAGCCTATGTATTAGGTGACTAACAAATTGAGCTATCTGCTTTTTAAGCTTTAAGTTATAGTAACAACATTTTTTTTAAATGCTAAACTATTGACCATCTAAACTAAGAGATACCGTATGATTTTTATACTTTTAAACACGAACAAAATAACCTCAATAGCTTTTTCCAAAAAACCTTGAAAAAAAAAAGATTTTTAATTCCGTCACTTTAGAATTTAGCCATAAAGAAGTGTACATTTTTCTTTATAACTTAATTTTAATCTTTGAGATATAACAGAAAAATCATTACATACTCAAAAGGTTTTCTGATCAAAGTCGCGTGGTTAGGTCCTATACCATGTGTTTACCATGGTTAGGTACTTTTCTAATATAATATCAATAATCGTTAAAATGTACGAATGTCAAATAATCGAAATTATTTCCAAATAAATTGCTGTTTTCTATCCAAACGTTGTATTGTTTCATAATAAATAAATTTAAACTAATATTCAACGCTTTGTAAGTACTTTCCTTTCTTGTGAATATAAATCGTAAATATTTTATCGAAAGGGAATTATCGCTTTGTTTTTTTAACAATATGTTATATCGATCTCCTCCACAACGTTCTATATGTCTAGTGCATAACTTTATGAAGGAGAATGGCAAATCCTTAAAAATTTACATTTAATAGCGACATTTATGTTTAAGATACACTTTAAACTGTTGAATTTCGTTTAGTATCTACATGAAAAATATAACCTAATTTATCGTTAATTTTGACATACATTTGTAGTACGCAACAAAGAATATAGTTGTATTCAATTTAAAATTAACGGTTTCTCAAATAGTTTAAATATTTATTTTGAGTGGCTGGTAATAGTTCAATTTACATCTGCACGAATATTTTGAATAAACGCTTCAGTCACGACCACGACGCCATGACAACTGAATATTAGGTTATGAAATACCATAAAGTAAAGAACATGAGAACATTTTTTAATAAAACTCTTGTTTTACAATCACTGACGTTTATTACCAAGATATCGGTTCAGATATTCAGTAGGTTTAATAGGATCATTTTTGCACATATAGTGTATGTTAGGCAGTGCTTAAAATTAGCATACCTGTCGTGGGCACATGCGCGCAAAGACTATATAGGAGTCTAGACCTTTAAAATAAAAAGGCGGGAAAAGCAGGTTAAGACGCGTGCGTGTCTGTGGACGAGCCAGAGTGAAGCAAATAAATAAATAAATCAGAACGAGTACATTCTATCATGTAAGATTTTTTATGACACTCGGTGTGAAAAACGAGCAGATTGGTCACCCGGTATATGGTTATAACCTCTGTTCATAGACGCTTGCAAATATAGACAATTCGAAATTTCAAAGTGCGTTTTTAACCCTTCCCCCAGAAGCAGGCAGAGTCGAGGATTAGATTCAAATAAAACCTCCCTTACTCGGAAAAACAAGGAAAGAATTGCACAATATTGTGTTTTCCTATGAGGTTCTGCTATCATTCCAGTCGACCTGAGTCAGTTGTGTGTGAAGTACATATTTAATATAAACTTTAAGATAGTTATAACAAGTTTTAAAAGTGTTTCATAGGTAAACCTTTACATAAAGCATTTTGTCAGAATCCAAAAAAGGTTTCAGAAAATTTGCCATCCGTAAAATTAGACTGGTAAGTCTTAATAGTGTAATAAAACTATAATATTATTAACAGAAATTAATGTATAGTTCTTAAAGAATTACGCAGATTTTTGTTACATCAAAACTCTGACTTTTTTTTAAAGAAAGGTTTTCAAAATTGGAAGTTCTGTTTTCTACTAAAAATAATGAACGTAAAAGAATTTCAAAACGTAAACAAGCATGTGTCACATTCGGTTGACAAAGAAAGTTTGAACTTCAAGTGGACCCTCGGGCCATTCCCGGACATTGCACGCTCACACTAATTTTATAGCCACCGAAATTCCTTCTCGCTGCCGAGCGAACAAATGTGACAAATTGTTGATAAGCAAACACAGTTTCTTTCGCATTCTTAAACAATTTACAGCGTTCAAATTCGATGAAACTTTAAATATGATTCATCAAATCATCAGTGAATTTAATAAAGGCATACATGACTATGCTTTTTGTGTAAAACGAGCTAATTGAACAAATGTTCTAATGTCAAATTTCTAATAATTAGTTTTTACCATGTGGACTTTAGTAAACATCGAAGTTCTGTCGGGACATAATAGACTTAAATTTTTAGATATTATTCATGTTTATGACAACGAAGAAGGACCATAGCTTAGCAAAAATATTTTAGAAAGACGACATTCCGATGTCTCAAGACCCGGGTTTTGAGTGTATACTTTTTAATTGTTTAGAGAGGGCAAAATTGAAAATAATAATAAAGTAACGATCAGTGTTAACAGTAAAAAAGGAAAATAACAATGAAGAAATATTATCAAGGAGACCTACTATTTCACTATATTTGTAAAATTTAAATATTTTAAATTATCGATTCAATGAATAATGTTTATCCTATACTAAAATAACAATAGATTATTGATTATTTTAATTGCTTCTGGGTTTGGTTTCACTGATATTAAGAAAAGATCTATCATTCTAAGTAAGTTATACATATAATGTTGGCGATGGAATAGTAGGAAATAGTATTAACACTGTTTGATGTACTAATATTGAATATCAAGAGGACTTATTGTCATGAAAAACGTTAAATATAATCATGACGTGACTCTTCATCTTAAGCAGTACCTACACAAAACTAAAACATAAGTTATAAATTACCAATCCATGCCTGTTGATGTTCATAATTTAAAATTTAATTGAATTAACATCAACCTTCATTTTTTTAATATTCTTTTTTTTTGTTTTTTATTTTTTTATATTTCTTCAATTTTTTTTTGTGTTCGAATTTTGAAATTGTGACAATTAATTTATTTTATGAATTGACATTGTTGACTATCGCTTTATTTAACTCCAAGTTTTAGTAATATACCGTAAGTATGTACAGCTTTTTTATTAAATAAATAAATAATTTTTCTGTATCTCTGTAGGATTCACAGCACGACACTAGCACAAAAAAAAGTGTTGCGTGATCGTGGAATCGAACATTTACATGGCACAACAACAGCAACAAGCTATGTTTACTGGTTTTTTGTTTAGTGCAGTCACAAGAAAAATGCAACCCCAACTATTTCGTTTAGAATTGATTAAATCTGTGGTATTCTTTAAGTTTTTTTCCTAGTGACACAATTATTTATTACTTACTGTTCTCAAAAACGTTTTGAAACTACATGACATAGCGAAGATATATTGGCCCGTCTATTGTTCTTTTGCATACTTTCTGCATAGATATGTGTAATAGTTACATCTCTATTAAACAATTTGATGAGGAGCACATTATAACAATTATGTGAAAACAACGCGTTAGTAAGGGATGATTGCGTGAGTGTAATGCGTGCGAAGAATCACACCGGGTGATGCTTGCACGCGATTATATCACGCATGCTGTACATAATTTCATTACACGCTCCCCTTGGGTGCCATGGTAATTGGTTTTGGCAACATTTTATCTCACTGAAAATTAGTAATAGAAGTAAGTTGTATTGCTAAGTGAATATTAGAAGAACGGTGAAGAAAGGGTTTAGAAATTAATAGCGGAAGAACTGGTAGGCAAGTTTGAGTAGGTGATTGAGGCAGTATAACAATGTGTGACAATCATCTCTAATAATGTCTAAATACGAAATAAAATACCTGACTAAATTGTGTTGCCTTTATCCATCTTTATCTTTATCAAACATATAGGACAGACATTCTTCGACTAAGAGTAACTTTCTTATGGTCAAATAAAATGAATAAATATGAAATCGAAATACGATATCGAAGACCTTTATCGAAGGTTTCCCTTTATTAATCTTCATCTTTACCAAACAGACAGGACATACATTAGCTCTTAAAATAAAAGTAGTTTATTATCTATAAATATAAAAGACATCAGTTCCTGACTGACCTATCAACGCACAGCTCAAACCGCTGAAAACAAAACTAACGCGAGCGAAACTGTGGGCAAAGCTAGTAATTAAATAAATTTATAAGAGTTCTCATATTATTGAGTAGTGTAGAGTTCTTGTGATATGATATTATTGACTACAAACCACATTAATTTTTTATTTTGTTTAAGTTTCTTTTAATGGAGAAATCAAATATTAAAAGCAAATTATTTGGCAATGGTACGTATTAACGTGTCACTTCATACAAACAGAGAAATTTGTTATAAAACAGTTCATTCTATGGGTACATAGAACGTACTGTTTTATAACCAATTTCTCAAAAAGCAGGAGGTTCTTTATTCATTGGCCTTTTTTTAAAATGTAGGTTAAGTGATATTTTTGACGGATAGAAAAAATACGAGGTGAATTGATGTGATAGGTTAATACTTACTATATTGTACTGACTAGAGTCAGCCTATGACCACGGCAATTGATACCTGATAGAAATATCAAGCAAATCGGGAGTTGATTCCCGTGAAAATATTTATTATATCATGAAACACCAAAGTTCAAAAGTGACTTAATTTTTTAAAAAAACCTCAGTTATACTGCACTATTGCGCTCATAGCCCAGTTGCACTCGGTGTTTAGAAACAATCACCGAGGGTAAGCAACGACGGCGCGGTCAGTACCTGGATGGGTGACCGCTAGTGGCATGTTATCATGAGCGTCTCCGTGATTCGGAGGTCACGTTAAGCAGTCGGTCCCGGTTGTTATCATGGGATAACAGTCGTGAAGCTTAGTTGGAGGCCTTTGGGCGGCTTGAAAACATCCGACGGTAAGATTACGTAGCCACAACGTTGTCTTACCTTACCAGTCCCCAACCAGCACTTGGCCAGCGTGGGGACGTATGGCCTTAATCCTCTCCTGAGAGGAGACCCGAGCCCAGCAGTGGGACGTTATGGGTTGGTGATGATGATGATACTGCACTATTAATACGGCGCTGCTCTTTTCTGTAGATCAGAAAAGGCAAACGGCAAAAAATGTTTAAGATTTAAATAACGTATGAGTTAGAATAGCGGGGGATTCAGAGTGAGAGTCTTTGAGGTGCTATCCTTGTGCTGATGGAATAAAATTGAAGCTTGTTGTAAGTTTTTTATGCAATAGCGGGCAAAGGTTAGCGATTAACGCCGGCCATGAACACTCGCAACAGCAGAGGCGTCACAAGCGCGTTGCCGGACTTAGGGAAACGGGGGCAAGGGCTAGGGTATGGGCCTCCGGCATCCTCACTTCCACACACAAAAATTCAAGATAATGAAGTAGAAAATTCCATACGAAATTAAGTCCACTTCATAGAGAATTTAATGCAGGAAGTACATATAAATAAACGTTGGTAAGAATTTGTCTGTTGTTTCAATTTGTAGATTTTTTAAATAATTTATTCGCATAAAAAAGATGTAGGTGCATAACCTTAAGAGAACCTCCAATAGTTTCGAGTTATCGATATACAATTATTAATTTATTACGAATTATTTAGTATTTTTTTATTAATGTAATAAAAAAAGAGAATTATCTTCTTAACTTCATTATGGTTAAAATAACACCCTGGGTCTAAATAAGAACTGATGAAAGTTGCATTATAATTCCTGAAGATTGGTACTATCTATGTTGGTAATGGGACATTATTCATAAGTTTTCGAAGTCTAAAACTAATTTAATGTAATAAATAATACTTACCATATAGTGAAGCAGTGGGTTGGTGAGTGGCCAGCCAATGCGCGTACGCGTGGCCGGCGAGAAGGCCAGCATCACTCAGCGCACTTATCTCAGGGCATGTCGATGTTGACGATACTATTAATATAATAAAATATGTATTTTATTTTTATTACCAAATAAAATTTTTAAATACGCTCAAAGACCGGCAATGTACGTGTATTGTTTGAGATGCAGATATCTATGAACGACGGTGATATATATCCTATCAGCTCATTTGTATGTAGAAACCGTTTAATTTTATATTTATTTACGCAACACACAAGCATGCACATACTCCACATGACTGTACGGTTAGCCTAGTGGTTTAAGCGGTCGCTCCGCCGCTTTTCACTGCACTGAGTGTTGTGGGTTCAAATCCCACATGGGACAACATTTTGTGTGATCCACAAATTTTAATTCCAAGTCTGGGTGTTCTTTGTGTCCATTACACGTATGTTTGTAAAGTCCTACGCGACACAGGATGTTATATTCCTACAGAGAGGGGCGCTTTTTTAAAAAAAACAAACAATAATAGGCGCTCATAGCCCAGTTGCACTCGGTGATTAGAAACAATCACCGAGGGTAAGCAACGACGGCGCGGTCAGTACCTGGATGGGTGACCGCTAGTGGCATCTTTCCATGAGCGTCTCCGTGATTCGGAGGTCACGTTAAGTAGTCGGTCCCGGTTGTTATCACAGGGTAACAACAGTCGTGAAGCTTAGTTGGAGGCCTTTGGGCGGCTTGAAAGTCCCCAACCGGCACTTGGCGAGCGTGGGAACCCTCTCCTGAGAAGAGACCCGAGCCCAGCAGTGGGACATTATGGGTTGTTGATTGATTGATTGATATATTATGTTCCAGGTGGTCATCTAACGGTAGGATTAAGCAGCCACGACGTTGTCTTGACAGGCCCCAACCCGCACTTAGCCAGGCCTTAACCCTCTCCTGAGAGGAGGCCTGAGCCCAGCAGTGGGACATTATGGGTTGTTGATGAAACAATAATAAACACACACATACACACACACATACATTTTTCATACAATACTTATATTTACTCATTAAATTATGTAGAATATTTTGTGAACAAACTTTTGCATAAATAAAGATTATTATTATTATTTGTTTCCTTTCTATGTCATTATTTGATGTACGCATCTTCAAATAAAATAAATAAAATAAATATTGCGGACATCTAACCACACAACGCCATCTAGTCCCAAACTAAGCAGAGCTTGCATTATTGGTACTAGACAACTGATATAAATACATAGATATTTTTTTTGTAATTACATACACACTACACATAGAAAACACCCAAACTCTAATATTTGTAAGATCATACAAACATTTGTTCCGACCCAGGATTCGATCCCGAGACCTCATGGACAGCAGTCGCGTACGCTACCACTGCGCCACCAAGGCAGTCAAAATTTTATCCGTTTAGTAAGAATAAACAGTCACAAAATTTTACTTTAATAATTATTGTGATGACTTACTACCTGCTGAACATGTTTGGCACTGACAGGCGTCACACTGTTCAAATTACTAGGAGATAATTTAAATGTAGGAGATCGTTTTTTGTTTTTTCGAAAGACGGTCCCCATTTCATCTCAAACACATTTTTTATAATTTTAATGATTACCTTCATCACGACGGATACTTATTGACTCGAAGAATTAAGATTTAAAGACTTAAAACACTTGAAATTGGCAGAAATAGCTGATAAGCTGGTTGTCATACCACCAAAAGAAGGAGAAGAACTTTAACATTATTATAGCAGCAATAAATTTTTTACCTTGTATTAATAATATTTTTGATATGTAAATACTGAAAAGTGCTCTTCAATAAACAATGTATTATTTATTTATCTTTTTTTTATTCCTTTTATTTTTCCTTAATTTTATTGTTATCAAACTGTACTACTGAGATTCGTAAGTATACAACCAATACTAAAATACCTTATCAAAAAAAGAATAGGTCGTTTTTTGTTTTTTCGAAAGACGGTCCCCATTTCATGTCATCATTATTAATTTCATCAAGAAGAAGATTTGAAGACTCGAAGACTTAAAATTTGGAGAATTTGGCGCAGCGGTAGCGTATGCGACTGCTGTTCTTGAGGTCTCGGGTTCGATTCCCGGGTCGAATCAAATGTTTGTATGATCTGCAAATATTTGTTTCGGAGTTTGTATGTTTTCTTTGTATGACATGTATGTATTTACAAAAAAAAAGTATATGTGTATTTATATCAGTTGTCTAGTACCCATAATACAAGCTATGCTTAGTTTGGGACTAGATGGCGTTGTGTGTTAGATGTCCGGAATATTTATTATTATTTATTTATTTATTTGACATAGGCAGAAATAGCTGATAGCTGGTTGCCATTTCAGAAGAAGTAAAAAAGAATATTTCTGTTTGAGTTCATAAATATGATATGAAAAATATAACTATGGTTCTCTTTGAGTCCCACTGGAGAAATAAATAAGTATCCCCCTCTTTCCCTTATCCAAATTTTGTTCGGATGGTTGACCATTTGCCTGATGCCATCACTTCTTGGGAATGTAAGCCTTTGTTGGTGGATCAAGGAAGTAAATAAAGGATTGGACTCTTGTATAGGATTGGCACCCGATGGTACATTAAAAAGACGGCACTCGATTAACTTTTATAATATAATGACTAAAAACCTGAGCAATTTTGTCTATGGCTTACTAAAGAATTCCTTCCATTTTTAGGGTTCCGTACCCAAAGGGTAAAAACAGGACTTTTTTTTCTAAGACTTCGAGTACGTTTGTCTTTCACCAGACTTCATCTCATAAACCGTGATAGCTACACTGTTGAAAATTCCACAGATTATGTATTTCTCTTGCCGCTATAACATCAAGTTAGGTATCTTAGATACGAAGTGCGCATAACCTATGTGCGCCTACTTCACAATTTTTTTACACCACCCTAAGGTTCACTGGTAAAGAATGCCCTGGGCATTACGTCCGCCAATGTACAAAAGTGTATAAAGTTATAAATAAATAAATCTAATAATATAAAATAAAGTAAACGAGTAGCCCAGTACTCTATGGGGATATGTTATGGTATATCGTATAAAGGAGTAGGCGAATCCAAGAGTCTGTTACTTCCATGCTTCAAGGGAAACCGCCGCTGAAGCACTACTTTTCAGCGGTAGTTTATCGGTGTTTGTGCGCCTCGGCCATAATTATTAGGTAACTTGCTAAATGTCATGTGCAATTAAAATGAACATAAAATCTAAGCAAAAAAATAAAATTGGATTTTATTTTACAATTTTTATCTGCCTGTCCGTCATTGTGTCTGCCTGTCTGTCTGTCTCATTGTTACGGCTAATCTCTGGTACGGCTAGACCGATTTGTACGGGACTTCCACTGGCAGATGATGTTATCATTAGTAACTCAGGCTCATTTTTGTAGACTTACTCTGCCCAGCGGCGCTACTCACACCTGTTGGTATGCCGCAGGACTTGGCTAGTGTACATATAAGAATCTTAAGCGAGAATATTTTCTTCACAGTGCCAGAAAGAGATTTGTGTCTTCCGAGTGTATGTAATCATCATTTAGAACTATGGGGTAACTGCCCAGGAAGGTGTTGTCAGATTTGAATTAATTGTAAGTGTGACATTGGGTGTGCGAAAGTTTTAAGTACAATTCTACATATCCTACACAATGGGGTTTTTAATGACAAGGTTATTATTAGATGTTCCTGGTGTCGTAATTTCCTATTTAAAAAGTCACGTATTTATACAACTTGACTACACGGTTGGCCTAGTGGTTTCAGTGGTCGACACACCGCATCCTACAACACCAAGTGTTGTGGGTTCAAAGCCTACATGGGACAATACTTTGTGTGATCCATAAATTGTTGTTCTAAGTCTGGGTGTACTTTGTGTCCGTTTCATGTATGTTTGTAAAGATCCCCGTGACACAGGAATATATATTCCTAATGCGGGAGTCGTGAAAAAAAATTAATAAATAAAATAAATAAACTGCAATGTTAAAGTCAAAACAAAGATAAAAACTAGAGTTCGAAATTTATAGTACAAAATATTATTAACCATATGCTTGACAACACTTCAAGACTCTTTAAGGGTCTAACTTGGAGACCAATGAGTGTATTCTTATTGTAAATAACAAAATGAGGATTTTCTTACCATTATGTTCATCTGTAGCTTCTTCAGCAACATCATCGTCGTGTGAATTAATAACTTGACGATCATTATTTTTATTATTATTACCTAATATACTGTCTATTAGGAATGTTTTACTTTTACCATTAATTATACTATTGACCGCCTCTTTCGTACTACTATTGGACGCACTGTTATTGCATAGATTTTTAATATTGTCCAAAGTCTTAGCGGGAAATATAACACGACCAGGATCAAAATAATGAATTTTGTCTCCATTAACAAATGGATTTATAATATTTTTGAGATTCTTGTTTTCACGTATTCTATTGATAGCGTGTTCACTGTTTTCACATATGTCTATTGTTTCATTTTCACTGTCGTAGTCTGTTTCTGATTCACCATCGTAATTTGAATATTTGTCAACACCGCAAACTGTACGTGTCGCTGTATTCGACACACACTCATTTTCGGAAGTGCTTGTAATATCGTCCATCGTGTTCATAGTCCGTTTTAATTCCATTTATATATTACCGAACTAATTACTTCAATAATCGCAATTTATCACTACACTTTATGCCAAAAGATGCAACTCTGAGATGACTAAATCTCATAGCTAAGAGTTGGTCGGAAACTGATTATTGCATCCGAAAATAGGTGGTGCCAAGATCTGGTCCGCGGCGGCTGTAGGTACGAACGAGATGTGTTTCTGTAACGCTACTGGTTGGACGGTCGATGGAGGGGATAACGCCATCTTTAGTAGGAGGGGCTTGTATAACCGCCTGTGAAAATTCACACCTTTCTTTTATTTGATAACACGTTATGTCAGCGCTCTTTAGTTCACAAAAGATCTCTAAAAGGTTATGATGAGATGGTGGATCCAATTTCTGCCGGTTATTGTTTGATTAATGTCGCTGATTTAAGTGATTTATGGTACGCGATCCACGTGCTTAATGCGTTGTGGTTAAAAGGAACACTTGAGGAGAATTTGAAAGGGATGAATACAATTACAGCAGCGATTAAATGTTTTTTAAAAATGTGGTTTTCATTTAAACCTTGATTTTTGGATTACCAAACGAAAGGTTGATACCGAGAATAGTAGTAATAATTAGAAACTTATATATTTATAGAAATAATCAGGTATATAAATAAAAGTACTTCAATTTTCATTCGGATTTTATCAAAAATACCTGTACAATAATGTTCAAAACTTGGGGTACAAAAAAAATATTAATATTTTCGAAAAGTATTTACTGTGTCAAATATCTGGCGCAAGTAAGTTAGGGCTAGATGATAAAGTTGATGCGCTTAAGTTTCTTCCTTCTTGCTTGACTATTCAGCTTAAAGGAGAAATAGATCTGAGGAAACTACAGATGCCCTTAGCCTTTTATTTTCAAAAACAAAGTGTGCGTGTGCAAAAGCAAAGCTAGACACCTGACTTTTCAGTGACTTGGTTGAGTTGCTGTTGCAGACGTCGACAGATACCATCATAAATATGTAGTTCCTTAATTTTGTCTCACATTTTCCTCACCGTTCATTAAAATTCTTAGTTCATTCTAGACTTCTTCTTATTGTAGGCGAACCTTCAAATTTTTCTTGGTACCTAGTGTTTAGCTTAAAAAGATATGTAAATATAATAATCCTTAAGTAGCCTAAAATATCTGAAAACCTATGATACACAATTATCCGCGCGCTTTCAAAGTTAGATATACTTCATTGTGTAATTTAATTAATGAGTAGGTATTTAAGGACCGTATACGTAAGGTATATAAAAGAAACAAAACAAATGAAAATTAATGAATTCTTTATATTTATGTGTGTCGTTTTTGATTAGAATTAACTATTAGTTATTCAAGAAATATGACCATTTCATTAGCTAAAATTAAGTAGTTCAAACATCAAAATTATCTTCTTTGATATATAATGTTTTATAAAATTAATCTCATTTTTTAATGTACGTACCTAAAAATCTTAAACCATTTTAAAATTAAACCTGTCCATTCAAAAGTTGCCTGGAAGAAAATACTATGAGCAATATGTCCGCCTTTTGTACATTACATTTTCTTTGTTTTTTTTTTATGCATGGCCCTGGCAATATGTCTCTACTCTGCCTGATGGAAAGCATAAACACAATCAAAGAGTGGTAGTCACCATACTCATTGCAAATGAAAGCAATGCAACAATGCAGCATGGTGACCCACACCATGGCAGCATAGTAATGCTTCTGCATCATTGAGCCTTGTCTCACTTACCAACAAAAGACGTCAGCATGAACGCTGTTATTTTACGTTGATCTTCTGTGCGAGGGTAGTCTATTACCGCCCCGGTCGAACCGGCCCTTTTGAGCTGAAATCAGCGTGGCTCTACTGCCTGGGGTAATTTTAGGACTGTATACTGTTTGTGAACCCTGTTGTGTAATTAAAGTTTTATCAATTTATATCCATTAGCTGACCCACGCAACTTCGCTAGTGTTCTCAAGCATGCTCGGCTCTTATTAGTCTAAGCATGATGTTAACTATTCTGTCTTAGACATGGGAGAAAAACAAACATTTCAAAATAGTGTAAAACGGTTAAATAATTTCAGAGTTCATTGTGAGCAATAATAGATATAAATTATTAGGATTAATATTATTTATGCTTAATGTAGAAATGTGGCGGATCAAAGGCCAGACATCCTCCAATCGACTTCGCTCACGGAAACATGCAATGACCTGAAAAGGTTATTGTGCTTCTGTAATGGTTGGAGTAAGAAGATGATAAACCCACGTACAACGGCTTAATCAAGGGATTAAGTGCGGGAATGGCCCGGAAAAACCAACAAACAAACAAACAATAATGAAGAATATTCATTTTGAAATAGGATGAAGAAGAATATATAAATATAAAACAAAGTCGTGTTAATTACACTATTAACTAACTCAAGAACGGCTGGACCGATTTGGCTGAAAACTGGTGGTAGGTAGCTCCGAACCAGGGGACATAGATATTTTTAGACATTTATTTATTTTACACCACGGTGTTAACCCTGGTTGTTGTTGTGCCGCTGTTTGTTGCTAGTATCATATATACATATTATTTTTCATCGTATTTCAAAATGATTATCCGCTAATAGTCGAGCGTCTCTGAGTGTACATAGGTTATATAACTATTTTAGTCTTTGATCAACTCACAAAATAGTTTGTCCTTTAGTTGTCAAATGCTCAATTCTCTGTTCTGTGTTCCTAGATCTAATCAAATCGAATATTAACACATAAAGAAAAACCTTAAAGATTTCACCAATGTATATATCAAAGTCTTCTCTCCTGGTGCAAAGTTCTTTTTGCACAATGCTATGAAACTACTGTACTACTGTCTATAAACACAGACTTACAATATTCCTCATAGAAAAATTAACTGACTGGATACAGCAATAGAATTTAGTAACAAAACCTACAAAATGTGAAAGCTTCCGCTTTGTATAAGTTTGGGTAAACATACATTAATATTCTAAGCATAACATCTGGCTAAAGTCAGTTTGACCGTAGTGCCTAAGCAATTGCCTACCAATAGCCAGGTATTAGCGATATACCTTTCGTACGATAGCCTTTCTTCCTTCCCTACTTTTTCTTTTAATATACTCAAAATTTTCCTACCTGATTCCCTTAGTATCCAGTTGACAGCAATAGGCTTGCCAATTATCACATACGTGAATTTAAAATTATATTATAGAGTGCAGATGTGTGTGTAATTTGGAGACATGGACTTGATTGAAAAAATTCGATTTAAAGCTTTTCTTCTGCCATTCAATGAAATTAATCAAGAATAAATTAGTTAAGAACAGTCGTTGCATCCTAATAACACAGTTTCTAAATTTCTTAGAATACTTTCTTTTGACTTAAGGTCAAACCACATACACTAGACCGTTGAATGTTGAATGAAATGAAACTGATAAAGTGTACAGTCATCGTCCTCATCCTAGGCGTGTAAGTAGGTTCTGATCGTATCAGAACACGGTTGAGAAGTCACGTGAGCGTAAGGTAGGTGAAGGAAGCCAGAAGTCTAGAAGCTTTAGCTTCTAGACTTCTTCTTTTTAGGTTAGGTACGGCGTAGGTTCTCCCCAGAGTAGAGCTCAAGGGGACGTCCCTCCGTCTTGGTTATTATTTTTTTTAAATATTCAGCGTAAATGAGACAAGAAATACGCTCACGATCACCACAGAAGATCAACGTAAAATGACAGTGTTCGTGCGTTGGTTAGTACGAGACCGGAGCCCCAATGATGCATAAGCACCATTAGGCCGCAATGGTGCTTATGCATCACCACGCTGCATTGTTGCATTGTCTGCATTCGCAATGAGTATGGTGACCAAAACTTTTGGATTCTGCTTATGCTTACCATCAGGCCGAGTAGAATCATTTCAGCAGAACTATACATAAAAAAATAAATTTTGTATTACTTATTTATAATCATTGATAACACATAGTTCTATCTTCAATACTTCTTCATTCATAGACGGCCTCGCTGGCGCAGTGGTAGCGTGTGCGACTGCTGTACTAGAGATCTCGGGTTCGATTCCTGAGTCGGACCAAATATTTGTATGATTTGCAAATATTAGTTTCGGAGTTTGGGTGTTTTCTATGTATAATATATAGATATTTATGAAAAAAAAAAGTATATATGTATTAATATCAGTTGTTTAGTAACCATAGTACAAGCTCTGCTTAGTTTGGGACTAGATGGCGTTGTGTGTTATAATGTCCGAAATATTTATTTATTTATTTATTATGATTCTTGATTGGTTTGATAGTGGCTTGTTGGTCTCGTAGTTACTGATGCTGATTGCTGAACCAGAGTTGGTGAGTGCGGTTGCCTGCCCTGGTTAAATAAATGTGTGATGCACACCACACCAAACATATTTATGTCAAGGCACTTTCAAAATATAGTTCGGCAAAAATTTTGAATGACCTCCATTGCTTAACGATAGGTTACGTCTTTAAACGTTTTTAAAAGAAACTGGTTTAAAAGTATTTACGTAACAATTACATAAGTAGTTCTCTCGCTAATGATAGACAAACGGAGCCTGGCTTATCTCATTTTTGTTTTATTTATTTTGTTTTCAATTTTCGTTTTGTTTTTTACATATGTTGCTTTTATCTATTTTCACATTTTGCTCCTGTATTATTATAATTAGTTTTTAGGGTTCCATAGTCAAAGGGTAAAACGGGACTCTAATACTAAGATTCCGATGTCCGTCAGACAGACAGACGTCTGTTCTGACAGATTATTAGAAAGTTGAGATATTCACAGTTGACGTTCTGTTGCTGCTATAGCGATAAATACTAGAAACACAATAAAATAAATATTTAAGGTAACTCCCGTACAACAAACTTCTTTTTTTTCTCATTTTTTCTCAAACTTGACAACGGCAAAAGGAGATACTTGAAATATTCACAGAATATTTAGTTAAATATTAACTTTAAAAATAAATAATTAAATTTAGTTTAAACAAATATTTAAGGGAAACCCCTTACAACAGACATGGTTTTGCCGTTTTTATAAATAAGGGTACGGAACCATTCGTGCTCGAATACGCCTCGCACTTGGGCGACTTTATTTTCATTAAGTACAGTAATTACTACAGCAAAAGTGAGTGAGTGAAGTAAGAGGGGTGAATTGTAAACCAGCGCTGAGAGTTATTATGGTTTTGCTGCATGCTCTTAAAATCTACTGAACCTTCGTTCGTCTTGGTTTTCTGGAAGGTAGTATATGTTTATTTATATCATTGCTTATTATTTATTGTCCTATATAAATCTTATCTATGTGAGTATTCTAGGTGCGCCTGTAATGCGTGTGTATAATGATGCTGACTGTACTACCAAGAAATAAATAAATAAAATTATTTCAGACGTATAAAACTCAACGCCTTCTACCTTCAAATTAAGCAGAACTTGTATTATACAACAAGATTGAGTGATAGAATACCCATATACTTACTTTCTCTAAACATATGTACATATTATACATAGGAAACACTCAACTCCAAAATAAATATTTGCAGATCATACATACATTTGAACTGACGACCAAGGAATCGTGCCGAGACCTAAATCATGGCAGTTTTCGTATATCATACGCTACCCCCGCACCACCGAGGCAGTCGTGACATTCGTGACTCGTAATTTACGTATTAAAAAAGGACCTTTAAAGTACCCATATTTTACAGTGATTTTATTAAGAAGTAACGAAAATTATGTTCAGTGTTAAAAATAATTATTAACTTATAATTTTTAATTTACAAAATTATTTTTGTAAGCAGACAATACAAGCAGAACCAAGAACTTTTTTCATCCCCGGAAACACTTTATACCGTGGAAGTTAAGCGCCATCTCACGGCGACACGTAAACTTCAAACATGAAGTTCCCAAAAAAATTACTAGTAGGTATTTCGTATTCAGCCGCGATGTGAAAGAAAGGTGTTATAAAGAAAGTAGCCACAGCGCCCTCTGTACCCTAATCTTGGGAAATATATCTTTACTGTTGAAGTGAAAATGATTACTGCTTTTACAGCGCACAATTTTAGGAACCATCTTTTTGTTACTTGCTTCCCGATGGATGTCGTCATTACTCTTTTAATTTAGTTCAACTTTTTATTGATAGATGGCGTGGATATTTCCAAGAAAGTTTTGTATACTTACCTTACTTTAATTGTAGATGGCAGCCTTAGTCATGTAACATGTCAACAATTTTAAAACTGTTATCAATCTACTTCATTTTATGTTTGAATTCTACTAGAGATTTAATGGTCTAACTTTTTAGCTTATTCCTAAACATGCGTTCTTACTTTGCTGCCTTACTGCAAAAACGACGCCTTTAACGCAGTTGAATTATTACTTATTGGTGTACAATTAAATTTATATACCTACTGAAGTTTTAAATAGCCTGACGCAGTCGTGTTCATTTAAGAGTACTTTTTTAATATATTACGATAGCTTTTTAAAAGATTTGGCTTTTTACTTCTTCAATTTAACTTAAAATTTTCAAAGTTTCACTCTATATTTCGTCATTAACAAAAGATAGAATAGAATGAAATAGAATAGAATAGAATAGAACAGAACAGAACAGAACAGAGAAGAGCAGACTACAGCAGAGCAAAGCAGAGCAGAGAAGGGGAGAGCAGAGAAGGGCAGGAAAGACAAGGGCAGGAAAGAGCAGGACAGAGCAGAACAGAGCAGAGCAGAGAAGGGCAGAGCACAGCACAAAAGAACAGAGTATAGCAGAGAAGAGTAGATCAGAGCAGAGCAGAGCAGACCAGGGTAGATCAGAGCAGAGCAGAGCAGAGTATATCAGAGCAGAGCCGAGCAGAGTAGTACAGAGCAGAGTAGATCAAGGCAGAGTAGGGCAGAACAAAGCAGAGAAGAGCGGAGTAGAGCAGAGCAGGGTAGAATTGAGCAGAGCACAGCAGAACATAGCAGGGCAGAGCAGGGTAGCGCAGACCAGAGCAGGGCGGTGCTGAGGCGACCAGAGCAGAGCAGTGCAGTGCAGAGCAGAGCAGAACAAAACAGAGCAGAGCTTAGCTTATTTGTCGACACATTTCTTGTAATATGCCTTTTTCACATAATATGGTACAATGTGGCGAACCAACTACTTTCATTTTTACAAATAACAAAAATTAGAACGTCTGTTTGTAATATTAAAATAACCGCTTTTTAATTTATACTCTCGGTTGTCGGCACTTGATGGAACTTGTTGCAATACATTCTAGAATTAAATTCGCTTGTACTTATTATGATGATAATTAATGATGCCCTTTAAGCCGAAACCGTGAAAACGTCAGGTGTAAACATAAAAAAATAAAATAGTTAAATATGTACAAGTGAATTTAATTCGAATATGAATCGTTTTTTACTAAATGCATATGCACTCGAATGTATAGATGGTTCACATACCAAAAAAACAGTTTTTAAAATTTTTGTCTGTCTGTCTTTCTGTTTGTTTCGGCTAATCTCTGGAATGGCTTGACTAATTTTGACGGGATTTTCACTGGCGGAAACCTGATGATGAGCCTCGAGACTTTAGCCGCGTTTGATGTGGAACCGCAGGCAACAACGCGGGACTTAGCTAGTTGTTAAAGAACCCATATTGTTAAATGCAATTTAATCATCATATGAACCGCTTGTGAAAAAGAAGAAGGTTGTTATTTTCACATTTGAAATTATCAAGGGTTTCTGAACAGTGTTTTTCTGAAAAACATTATGAACAAATAATTATTATTTGTAATACCTTTAAGTAAATATACGTAAGTGTAAAAAAAATACATTACTGAAAAACATTATACCGACTCTTTTATTCTAAAATTAGTTTCTGCCTGCGCCACCGCCCGCGTATATGTCGGTTATAGCGGCGAATAGTAGCCTATGTGTTATTCTGATGTATCAGCTATTACTGTAAAGTTCCATCCAAATCTGTTGAGTAGTTTTTACGTGAAAGAGTAACAAACATCCATCCATGCAAACTTTCGCGTTTATAATATCAATAGGATACCTTTTTTCTTTTATATACCTTTTTTTAAGTCTTTGTTTACGAATCTTAGCCACAATTTTGACTATGTCGCGCCATCACAGCCACTTTGTATTTTACATTCGTCTTAAATATTCAGTATACAAATCATACAAACTTTAGCTGTATCTAAATAAATAAATATTTCGGACATTTAACACACAACGCCATCTAGTCCCAAACTAAGCAGAGCTTGTATTGTGGGTAAAAACAACTGATATATATACATATATACTTTTTTTTTGTAAATACATACATATCGTACATAGAAAACACCCAAACTTCGAAACAAACATTCGTAGATCATACAAACATTTGATTCGACCCGGGAATCGAACCCGAGACCTCAAGAATAGCAGTCGCATACGCTACCGCGTATTATATATATGGCCAGGATGCTGTTACATATTCCAATATCCATCAACTCATCACTAAGCAAGCGATCTCTAAGTTGTTGGTTTCGTTTACATTCCATCAAAACGTCCTACATCCTCTTTTCATTATACCAAACATTTATAAAATGAGTTTGTTAGACACTACTTGTCAGTCAAGTTACAAAAGCATACTGGGCAGTTAAGGTATAAATGAGATTGAGAAAGTTAACCATCTATCTGTCATATGAAAAGTATGATTTGCTTAGAAAAAACATTTTGAATGACATTAAATTTTTTGATGTAAAACTTTTGTTTTTCTATAATCTGTGGAGCGATTTAAACTGCGTGACGCTTAGCATAGGCTTCATGTTCTTTCTGGATGACGTAAGAAAGCGGTTCCCGGATCTCTCCCGTCTCAGGCGCAGAGTGGCACACCGTGTGGTTTTAGTCGGTTCGATTTCGACACACCGCCCCGCCGCAAACCCCGGTGGGGTGAAGGCCCGAGGGGGTTTCACACGTAAAAAAAAGGCTTCATATTCTTTAACAGTCGAACCAATAGCAAAAAGATACAATACTTATATAAATATATTTCAAAAACGGATAAATAACTGTCAATTACGTATCTACAAGATATCACAAATCACATCTGCGGAGATCGTTTTTTGTTTTTGCGAAAGACGGTCCCCATTTCATGTCATCCACATTTTTTATATTTTTTTATCATTAATTCCATCACGACGAAGACTTGAAGACTCGAAGACTTAGAATTGAAGACTTGACATTGGCAGAAATAGCTGATCCGGCTGATTGCCATATCATCAAAAGAAGAAGAATCACATCTGCAAAAATCAATCTCGAATCGTAAACGCATATAATGTAACGTCTTTAGAAGTTTAAAACGAATGCAAATATATCAAGTTATGACATAAAGAACTTCCATTATCGTTATTTACATTTTGGGCTTCACGCTCTAATAAGATTTCTTTGACTATCGACCAATGTTTTTCTAATGAACGCTGTCTTGCAAAAACAGGGAAATAGTTGTTACGAACCCGTGATAGGGTTTGTCAAGAAGCGAAGCGGAAAACTACTCGTTAGGACAATGTTCTAATATTGAGATGTTTTTTTTTGTTCAATTTCGCTTGGAAAATTTGCGAATAGAAGTGTACGTCACTAATTCTCAAATTCGTTCTAAAAGTGTTGACTAGTAAACCGGTGGTGGTTTATTTCGCTGTTTCTTAGCTAAAAATACCAAAAAAAAGGTTTATATAATCTGCGCACCCTATGTAACCCAGTTTTAAAAAGGATTATTTTCCAAATTAGATTTCTTTTATGTTTTTTGCCTGATTACTATAAAATTTTTAATAAAATATTTCGAATACCTATTTACTTTTCTTAAGGCCGACATTAAAAAAAAATACTTTGAAAAAAGAACAACGCTTCAAATGGTGGAAAATTATAGAATGCAAATTATAATTTTTACCATTTTTAACGATTTAGACACATCGAAATGGATAATACTTTGCAAAAAATATTATTAAAAATGTCTTACCATTTATCATCTCGTTTAATTTCCTTAGATAAATATCCATTGACACTTTAACTAACAAGCATTCAACCGAAAATTAAGTCATTAATAATACCCAGACTTGGGTTATGCTAATTTCAGTCATTTATTTTACATGTAGTGGAAAATATTGCAGTACCACCTGCGCAAGTCGGTGTTAATAGGAATTATTCTCAAGGAACCAGTACTTAACCAGTATTGTAGACTACATTAGTGTATATCATCGGTAGAGCATCTATTTTTTATACCTGATTATCTATTAGCAGGTATTACTTTGAAATTGGGGAAGGTAGGTGTACCGATAAATATTCTATTAATATTATAAACGCTAAAGTTTGTATGGATGGATGTTTGTTACTCTTTCACGTAAAAACTACTCAACGGATTTGGATGAAACTTTACAGTAATATAGCTGATACAACAGAGCCGCGGGCATAAACTAGTATTTTTATAATTTGATTGTAATAATTATTATTTACATGATACTGATCGATTGTCTTTAATAGTATTTACACTATTACTGAATTAAAAAATCGTACTAATATTATAAATGCGAACGTTACTCTGTATGCCTGCCTTTTACGCTTTCACGGCTAAGCCACTGACCCAATTCTTCACAAAGTAGTCACAAAGACTACCGGGTAGTTAGCATAATTATGTCTTTCTTTACCACAATAACAGACAGAAACGCGGGCGGGTATAAGCTAGTTTGATTATAATAATCATAATTTACACGATACTGAACGATTACCTTATTATTTAATTTGAAAAAATATATTTTAATTTTAACTTGAATCGTATTTGAACTATTATTGAAAAATAAAAACAAAATATATCAATTTTACCTTTAATCGAATTTACACTATTATTGAGTTTAAACAAATTTCTATTTTAATTTACTGAAGAAATAATTTTAGTTTAATTGCAATAACATTGACGTTTGCCTACGATTTGACGACATTTAGAAGTAAATTTCCAAGATATGCTTACATATTTAATAGTACCAAGACTTGCAAGTAAATATAACAGGCTTACTTCACCCTCTCAACATATTTTTAAAGTAAGAATTAAAACATCGGCAACAAAATTGCGACTCTTCAGTTTAAAGTGTCCATGGGCGGTGGTAGTCACTTACCAAGTAACCTATTTTCTCGTTTGTCCTTTGATACCTTGAAAAAGGTACATTGTTCAAGGTAGTCTAACCATTAGCCCTAGCTTATACAGCAAATTAGTCGCGTAGTTTTCAGTTAAAAATAGTTCTACCCTATACGAGTCCCTTAACCGTCGTTCAAGGCCACTCAGGGGACGGCGTTGATGTCCACTTGAGTGTTTTGTGACTAATAACGGCATGTGTTGACCTACCAAGCGAGATGATTTTAGTAAACATACTTCCATCATGTTCCAGAAGGAATAGCGAAACTTTGCGCTTAGAAAACTGTTCGACAACTAAACGAACTTAGTTATGATGGAGACACGCTTTGAGATTTGACACTTACTTAACTTACTAAAAGGTTTCTAAACTCGGATAAGTAATGTTTTAAAACAAGAATCATTTTCAGTTTCATTATTTTTATCCGTCACTTGAATTCCGACGCTGATAAATGCCTGCTAATCTGCCACTAAGCCATGATGCAAGTGTTTCTACAATTGCTAACGCCTCTATTCTCAGGAATTAATTATGTTGTGACCACGTGTTTTAGAGTTGGGATGATGAGATGTCATTTTCAGACGTTTGTTAGATTTCTAACAACCGTTTTAAGATGTCAACTTGGCTATGGGTGCAGGAGTCACATGTGCAAGTCCGGCCGAGAAGCATTAAGTTCTTCTTGAAAATTTGTGCATTATGCTGCCCTTTTAAACGTTTTCTTTGTCGTCGTCTTAACGAGTAACTCAAGGAGTAGCTCTCTACTCCATTTTTGACTTAATTACTTTTAACTAAGTCAAAAAATGTTGTTTTACTATTATGTGTTTATGTAGTAGGTGTTTTATGGTTACTGCTTTACATTAACCTTCCCTGGAAATTTATACATAGACGACTAGGCGCCTACGTATACTCGTTCGTAAATTTCCAGGGAAGGTGAACAACAGAAACACAACACTACAGAACATGATTCTAACACCATTCCAAACAAGTGTCAATATTTTTTTGTTATCAAAAAGACGATTCCCAATTACTATTAATGTAAATCCTATGTCGCTGGGGACTTGGAATAACAATTTACAAATTCTACAGATCTACAGATCACTCATCCATACAGTAATTTTTAAACAATATCTCCAACGAAGAACAACTCGAATCTTCGACTGCCAAGATGTTTCAAATCGGCTGGACTCTGGCGCTGTGTAGAGATGTTACCTAGCTATGCATTTTCTATCGCATTTACTATGGGGATTGCGCGGAGGAATTGTTCATAATGATCCCTGACGCTTCTTTCCATTATCGTACTACGCGACAGCAGTTTCATCCCCATTATTTAGTTGGTCCGCAGTCCAAAACTGTGTGCTTTTCCAGAATCTTTCTGCCTCGCCCAAAAAAGCTGTTGAATAAACCATCGCCTGCGGTATTCCCGGACCAATATGACCTCCAAACATTCAAGAAAAGAATTTACTCCTTCTTAAAAGGCCGACTACGCACTTGTGACGCCTCTGGTGTTGTTTACGTGTTTGTTCGTTTGCCCCGTTTGATCTATAGCGGATACGAAGTACCTAGCTATATTTTTGTGTCAAATAAAAGGAACAAAGCAAAGAGGACCCCGATGATCTCCTTAATTGTTCTGTTTTCCTTTTGAGTTGGAATCCTTGAGAAGACAAAGAAATATCTGTCTTATGATATACTTACGAGAAAAAATAATTCACTGTCAGTTGTCTTAACTAGCCATTGTGACAATCTGTGCTCACCATAAAAGCGAATGGAAGCCTCACGTAAAATAAGAGTATTAATTTCTTTTAGAGACCGTCTAAAATTCGATTCACAGTATATGTAACTATTTAAACTATTAGGTTTAATTGTTTTTTTTCATAACTTTTAAAGTTGTTATGCCTTTAACTATACACACACAACACACACACACACACACACACACACACACACACACACACACACACACATACACACACACACACACACACACACACACACACACACACACACACACACACACACACACACACAGACACACACACACACACACACTACTTAAACAGTGAAAATTCCATGCTATCGATAATTCAACATTCGATTGTGAAATAAATAATTTTCATAAATGAAACATATGCGACTGTCTGTTTAAGAGGGTAATGGTATGGTCAGGAGTTGAATAATCAATTACCATTGAAACAAAACTCTCCTCGTCATTAAGTAGGTGTATGTTTCTATAGCGGATACGTAGTACCTAGCTATATTTTTGTGTCAAATGAAAAGAACAAAGCTAAGAGGACCTTAGTGATCTCCTTTATTGTTCTGTTTTCCTTTTGAGTTCGAATCCTTGAGAAGACAAAGATACGTCTGTCTTATAATCTACTTAAGAGAACTAATAATTCACTGTTAGCCATTGTCATAGTTTGTGCTCACCATAAAGAGAATGGAAGCCTAACGTATTTTACGAGTATTAATTTCTTTTAGAGACTGTCTAAAATTAGATTCACGTTATACACTCGTATAACTATATATTATATTTTGTATTACTATACTATTAGGTTTTTTTTACAGAATTTTTTAAGTTACCTGTAACTACACTCTCAGTACATTTAACTATTTTATAAGCTAAGAATATTTAATATTACTATATACAGGTTTTATTTGTGTTCACTATGACATTCACTACGGTTATTATTTCAAGCAAACACATTCTAAAAAATGAAAGAAAGCAGAATAATATTAGCGAAATAACGAAAATTAAAAGCTATGGAACTCTTTTTGAGACAAAAGTCACAAATGAGCTTAAGATGATTTGTGCTTACCGCTATCTACCCATCGACAAATACAGCTCTAAACTCATAAGTGTTTTATCAGCGTTTAAACGGACGGAGTACGCTCTTTTATAACGCTCTTAGATCGTACGGATTCAGATTCATCGTAGGTACGCGTTATTAAAGACTTCTATCTGTTGGATTAACTGGCACATTGTTCCCAATCCTACCCAGGACAAATATTGTGTGATAGACACAAATATATGTTTTATACCTGGGTCCAATTTACATATAACTTGTATGTATTTAGAAACATAATTATGTTTATAAGCAATCTAGCTGGTTACTATACCTGCACTATAGTAACCAGCTAAAGTTTAGGCATTGCTTACTTTGGAATGAGACGGCCGTGTTATGGTAATTAATAATTTATAAATTTTTTTTACTTGGTAAATAATAAATTATAAATTATTTTTTTACGTTTGTTACCTTAGAACTTTCGAATGGGTGAATCGTATTTGATATTTCTTTTTATTTGACAGCTGGCAATTCCCATGTGGTCCCATATCAATTTAGTCCAGTTCTGACAATGTCATGCACGAGAAACCCATGTCTTCAATTTGCATTAAGTATGTGCGCGACAAATTGACGTATAACTCAATATCACTCCAACGGATTTCGATGATATTTTTTTTATTCGATAGCTGGTGCTTCCCGTGTTGTGCCATTTCGATTTAGTCAAGTTCTTGAGGTCGGTTTTCTTTTGGTTAAAGTTTTGTATTATTCTTTAACAGATATTTTAAAATATCGGATAATATCAATATACTCAATATCTTTATAAATAAATAAAATTGCAGTGTCCCTTTGTGCTTTCAAATTAACAGCTTTTCACTAAATGCATCTGAAACTATACACGATATATTACATACATACACGGTATACAAAACAGCAATTTTTAAAATTTTAACCCGCGTTTATAAAGTTACAAAAACAACCTTGGGTAACTTGGGTTTATCTACGAGGAGGCGACGTACACGTTTGCCGAACGTCGACTAAATTGAGAGTCAACCAGCTGTCGATACCCGCTTTAGTGCGGGCAGGCCCTGGGAGGGGCCGGTTGTGTTAATAACAGCAGTTCCCGAATCCCTCCCGTCTCAGGCATAGAATGGAACTTCGTGTGGTTTTAGTCGGTCCAATTCCGACACGCCGCCGCACACCGTGGTGGGGTGACAGTTTCCACACGTAAAAAAGGCTGTTTATCTAGTCTATAAATATAAAAAGTAGTTTGACATTAAAACGATCCAATATCGTAAAATACTTTCCTAAAGTATAATTTACGAGGAGGTTCTACAGTACACCAGTATATATGCTAACACGAAACTACATAGAAGCATTATACGGATCGACATCAAATGACATTTGAAATTTATTACCTCACTTTTCAGGGGTTGTAAACGTGTGTTACAGTGTCGAATGTATTCCTGACTATCTTTTTAGATGAACATCATTTTTAGTTGATGTGTCAATAGAAACTATATTTTTATTAAAAAAAACTAGCTGAGCCCCGCGATGTTACGTGGTACAAAGATATTATGTGAACTGTATCTTCATTAATTGTGGCCTATGTGTTATTCTGATGTATAAGCTATATTATTGTAAAGTTTCATTCAAATCCATCTAGTAGTTTTTACGAGAAAGAGTAACAAACATCCATTCTTACCAACTTTCGCGTTTATAATATTAGTAGGATACCTACCGTCAAAGACTAAAGAGGTAAAGAATCATCATCCATTGTTGTATATCATCACTAGTCTAGCTAGTCTTAAAATAGTGGTGTATGTAGTAAAATAGGCCAATTTCTCATCATATATGGAGTACCTATTATAATTAGATATCTGCCAGTGTAAATTAGGAGAGCCATGCTTTGGCATGCATGGGTCTGCTCGACTGGAGTGATACCACGTCCTCACTAAAAACAGGTGTGAAATAGCGTCTGCGCTGTATTTCACCGACTGAATGAGGATACCGGCGGCCCATACCTCTAACCCTTGCCTCCATCCCCTTCCCCGAAAGGCTGGCAACGCACTTGTGACGCCTCTGGTATTGTGGGTGTCGGTAATCGTTTACCATCAGGCGATGTGTTTACCGTTTGCCCCCTATTCCAAAAAACACTCCTTTCAGAATAAACAGACAAATAGACATCTTAAAAAGACACTTCAAGTTTATTTATTTGTATAGTTGACGCGATCTTTTAAGGATGGTCATTGGATCTTGATTTTTCACGGACGAATTTTTTTCAATGTTCTTATTCACGAGCAAAATCGACCGTAGTTATCAATAGAAATAGGTATGTCGCCCAGTATATCCGAAAAATTTGTAAAAACTTGGAAGGTATTGGTGTATTTTTCAGTGTGTGTATCTTTTATTGTGTAAATAAATCTTTTCTGAGAACGATGTATCCCATAGTATATTTATAAAATATATAACTATACTAAGTCTGACAGTTTTTTTTAAATACTACTCCCTCATTAGGAATATACATTCGTGTGTAGCAGGGGACTTTACAAACATACATGAAACGGACATAAATTACACCCAGACACGAAACAACAATTTATGGATCACACAAAGTGTTGTCCCATGTAGGATTTGAACCCACAATACTTGGCGCAGTAGGAAGCGGTGTGGCGACCACTTAAACCACTAGGCTGCACGGTTGTGCAGTCAATATGATTGATTCATTATTTTCAAATCTTTTTAATGTTGTAATATATCGCCTAAGAAAGATAATAAGTTTAAGTTTTAGAGTTAGAAACACGACATCAGAAATAATCACGTCAGTGAAATTACGAATGACAACTAGTATGGGACATAAAGATGTGAGAAACACGAGTAAGTAGGTTATATATTTTTGTATATACAGCGCCATCACATGATAAGGGTGGTATTGTCATCACATTGGACATGATTTGAATCGTAGGTTTCTATTGAACTAACTTTGCATTGTCGAGATGCTATTCATACTGTTCGGTTATTAATGGTATATCACTTAGTATATTGTCTTAATTTACTTATGCTTGTAGGCGTCATTGTTTGTTACTATTGAATTATGAGTTCGGATAGTCGTATTTTGGTTGCGGAAAAGTAATTACAACCAGATTTGTTGTATAAATATCAGTATCTCGGTGAACGACTTGTTCGGTATTTATTTTTTGTATATTTTCAAAAAATTGAACCAAGTTAGATCGTTTTTCGAACCCAAAATCTTCTGAAAATAGTTGGAGCTGTTTCCTAAATTCAGATCATGTATGTACATTATGTTATTTAAAGGTATTAAATATCTGTATTAATAGTCAGAAAAAACAAAATTTTATAAATAGTTAAAATGTTTTTTTTTTTGCTATTTTTGTGTCTCAGAGGACTTTACAAACATACGAGAAATGGACACAATAAACATCCAACTCAACAAAGCATGAAGCACACAAAATGTGGTTCCATATGGGTTTGAACTCACAACACTTCGCAGTGAAAAACGGTGTAGTGACCGTTTAAAGCACTACGCCGTCTGGACAGTCATCTGTCTTGTTTCCATCCATGGTTTCATGTACCATTGCTTATTGTCATATGCAACTCAACAGTCACAAGTGCTAGCAAGAATGAGATGAAAAGTGTTAAAATTAAAACAAATATCTTTAAATTAGTATGAAATTCATAATACGAAGTTTAGGATTGAGTTAATATTCTAAGAAAATGATTTTTGAGGAAAAGTTAATTCAGTAGTTATTTGTCGGCTAAACAGTACTCTAAGATTATTCAAAATCATTTTTTAACACTCTGTGTGTTCTAAGTTTATATATAGTGTTACAAAATGTATTTTAGTAACGATATCGATCATAAATGACTCAGTTTTCGGGAGTTCCTTGCTTAAAAGTAAATTCATATTATACACATTCTCTACTAGTATTATAAATTAGAAAATAACTTTGTCTGTGTCTGTTAAACCTTCACGGCTAAACCGCTTCACCGGTTTCAATGAAATTGGGTATGGGGATACTTTGGTTCTTGAGGAAGGACATAGACTACTCATTAAAACGTTAACCGACATTAACGCGTCCGGAACTGCGGGTGGAAACTAGTAATACTCTATATTCGAAAGTAACTAAAGTAAAAAAGTAAAAGCAACCATGGGCGGCGGTAATAGCTTACCATCAGGCGATACGTATGCTCGTTTGCCCGTGATTCCATAAAAAAAACTATCTGGCAAGTTTTCACGGAGCAACCACTCCACAGATTTTAAAGGAGTTTGGCATGCAGATACTTTGATTCTTGTCTATGGACATAGGTTACCATTTACCGCGATAACCGACAAAAACGTAGGTGGAGCTTCGGGCAAAGCTAGTAATAGTAAACCTAATAAATATAACTTATACAAGTACTTGATAGTACACGGATTCAACAAGACATAAAAATAACTGAGCAGAGACTATATAGAATGTTGGACTAGGGATCGATCTGTCATACAATTTAGGCCCTACGGGTGAAGGCGGCATGACACCAGTAGGTGTGGTTTTAGTTAACTTTGTTATGCGAATTTCTTGAGCGTTAATTTAAATTATTTACTCAGAAAATGGAGCCACATTAACATGTTAATTGAATGCTCAGGTCGAAGACACGTCCAACGAACTCCAATTTAAATAATAATGACATGAGTTTATGGACAGTGAATATTTGTCACTCCTGTGTATTACTAACCAGAGACAAAGGAAGCAAAATTTAAAAACTTAACTGTGAATTAAAAATTTAAAACTTATCTACTAAAAATAATAAAACAGATCGACGAGCAAAAACTTTTTAAATCAATTTTATTATTTTTAATCAAGTTAAAATACACGGGTATATATATTGTTGTAAAACTCTTTAGTGAAAAAAAAATAACTGACACTTTCGCGTAAGGTTTGTTAGCTGAAACCTGACGTATAGATTTGCTTTTTTTGATTACTGTTATCGTCGGAAAATACACTATTTTTTTCTCAAAAAGCCATCTATGAACACTTGGGTTTTTGCCGTTAGGCTATTTGGAAGATATGAGGTAATAAATATATTAATAAACAAACGTACATGATATGCGCGAAAAACATTACCTTTGCTTGGGAGTCGAGTAATAAATGATACTGTTTTTGAATACTTTGAACTTGTTGATTGAAACAAAGTTCAGAAAAGTGCATTGTCTCTAGCTTAGAAGTCATTTCCAAGTTCACACCTCATAGCTGTTTTTATAATATGCTTAAACTTTGTCAATGCATACAAAGTGAGGATAAAAAGGTGTTTGTTGAATGCGTAGCGAAAATCACACATAAACATGGATCTTTAAAAGGTCTTGAACTATAATATCATTGTGTAAAAATAAGTGATGTCGATATTAAGTGATAACGAAAATTCTAACACCTTATTCTTGAATAATAACTCTATACATAGTAGGATGTAGCATAATATAGGTATCTACCTATATTATAATAACACAGATTTTTTCCACTTCATACTCCCTACAAAATTCCGAAAGTGGCAGTGTACTTATAATTATAATGATTCAATCTTTTTTTTATTTACTTAAGTTTATTAACACTACAAAAGTACGTGATTAAAAAAATAAGTAATTTCTTCTTTTAATGATATGGCAATCAGCCGGATCAGCTATTTCTGCCAATGTCAAGTATTTCAAGTCTTCAATTCTAAGTCTTCGAGTCTTCAAGTCTTTGTCGTGATGGAATTAATGATAAAAAAACATAAAAAATGTGGATGACATGAAATGGGGACCGTCTTTCGCAAAAACAAAACCCGATCTCAAAATAAGTAATGATTATGTCTTCATTATTTGACTAATAACTTGCCTCCAAATTAATGACATACGCACATTTCTTGGCTATTAGAAATATGAACTCCTGGCAACACTCTCCCAATACGTCTTTTGTGTGTATTACGTGCAAAATGATTTTCCGATTCAACTTTTTGTTTATTTTTGTGTAGTTTTTACATCATTTAATTGCACAAGACGGTATTTTGTAGGTAAACTTACTGCACGACAACTCGTACGATACTAACGAAAAGTAGCGTACTTTGTAGCATGTAGTAGTAGCTGAGGTTTTCGGCTTCAGCAAGAATAAAGGCCATGCGTTATCTACCTTTTTTATTTGATCTGAGACCTCATAGTTAACAAAATTAGATTCATAACAGATTACCACATTAACCAACAAAATAAAAAAATAAAAAACTTTCGTACTCCACTTATTTGTTGTTGTATGTATGTTGTAAATGTAATTTTACACTGATTTATAAATTCACACTTGTTTTAGCTCTTTTGCTTATTTCATTTACCCAGAAAGAATGATCTGAAAAACTTGGATTCCTAAGCATATTTAAAGAGCACGAAATATAAGATTTGAATACTTAACCATTTGTACTTATACGTATTTAAATACTCCTATGAGGTTTTGGTATATTGCGAAATTTTATTCATTATTCTCGTAGAAAATGTATAAATTTCTAGGTATTTTTGGGATCGTGAACGAAACCGTAACAATGCCAAGTCCCCAGCCACAATTTTCAATAAAGCGTAATCACAGATCCACAGTAAACATATTCTTCTTACACACAAATATCTCAACGAAGTACCCATAATCCGGTACCTAATCTAAATCGGATAAAAGCGATTTCAGAAAATGTATCACAATTTAGATAAAATTCTAAATATTTTTTTTCTTAAACGGGTGCTTAACAGATTCAAAATACTTTAGTTAACAAGCGTACCTAGTCCCAATTTCGAATATTATTATAAATAGCGCTATTATAATAATAACGAGTCTTAATCATCGAATAATCTGACTACAGGTTATATTATACACAAAGAGTTTTCGAAATATATTTTTCGTATAACCAACTATACAAAAACATAATAAATGAAAAGAATCAAGAACTATTGGCAGAACGTGTCTTTTCCCGGGAAAAACTTACCTACAACATTCAAAACCAATAAATCAAAAAGGATCACCGTTTTTTCGTGCCTCTTATCGCCATCCCATCCTCTCTTAACATCATGAACATAGACTCCGAAGATGTATCGATATCGTCTGCCAATTTTGCAATAAAAGATAGAAATGTGAATAAATGCAAAATACAAATTGCCCTTTCGTAGAGAATGATCAACAAGTGCTATTTACGACAGCCATTTCGCTCGATCGACAGTTTATTGCATACACATATTGTCTGCAACAATGTAGTCTTGAAACTCATATCTCTCATAAATAAAATGTAAGTGCTTATGGGTGTTGTGTAGGTAGATTTAGACACGATTAAGTTTCTCATTTATCGTCAAATACGTTGTTACAGTTTGGGCAGTAAAATATCCTCGTAAATATTTCTGTACCTACGACCTATTGGGTCGATTAATTTATATGTTGCTTTCGCCCACGGCTGAGATCGCATGATGTAAAATAGATTAATCAATCTCTTTAGTCTTTTAGGAACAATGTTTTGGAGTCGAAATATACCCTATGACTTACAATGTGTCTTGGACCACGTGTGTTCTAAACATGATGATTATTTCGCTGCCTTTCATTCACATATAGTCCGAACCAAACATTGTGGCGGTTCTGGAGTTACCTGAGGTGAGCGCAAGTACAGTCAAGTCGAAAATAAATTGATGAGTGGATATAATGATGAATGGATGGATAATTATAATATGACATTTATTATTACATGCACTTATTTTATAGCTACAATAATTCATAAAAATATAAATGGGTCTCCCCCTACTACCAACAAGCGACAGTAAATAGTAGTGTTATTTCTGTGATGCTGTCCGAGGCAAATTAAATATGATTTCCTACAAATATTAATCTAATTTTATTTCATTATATTAACAGTTTTCTGTCTTGTCCACTTCTGTTCGTTATAACCTATTTATAGAAATAAATGAATTTGACTTAGAAGATCAGCCCGCGTGGCATTTTAATCGACACAGCAAAATATGTAAACCAGCGTAAAGTTTACGAAAAATACACAAAACTACAACATTCAGTAATAAAACCAGTAATCAAAATTAACAAAACAAATAGGTTACCAAATAATTAAAAACGATTAACTACTCGAACGTACGTAGAAAAGATTAAGCGTGCATGTGTTGTATACGGACACAACTTATACACACAAAGACCGCGTGTGTCGACTTACCCCTTTTTTTTCCCGTGCGGAAATCCCCTCGGATACCACCTCCTGGTGGCATGTCGTACACGAACCGACTAAAACGGCACGCCGTCTCTGGTACTAGGAGCTGGGATACCAGGTATCTGGTACGAGGAGATACCAGGTACACCCTAGAAAGGAAAACCCTGGAACCCCGACGTACCTCGGGCCACCTATGGTTTCTAGATGGCCCCCTCCTGTGTGGAAACCCCGATGTTTCCGTTAATGCCCCAATAGGTGGGGGCGCGAGCGCTGCGAAGCGCGCGCATCCTCCACCCGAGCTTGCTTCTGCTAGGGCGACAAATGGTCACATCTGTCACCCCCAGGCTTGCGCTTATGGAGGACGGAGATCATTTCGCGATCTCCGGCGCCCAAGTTGTCTGTGGTACCTGTCCCGTTCCTGGGCCTGGCGGACCGGAAGAGTTCTAAAGCCTTTACTTCCCGCTGATACCTATAAGTGTATTCTGCGCAGCTACATGCACGATATTCCGAGCCGCCGTTTGTTTCAGACTTTACCTGATAATAAATTTTTTTCTTCATGCCGACATAAGCGCACACTTTATTTAGTTGAATAATTACTTTAATTGTTGCTATCGTTGTTTATATTTCTCAAGTATCAGATTATCCAAGCTACCTGATCTCTGTATTATTAATAGAGAGTTTGGTAAAGAATGCGGAATGTTACTACTTCTATTCACGCTATGGGTGTCGTAAGAGGCGATTAACTAATAACAAAAAGGAAAGTAAAACGTGAATCAAACCAAATACAAACCTTTCTAGCCAGCGTGGTATAATAGGCCAAAACTTTTGCTAATGAGAAGCCTATTTTTTATGTATGGACCTGCCAAAATGACTCTACTTAATCTGATGGAAAGCAAAAGCATAATCCAAGAGTGGTACTCACCATACTCATTGCGAACATACACTATGACTAGGTATTTGTCCAGCAGTTGACTGATAAAGGTTGTTGATTAACAATATTTTAAATATTGGTTTAAAAACCACCTTCGCACTGCTGTTTTTGAAATAGGAAATATAATAAAACAAAATTTCAAGCAATTGGTTCCTATTTATCTCTCGAACTAATTAACTTCTTTTGTTTTTCAAAGGTGTACCAACAATAGATCAGGATAGTACTAGGGTCGGATAGATTAATCGACTGTAATTTAACTAAATTGTCTAATGATAAGGTTTGGTAAATTGCTATTGTATTTGTCCAATTCACCAGTTATTTTATGCAACATGAAAGATTAGATTTTGGGCAATCGTAAAACGGCTTTGTCCCAGTGTAGTGAAGTCATTAAACGGGTTCATACATCACTGAATTAAAACAATGAGAGTCGACTAAAATTTTGTGTTTGAAATGTCAGTGTAAACGAACTTCTGAAAGTGGTAAAGTTATTGTAACTATCTTGTCTGTTGTTTTTCTAATGTGAAGGGGCCTTTATTCTACTAACTTATTGTGTAAATAAAACTTTTGATGCTTATGATATCAACTTTGAAGGGCATATTGGTCTGGTGGTTAGATAACTGCCTCGTTGGTCTAGTGGTTAGCGTAAGCGACTAGAAATCAAGAGGTCTCGGGTTCGATTCCCGGGTCGGACTGCTGTTGGGTTTTTCTTACAAGAAATTCTTAGTAATGAAAGTAACATCAATCGTTGTTGGGAAGTCAGTGCCCTCAAATATACTGATAACCAGTTTAAACTTTGAATTAAGTTCACCCTCAGGGCTGCGGAGGTCCGATGCCAATCACTCCGGGTAAAAACTGATATTCAGGTAACACTGGTTGAACTAGTAGCCGATCCCAAAATCTTGGGAATAATGAGGGCTAGGAAAATCATGATGATGGTTAGAGATTGTGATTGCTAAGCAGGAGGTAGCAGGTTCGATACCCGTCCACAACAATTTTTTATGTACGGGTTTAATCTATCTTCTATCGAGCTATATAAATAAAAATTAATCACAAAAATGTTTGTATAACTTTTGATCGACTACACCAAATTGGATAATTCTTTTTTATGTGCCTTTTATTGTCAGGACAAGGTCTGTATAGAAAAATATAAAAGAAAACCGGAGGTGTTATATTTTGTTACTCCGCTTAGTTGTATACACTTATACAACTCAGAATCCTGGCAACACCAGCCGCGTAAACAAGTGGTTTTGTTAATTTGGTTCAGTGCAGTGAATTTGGGTCATATTGAGTGTTATATTACTAATGAATGTGAAGAATACGTATTGATACTATGGCACCGTTGTTATCTTGGTGAAATATTCACAACAAGTGAGAAAAACTTTCATCAGAAACCTTGTTCAATATTTACAGTTTGATATTGCATGAAGATCAAATACGTCAAAATAAATGTTTCTAACTACTGTAAATCTGCCCTAAGTTGTCATTTAAACATATGAAAATACCATTGTTAAGGGCATAGTGATTCAATTAAAAAAAAAAAAAAAAAAGACGTTACGAAAAAAAAATTTTTGAATTTTGAATCTCAATCAGTGATATTCAACGTTGTTAAGTTGCCCTCACTGGCGGCACTGACATTCTCGTCATTAATGAACCATAGACAATATTAATCCCCTGATACACTACACCATTTTACTTTTTTCATTACATGTACTAGTCTCAATGTTGCCAGAACTATAAATGTTATTGTGAAGAGGGAATATTTGATNACACACATACACACACACACACACACACACACACACACACACACTCACAAAACTAAGTAAACAAGCTAAGGCACCATAATCCTGTAACTTTCCTCAGTTGATTAATTTTAATTATTTTTGTATTTAGTTACTAGTTTTTCTTTTTTTCTGTAATTTTATATAATTTTTAGTTGTATTGTAAAATGAATAACACATTTGTATATAAAAAATATGCGAGAGCAGTCCCTCCTAATACAGGCATTTTTTTGCTTAAAAGGAGGGTCCAACTTCTATTGTATGACATTGTTTTTTGTTAACGAAATGAACTATTTTTGATTTTTGATTTTGATACACTCCACTTACCCTGTGGGAAGTTGACATGATCTTACTAATCATTCAGAAAATTTTCATGGAAATGAATATGGCGGTACGAAGTTCGCCAGGTCAGCTAGTTGAAAATATATTGGACGTTCGTTATTCATTTTACATGCTGTCACTTACTTTAACACCTACAATACACATGATGAAACTATTGTGTACTACTAGATTTTCTCAATAGTTCTATGTATACCAAACACCTAATATTTCAAAGATTGAAGAGTCAGTCACAAATGGGCTAAATCAACCGTAACAATTAGCTTCACAGAAAACCGTCGTCAATTATAATTAAGGGGTAAAAAGCCAAAACTCTTCATCAATCTGACTCTAGAGGGGGCAAGCCTCTCCCTTGCCTTCTCTAGAATCAGAGTGAGATTCGGAGATTCGGAGGACGGTAAAACACTCGTGACTGACTTAAGTTGCAAGAAGTGTACCATAGGTGTGTAGTGCCCTTATCTATACTCATCTGCCTAACTTTTATTATTCCCAATATTATTTGGTGTCGGCTACTAGTTCAACTGGTTTTACCTGAACATCAGTTTTACCTGAATATAAATTCGAAAATAACTCTTTGTCTCGCTTTCACGACTAAACCGCTGCTTCATAAAAGATACTGTTTCATAAAAAAATTGTCTTATAATAAAGGTATTTAATCCTTTCAGACCTGTCATTCACAATTAAGGACAAAAATCTAAAATAAATTGCAGTTTGAATATAATAAACAAATTTATGATTTGTAAAATAAAACAGTTACACATATTTGAGTTTTTTCTGGTCTACTCTACCTGAAATACTATAACTCATTCCTCACAGGAGAAAACTAATTCTGGTTAGAAAGGGTTAAAGTTAGTTAGTGAAAACATATAACCTATATTTTTGTTACTAACTAGAATGCTTGATAGTTCTTCTTTTGTTGATATGGCAACTAGCCGGATCAGCTATTTCTACCAATGTCAAGTATTTAAAGTCTTCAATTCTAAGTCTTTCGAGTCTTCGAGTCTTCGTCGTGATGGAATTAATGATAAAAAATATAAAAAATGTGGATGACATGAAATGGGGACCGTCTTTCGCAAAAACAAAAAACGATCTCCTGCTTGATAGTTTGCTTACTGTTGTATTTTTAATGTTCGGTTCTGTCAGACTTCTCTCAAGGGATACGTAAACATGCGATCCAATGATATTTATTCTGTGTCTGGGTACATGTTTACTTTATGGTTCTTATATATAACATTTGTTTGTATCTTCTGCTATGATAGACTGGTTAGTTAAGTTAGGTGTGTTAGTTCTAGAGCTGGTTAAATATTAATTGGTTACCAGCGTTATATTTCTGCAATTAAATTGACTCAATAAAGAATCATACTGCATACGCTATATATATTTATAGATATACCGTTGCTTACTTAATGGACGCCCTAAAATTTTTCACACAAAAGTAAAAGATCACTCAGTAAATCTCTAACGGTTAGGAAGTTCTCTGCTACATATAACATTATTGTATACAGTAATGTTCTACCGTCTGTTTAACAAACATCTTTTATATTTCAAACTGCTTTTAAATAGGAACGTTGACTGTACCTTAGCAGTTGTAAAAGTTTACAAATATTTTCAATTTTCCTGTTGAGATGTCGCATCACTAATTACTTACTGTAATTAGTATGTTTACAACGTCACTACAACTGTCACGTAAGAGGACTTCCCACTTTTATTTCCGTTGGTGTTAAAATTAGTTCGTCGGTGATGTACGAAATGCATTGTGTGAATTGTCGTATACTTAATAAATTTAATCCATCTTTTGGATTCTCTTCAAGATAGTAGAACTACGCTGATATTAGCACGAACGGGCTCATTCAAGCGGGGCGGTGCTACATTCGCACAGAAAATCAACGTAAAACGATAGCGTTTGTGCTGCCGTGTCTCGTTGGTGCATGTGAGACCGAAGGCCTAATGCTACAGAAGCATCACTAGGCCGCCATGGTGTGGGTCACCATGCTGCATTGTCTGCATTCGCAGTGACTATGGTGAGCACCGCTCCTGGACTCTGCTCATGCTCTTCATCAGGAAGAGTATAGTTAAAACCTGAAGGTATATATTTTAATTAAGCAACCAAACACAAAATTTACTTCTTTACTTTCTACATTCACTTCAACACAGAGTATGTTCCCAAATTGGAGTCCTTTGGGAATGTGTCGCAAATAAACCCGTCAAGCTTACGAGGTGAAATGTCCTTTGACAGTGTTTTATACGACGCAACATTTTTATGCACAATACTGTCGGTTACGAATATTAGCAGAAAGGCTCGCATTTCGATCTCTTTTACCGACCCGCAATATTGCGGCTGTCTTAATGAAAAAGGCTTCGTCAGTTTCCTCTAAGATAAAGATAAAGTTTAAAAGATTTTTTTTCTCAGCCTTTGAGGTTTTTTAACAAGGAGTTTATTATACTTGCTGATTAAATTCAGAAAACAGGTCTTAGTGAGTTTTGCATTTTTTTTCTTATAAAGTCTATTATTTAATCATTTATTAGAAATAATAAGATGTACTGATAGCAATGAATGTGTATTTCTTCTCCCCATATTAAAAAGAAGATTCATAGATACAAAGCGTGCTTAAAATAAAAACAAACTATAAAGTAAATATGTTAAAAGCAATTTCATATACATTTTAATTAGAAAATAACTTATAACGTCTACTTATTACAAGAGCTTGTGTTTTTTAATTACTAACTGAAGTTGATATTACAGTGAACTTGTAGCTTACAGTCTGCTATGTAAGTTTCAAGTTTCAAGTCATTAACACCCAGTTGATGAACTCAATTAGAAATGTAAGTATTTTAATTTCTACTTAAATCTAGTGATCACCTAGTAATGGAAATGCGACCATAATATTTTTAGCTTTCTCTCGTCCTTCCATATAAATTTGCCAAATTAGATACTCTTTACTTTGCACCATTTTCGTTAAAAAGGGTACAATTTACCCCTACGGGTTGCTTTTACTTACATAAAAACCTATTGATCCACTTCAAAACAGAGTTCGTAATAATCATCAGATGACAGATAAATGATTGCAGTACTCTAAAAACCCAGAGTCTAGAGTAAATAGAAGAAAATAGAAATGAAAATAATTATGACTGGAGCGATTTTGGAACGTTTAAGCAGATTATTTTGAATAGCACAGAAAAGTCTCAATCAAGTTTCTTTTACAGCAGTTTTATGAAGAGTCGACAAATTTTTGAATTTGGCTTACACAAAAATGGGTTTCGAATGAAAATACTCCTTATTGTATAATGTTCAATAACCAAAGCTTCAAGAATCCTAGTCACCAACTAACCACCAGTGGAGCGAGGATCGATTTTTTTGTATTTTCATTTATCTAAGGTATGCCGTGGACACACGGACATCCTCGCCATACCATCCAAAGATGAAACTTTGCATGGATATGTGTATTTACCACGTTGACAAAATGCTAACATAAAATCACGAAATTTTCGTGGGTACTTCCTCTATATATAAAGTGGGAATAAAATAATTTCTCGCATCTTCCCCACAGTGAGGGGGGGGGGGATCATTAGATTATTCTTTTAAAAACATTGACAGGTTGTTAACTTTAAACTCCCCCCCACCCGCAGCGCTGTAAAAGTATTGTAGAGAAATATAAGTATTGTGATATGCCGTCGGTCTTTTGTGCTCGAAGCCTGCCAGCTTAGACAGACATTGGAGCAAGGCCGATTCAAATTGACGACCTCGGTCAGTTATTATGTCTGTGGGGCAGCACAAGGCAGGCCAAACTTTTGTATGGCGATTTGTTGTCGCCGATGTAACTAAGCCCATTATAGCTGTCGATTTTTTGGATTTTTATGGCCTCGTAGTAGAGTTTCGCAACAATATATATATATATATATATTCTTTCTACTGCACCTTCAAGATATCTTTGTGTAATATATCAATATCAATCCGTAAGTTGGGAAATGAAAATAGGGAAAAAAACTATTTTAACTTGAAACGCAAAGCAGACACATGGTCATACTTCCGAAGATTGAAAATATATCGAATGCAGTTATTGAGAAGATGGTGAAGCTTGTTAAGGAGGTCTGCATTCAGGTCGAAGTACCACACATTACCATAGTCTATTATAGGAATTATTAAGGACTGCTTGAGTGTGATTTTAGTTTTAGGAGGCAGGAAGTTTTTAAGACGATACAATGGTCGCAACTTTCCAGTTACTTTAGTAGTTGTAGTAGAGTGAATAAGTAAGCCCAAGTTTTTCACTGCAGAGCTGAATGGTATAACTACACCGTTGAAATTTATTGATAGAATAGAGGTAGTATCCAATCTGCTTATTATCCGTTTATTGCCTACAATGATTGCCTGGCAATGGTTTGATTAATAGAGAGTCCAAATCTCACTGACTAGGATTTTATAAGCTCCAGATCCCTATTGACACTATCAATAGCCTTCATTACGTCTTCCAACCTTGTCTATGAATACAGCTATAGATCATCAGCATATAAGTGATACGCACACTGAAGGTATTGAGTTATGAGGTTAATAAATATTGAAAATAAGAGAGGAGATAAAACTCCGCCTTGAAGGACGCCAGCGTTGAGGTCGCACCAACTCGATAACAAGTCATCAACACGAACACACTGCTGTTGCCCCTGAAGACTAATGAAGAATCTAGACAACCAGTCCATTAGTCTTCAGGGTGTCTCAGAAGAAACCATGAGATATGCAAGGATAGATAACAGGATTACGGAATTGACGGTATTAAAAGCATTAGAAAAGTCGACTAAAACTAACACTGTGACTTTGTTGTCTTCCATGACCTTCCTTATATCGCCAATCACTTTAAAGAGAGCGGTATTGGTACTGTGACCAGATCTGAATTTTGATTGAGGGCTTAAAAAATGATTTCTGTATACAAACTGCGAAAGTTGTGTTGTGTATATTCACAGGCCTCGAGTACTTTACATAGGAAGGAAAGAATGGAAATGAATCGAGAATGTTCAGGAAGCGATGGGTTACTATTTTAAGATTTTCTAGTCATTCACAATACGAAAATGTCCCAAGATGATTTCGGTAGGTTTATTAGTACTTTCGCTGTTTACGGACACTCAAAGTGATATTTTTGTTCTCAATTATATACTTTTAAGCCATACCTTGTAATTACTTAGATGTTTTAATACTTTCCTCATTTGTCATAATTAAATTTAAGGTAAAAGTTTCAAATAATAGCCCCATTAGAAGAGGGAGGAGGTACTATCATAACGTTGAACGAGAACTTTCTGTGATCTCAGTGATTTACCTAGCAACCTCGGCAACAACTAAGGACTACTATTTGTAGGGATTTTAAGAGAGTCTCTAATAAAATCTCTTTTACACTTTATAAGGCTTATTTCCCAAATCTACATAATCCCCAATCTACATAATCATCTCAAATCAAAATCTAGATAATTGACACCACTTAATTACGTATCAAGCTAACATTTTGAGAGAACATTACACGTACAGTATAATTTTAGTCCATTTATACAACTTTATGAAATCAACTTAAAGCATGATTTACGAATCCTGATAACTTCAAAAATAAATTATTTAAAATAAACTTATTTTTCAATCAACATCGTAGCATAACAATACTGTCATGATTATCCTGGCTTTTATTACTCTCAATATTATTTGCGGTCGGCTACTACTAGTTCAACCAGTTATCTGAATATCAGTTTTTCTACACAGCGACTGGCATCGGAGCTCCGCGACTCTGGCGAGGGTGAACTGAATTTGAAGGTTGAACTAGTTGCCAGTGTATTTGCACTGAATCCCCAATAACGATTGCTTAAGGTGCTCATCAAAGCACGTGCATGAAGCATCACCAAGATTCTATACTCCGGGCTGTTATTAAGAATTTCTTGTGAGAAAACCCTGAATCGAACCTGAAACCTCTTGATCTGCCATCGTGAATGCTAACCGCTAGATGAACGAGGCACTCCGTGTTACAATAATATAAGGATATAAATTTAATTTAACATCAAAGTAACATGAAATTAAAGCTGTTCCAACTGTTCTCACCTTCTCTCTTCCTCTACAAGACGACACGTGCTGACCTTGGCAATCACGAGGTAGAAATACGCTCTCGAATTCAACGGTTAGGCCCCTCATTTCTGTGACGAACAGTCGAAAAAATGGAACTCACTACTAGCGCACGTGTTTCTCTCCCACTATGATCACTTGTCCTATAAGCGGGGCGTAAAAAGGTCTCACTAGGCCGCCACTGTGTATTTGGGCCCCCGAGACCAGCCGTCAAGGTGGCTTACGACGCCATAGTGTGGATCGCCATATTGCGTTGTATGAATTCGCAGTGGGTATGGCGGCCTCATTCTTGGATTCTACCTTTGCCTTCTAGCAGGCTGAATAGAGTCACTTTAGCAGGCTTCCTACAATAATTTTATACCACAAGATTGTATAAAAAGAAATGATTAATCGATTTTAAAAGAAATACATTAACTCTAGATACTTTGCCAACCAATACGAGAACGGTAACAAGGCGGAATAAACAACACTAAGGTATGGGCCCCTATAATCGATTATTCCGATAATCGCATCATTAACCACGTATAAATAGTTTGTTTACCCTCCTAAAGTAAATGACTGAGTAATAGAGTATTTGGTCGGTTCTCGAAACTGGGATAATGGCGTACCGACGCTAATAAAACAGCAAGATTTCTGTTCGTTTAATACTAGCTAACATGTTATTGATATCTATACCATTAGGTAATGGTATATTACAGTGATTGATTGAATAGTACAGTGGCATCAAACTTTGAGTCACAAAACAAAAGGGGAAAAATCGGCCAAGTGCGTGTCATTTATGATGATGATATTTACTTATTATTTCATTATATTTGTAAGAAGTTTTCTAAGTAAGCACATTTTACAAGTTACGCCTCTATAATTCCCGAACTACCAAGCTATCTAAGCCATTATAGATTTCCTTTAAAGTTCATCACATGGACTACCATCAGGGATTTTTTTAGATTTTTGAGCTACTCTTTATATAAATACAATATATATATATATATATTCTATAGAATATATATAATATTATATAGTTTTAGCGGTTAGCGTACACAATGGCAGATCAAGAGGCCTCATGTTCGATTCGCGGGTCGGACCAAGTTATTGGGGTTTTCTCACAAGAAATTCTTAATAGCAGCCCGGAGTAAAGAAGCTTGGTGGTGTTTCATGCCCATGCCTCAGAGAGCACCTTAAGCGGTCGGTCCCGGTAGACTGACATCTATAGCAATGGTATACGGAGATATTATAGTGGACAAGTATGTGTGCAAACACAGGTGCACTCTCTGTTTCCTCTCTCTCGTAATCCGATGGGACGGTTAGCCGACACGATCGGGGAGAGATTAGCCCTGGACTGACAGCTTTACGTGTTCTCCGAGGCATGGGGTTCAGACCCCAACTTACAAACTCCGAGCTGTTATTAAGTATTTATAAAATCAGAAAAACTCAATAACACTTTTGGATTTGAACCCGAGACCTCTTGATGGCAGTCGCATACTTCAACCCCTAGAATAACGAGGCAGTTGATGTGATTTATCCTACTCGAACGTCAAATAAGGTAGGCAGGAACCTAAGTGTGCACTTTACTCTTTAAGTTCTGTATAATATTTAGCTAAAGTGCTGTTTATAAGTGTACAACATACACAGTTTATAAGTGTGTGTGTGTGTGTAAGTGTGTCTTGGTTCCTTAATAAATGAAGCAAGAGACCCGCTTACAACATCGAGAGAAAATATACTCGATTTTGTAAGCTGGTTTAATATCGAGAATTCTATACTTCATTTAGCTACCGGCCACATCGCTCATATTCTTTCTATTCCAAGCGTTATAAAGGTAATCATTTCATGTCGATATAATTATGTTTTATAGCTCAGAACGAAGCTACTTTGACTGCATTGTCGGTGGCATCAGTTCCTCCTTCGTGTACCTGAGTGTACAGTTATTCATTTATAATGATCAGTAGGCATTATTTAAATCTATACAATATTTTAGATGTACATTTGTATATGTTAGTACTAGCATTTGCCTGTGGCTCCGCCCCCTTATATGTAAGTTATCGTGGTATTTTATTATTTATAGTAGGAGTAGAGTGAAGTTTCAAATAATACATATGAGAAAACCGTGTCCAAATCGGTAAAGCCGCTTCTGAGTTGAGCGCTCACAAACACACTGACAAATATTAAGAGAACTGTTGTTTCCGGTCTGTTAGTTTCAAAAAGACTTTAATTACAGACATCGACTTCTTTCAATTATAATATGTATAGAAGATTATTAAATAGTATGTAGAGAAGATACATATTTGCGTTTTCATGAACAATACTTTTTAATGATAAGAACGGATAAAATGTAAACTTAATATGTTTTTAATTAACTTTAGTACAAAAAGACACAAACAAAAATAAATATAGCTAAAATACTTATAAATTTATAGAAAACAAATATTGTAACTCAAATATGATTATAATTAAAATATTAAACTTAAAACTGCGAAGACGTATAATCTAATACCTTCTAACGAGCAATTCTCGTAAATATACATGTATATTATCAATAATCAGATTAAAAATAAGCAGATTAACATAATCTGAATCTTGAAAATGGCTCCAACGATTTTCATGAAATTGAGTATTACTAGCTAGAATTCAATTTTTAACAAAAAATTATGTCTTTTAACATTCAACGATTGTCATATTTTTGATTGAAGACACATTTTTATATCTCTATATGTACATATTTTGTTATATTTTAGTTATATATGTTACTATCTCACCCGGCGCATTTCATATATACGATTTCGTAAAAAAAACTGAATTATCAAAAAACTTATTTTAGTAAGCCCGTCTTAACTCCCCGCAGGGTCGCAATGTATACGACTAACTGGACTTGGCAAATATATCCCGTACTACCATTTTCTTATTTTGTTCTCTAAAAACCTTGTCCTAAGAATAACAAACACATAAAACATATTATTGTTATACATATTTTGTCACTATTCCTGTTGTACCATTTCTTACTATGTATATACAATAAAGATAAACAAATGAAAACGAATTATCCAATTTGGTGCAGTCGGTCGAAAGTTATGCGTACATACATTTTTGTAATTCATTTTTATTTCTATAGGTTTGAACACCAGAAAGTTCTCATTCAACGTTATGATAGTACTTCCTCCCTCTTCTAATGGGGCTATCGCTTGAAACTTTTATCTTAAATTTAATTATGGCAAATGAGGAAAGTATCAAAACATCTAATTAATTACAAGGTATGGCTTAAAAGTATTTAATTTAGAACAAAAATATCACTTTGAGTATCCGTAAACAGAGAAAATACTAATAAAGTTACCGAAATCGTTTTGGGACATTTTTGCATTGTGAATGTAAGGGAACCTTTGGAGCGTATCCCATCGGTACTTTGATATCAGATACGTCTACCTTTCATATAAGCCAATTTCTTTTACGTACATTTTTTGACTGGAATTTTTCATATACCTTTTTAATAAAATAAGTACTGTCTGGTATTTATTGGTATTTCACAAAATGAGCTCTCGTTTACATGAATTATATAAATTTTGCTTGTAAGTGACCAAAAAAATCTTAAAATAGTAATCTATCACTTGCTGAACATTTTCGACTCATTTCCATTCTTTCCTTCCTATCTAATGTACTCGAGGCCTGTGAATATATACAACACAACTTTCGCAGTTTGTATACAGAAATCAATTTTAAAGCCCTCAATCAAGATTCAGACCTGGTCACAGTACCGTTACCGCTCTCTTTAAAGTGATTGGCGATATAAGAAAGGTTATGGAAGACAACAAAGTCACAGTGTTAGTTTTAGTCGACTTTTCTAATGCTTTTAATATCGTCAATCACGTAATCCTGTTATCTATTCTTGCATATCTCATGGTTCCTTCTGAGACACTGGAATGGTTCTCCATTAGTCTTCAGGGCCAACAGCAGCGTGTTCGTGTTGATGACTTGTCATCAAGTTGGTGCGACCTCAACGCTAGCGTCCTTCAAGGCGGAGTTTTATCTCCTCTTATTTTCAATATTTACAAACCTCATAATTCAATACCTTCAGTGTGCGTATCACTTGTATGCTGATGATCTATAGCTGTATTCACAGACAAGGTTGGGCTGTCTGGAGCTTATGAAATCCTGGTCAGTGAAATTTGGACTCTCTATTAATCAAACCAATGCCAGGCAATCATTGTAGGCAGTAAACGGATAATAAGCAGATTTGATACTACCTCTATTCTATCAATAAATTTCAACGGTGTAGTTATACCATTCAGCTCTGCAGTGTAAGACTTGGGCGTACTTATTGACTCTACCACTACTACTAAAGTAACTGGAAAGCTGCGACCATTGTATCGTCTCAAAAACTTCCTGCCTCCTAAAACTAAAATAACACTCATGCAGTCCTTACTCATTCTTATAATCGACTATGGTGATGTGTGCTACTTCGACCTGAATGCAGACCTCCTTAGCAAACCTCATCGTCTTCTTAATGACTGCATTCAATATATTTTCAATCTTCGGAAGTATGACCGTGTGTCTGCTTTGCGTTTCCAATGAAAATAGTTATCAGTTCGCCTATGGCACAATCAGAGAGCACTTACCACCCTATTTTCTTGTCTTAACTCGCCATCTCTATCTACCTACCTTGCTCTGAAGGTTCTGGGATTGGTTCTTAACCAAGACAAACAATCACGATAACGAAACAATCGAATCAGCATGATCATTGGTTTTGGGTGTAGGTGTAATTTGTCTATGAAACGTATTAAGATTAAATTATACACGTATGTTTGTCACTTCTATCAGCAGTAGGTATAGTTACTATAGTTTAGGGTCTGTCAAGTCTTTCATCAGATGGTAGTGAGTAAGATATGTGAGTTAGTATCTATCTATCATTTATTATACCTTTAAAGAAGCAATTCTTGTTTTTGAGGAATAGATCCAACGATTTTCATGAAATTTAGTATGCCGGGAATTTCAGGAGCGATAAATTGGTCTAGCTAGGATTCATCAATTGTTTCTAAAAGAATGTGAATATACCATAATTTAAAAAAGTGGTCTGAAGATTTGACATTAGTGTTATCTATTATAGTTTATATTATCTTATCATTCCATATTTCTATCATTTTCTACCCCAGTAATCAGAAAGATCAGATGAACAAACAAACATTCTTTTATTAATTCGATCGTATAAAATAAGCTGTCATATTCGTAAACCTTTTTTTAATGGATTCCATTACTTATATGGCAGTATTTTTGAATTTACGGAAGTAAATATTGACCAAAGAGGTTTTTCTACATGTGAAGTGTTGCATGTATATAGAACAACCAAACAATACCTTATCTGTACCGCTACAGGGAATGTATTCGCCAAACAAAGCGTGAAGCTACTCGGTCGGAGTAAACTTGACGAGGGTCTCGATTCACCGGATGCAGTAGATACTATCAAATGGGCACAACTTTCAATAAATATACGCACACTTTACTAATGACGGAAATCTTTATCTTGTTACGTATTTTTCTTTCAAAAGGTTTTTTATTCTGTATGACATCTTTTTTACTTATAAATTCTGGAATTAAACTAACTTGCACGTATTCCACAATTGAATTTATTTATTTTTACACCTGATAGGTGTCGCCTTATGGCATCATCAAACGTTAATTCCAAAATGTATTGTAACAGGTTTCATCAAGTGCCTACATCGAGAGTATAAATTATTTACTTATATTTTTTTTATGATATAGGTGGCAAACGAGCAGACGTATCATCTGGTGATATGCGATTACAACCAATGGACACCCATAACATTACCTCTGGGGGGCACCCCAATGTGACGCCTCCGTCACATTGGGGTGCCCCCGCCGAAAGATAGGGACAGTATTCCATGTGAGGCTGGACCTGCGCCTTATAAAGTAAAAGGTGGTGGGCCGGAGTAAAATACTGTCTTGATTCGTTGAGCACTCCGAACTTCTTCGAGGCCAATTTGGGTTTACCCTCCAAATGGTCACGAAACTGGACTTCGCTCGTGATACGTCTGCTCGTTTGTCCCATAAATTCCTTTAAAAAACACGTTTCGTATTTTTAGTCTGTCACTATACAGACACATTGTGATAATAGAATGGTACATACCAATTAGTGATCGATTAAAGGTAAGAAAATAAGTCATAACATTAATCGAATCCAAAGTTTTGTTGTCTTACTTTTATCTGTATTAAATAAAAATAAGTTCCGAGATTAAGAAAAAATAGGAAAAATATATTAATGTGTGGACAGAATATTGAGTATCTGTTGAGTATTACGCGAAGTATGCGTGCGTCAACTTTCAGGTTTTCGAATATGTACTATCGAATTCACTATGTTAATAAAAATATAATACTGCCTGAGGTGCATTCTCTTTATTCGTATTACGATTGCCACGAAACTTGTATACACGGATTCTTCCGTAGTCTGTGCCCTATTGTTCTACTGTAGTCAGTGTAGAGCTCATTACAGATATGCATACTTTTTAATTGTATAGTTCTACATTGTACTTTACAATGTCATTGAATTTATCAACTGAAGGTAAATTTGGAAGTATTTAAAATGTTAAACTGTTTTATGTTTATTGTTTTTATGATTTGTGAATGTTATATCTGTATTTATAACAAGAAAGGAGAAATTATGTTATTTTTTAGAATGGCAAGTTTATTGAACCTTCGCAATATCACTTTTTAATTCATCCAGTATTTATTTATATAATAACCAAACTTATTCGTGGGAGTAAATTATAAGTAAAATTGAATAATAAAAAATAAATAAATAAATTCCTCGGACATCTAATACACAACGACTTCTACTCCAAAATTAAGCAGGGCTTGTATTATGGGTACTAGAAAACTGATATAAATACATATATACTTTTTTTTTGTAAATACATACATATCATACATAGAAAACACCCATACTCTGAAACAAACATTTGTAGATCATACAAACATTTGATCCGATCCGGGAATCGAACCTGAGACTTCAAGAACAGCAGTCGCATACGCTCCCGCTGCGCACCGAGGCAGTCAGAATGAAAGAGTAATGAATACAGTAAATGCCTCATGCCCAGTAAATCATGGATTGAGAAATAACCAATTATAAATTAAAAGTCGTAATTTGGAGTTGTTTGAGTTCATGTTTTATTAAAAAACAGTTAATAATGGGCATAAAAACTTACATTTTATATCAAAATATCTGATCGTGTGATACTTTTATATCTCTATTTGTTAGCTTTCTGGAGGCTTATATTATCATTTATTTCCCACAATATCTACTTACATACATGTTCCATGGAGGTTGTAACACAGGAATCGAGATAAAAGCAACGTTATTCAAATTATTATCGGTAAGTGGAGCATTGTTACATTCGGGGGAATTTTTGGATAACTCACATTTTTCAGTAAATACCCGCAGCAGAGCTTTTATGTTACTTCTAAGTCACGCCATTCCACAAATTGTAGCCTCTTACATTTTTCACATTGTTTTTAACTTCATAAACTGTTTGTTAATAATTCTTTTATTAATTTTTCTCTTAATGTCTTGTTCTGTGATCTACATTTATACATTTTTAAAGCATAGCTGTAGATATATACAGAAAAAAAAATTTTGTACACAGAGTTTCCACTGAGCTAAGAAACCTTCCTGGCATCCTTAGGATGAATCAAATTGTTTCGGTGAGACAGTAGTAGTTTACGCTTAAATGAGTATGGTATAAGTGATAGTGAGATATTGGAAGTGTTTAGAACCTAAATGTTGAATTATAAAATGTAACTGTGTGATTCCCACATAGGACAAATAATAAATAGTAAAGATGATGTCATCTATACTCTCGTTCGTCGGCACTTGAGGGAACTTGTTGAAATAAATTTTAGTATTAAATTCACTTGTATTTATTCCAGTATTTTGGTTAACTCTAATCCTGACCGGTTTTGCCCTATGACATTATCAAATGTTACTGAAGTAGTTAGAAAAGTAAACATGATAATATATTCAAATATGAATTTAAGTGGTGGTACAGGTGGAACTAAATAACAATAAAATCAAAACTTGCAAAACCGATAACTTATTCATCGCCATCTATTTCTCACATCAACAAATAAGAAGTCTCGCAGTCGACATCGTCTTGTTTAAAATTATAAGGCCTCTTTCAAAACGCAATATATTGAGCGCAAGCGGTGTGTAGTATACATACGAAAAACGTTCGCGATGTATTTATACGTAAAGTTCATCGTTCCCTCATACATTGTTAAAAGACTACTGCGGAGTCAAGTGCATGACTTTTTGTTACGTCCAAATTTCTTCGCAACTTGTTAGCTGATGTTTCTTTTGACGAAATAACAATTTTTCAGTGGTACTTATTTTGTTGCTACACGTCTTTTGAACTTTATAAATGTACAACGAATAACTCCCTGATATTGTATACGAGAAATAATAAAAATTAAACATAATATGTTTTGTACGTAAGCAATGCAGTGACTGAAATTAATTGGGTAACTACGAGGTAATTGAGATATTACTAAATTTCGTGCATTATTGATTGAAGTTAAAACATTATTACACACGGCTATAATTTTAGTTCTTTCAAGTGAAAATTGTAAGATTATATATCAAAGTCGTAATTTTCACATTTTTGTAAGAAATGATGATGATGTTCTCCTAGCTGATTACGGCCACAGCGGTCAGTCTTAATGGAGGCCAGCTAACTACCCAGGAGATATAGTACTTAAATGTATGCGCGCAAATACACGTGCACTCTCTGTTCCCTCTCTCTCATAATCCGATGGGACGGTTAACCGACACGACCGTGGAAAGAAATAAGGCGCAGAATCGACAGCTTTACGTGCTCTCCGAGGCACGGGGGTTCAGACCCCAACTTCCAAACTCCGAGCTGTTATTAAGTATTTTTATAATCAGGAAAACACAATAACAGTTTTGACCCGAAACAGGATTTGAAACCAGGACCTCTCGATTGGCAGTCGCATACGTCAACCGCTAGACCTATGAGGTAGGCAGTAAGAAATAACATCACGTTGAAGCTCGCTGAGCTAACTCTAACAGGCCTTCTAGCCAAGTTGCATTGTACAGACATCAATGTGAAATAGACAATTAACAAATGTATGGGTATGCCGTCTCTCAATACTGGGTCACGTGATCTAAACAAAATATTAGCCAATAATACAAGTGAATGGAGGCGCTAGCTATTGTAGAAAGAGAATAGACGTGAAAAACTTGGCTGAGGGAGGGATCTACACATGGAAGACTTGTATATTATATACAACATAAATAAGTTAATCGCTTAGCTGTTCAAAATAGTATTGGTACTACACTCATAGTAATTCTTAAGTGTTGGAAAGAAACAAATTACCATTTTTTACCTAATTTTGTTTGCTCTATAAGTATGGTTATTTCCACATAAAGATGACAAGAGGCTACAAAACAATATGCACACGAAGTAAATTGTATAATTACTTGAATACGTGTTTGATGTATAGAAAAATATCGCCTACCATCACCAGTTCAATATATACACGATTTAAAGATCTTTCATCAAAAAAATAAATGGATTCAAGTTTCTTAAATTTCGGTCAGAAAAGAAAATTGTTTAAATTATCAATTGGCTTGTCTATTACATGTCAATTTGTGTTGATGGAAAATCTTTTTATAGTATTGCCCAAATGATTGAGGCAACGACTTCTTTTGTAGTGTTACTTCAATATTTTTTAACAAATTCTATAGGTATATATAAGGACCGTAGAGCTTTTTTGAATGGTCCAGTTGCTTGCTTAGAGATCCACACCAACATAATATATTAAAAGAACTGACGACGCTAGACAAGAGTACTTTTTTATGTATGGGCTTGCCAAAGCGATTCTACTCTGTCTGATGAAAAGCATAAGCATAATCGAAAAGTGGTGGTCACCATACTCAGTGCGACTGCAGACAATACAACATGCAGCATGGTGACCAACATTATGGCGGCCTAGTGATACTTATGAATCAATGGGCCTTTGGTCTCACACTATCATATGGAACACGATAGAACGTATGCTGCCATTTTATGTAGATCTTCTGTGCGAGGGTAATACCGCCCCGGTCGATCCAGCCCGTTTGTGATGAAATCAACGTGGCTCTACTATCTTAAGACTAATTGAGTTTTCCTCATTTCATTTAGTAAACACAAATAAATAAAATTAAAGTGCTTGTTTGCGATTTTAAATTAACAGCTTAAGAAAAGTAAATACGGTACTTACATCTCTGTCATCTGTGGTTCTGTTGGTTCCAGCTATTCTCTGGATCAGCTGGACCGCAGTGTCTTTTATTTCAGATTGTACGTTGGAACACATAGATTCATTTATAGATTCATTTATTTGAATAAGTAAACAGATTATATATTCAAACATATACATCAAAAACATTAGGAAAATTAAACGGCAATCCTTATTTTGCACTTTGTAACCGACTAAGGCTAAGCCAAAAGGAAGGACAGTAGTTTTGATAGTCTATGTATGTTTATATGTTCCACCGTAGTCTGAAATTGTTAAACTAATTTCAATGAATGAGATGTCAATAGATTCGCAAAAATAATCCGGATTACATCCATCATCATCATCATCAGCTTATTGCAGTCCTCTGCTGGACCTAGGACTCTCCAATTTCGCGCCACTTGATTCGATTTTCAGCTTCTCGTATCCAGCTCCTGCTAGCCGTTTTGCGCGAATCATCACTCCACCTGGCTTGTGGACTTCCCACACTACGTTTGCCAAAACGCGGTCTCCACTCAAAAACTCGTTTACCCCAAAGGTAATCAGTTCTGAGGCTAATATGGCCAGCCCACTGCTCCTACAGCTTGCTAATCCTTTGGGCTATGTCACCTCATTCCTGAAGCGACCCCTCAAAGAAACGCTGAGTATAGTCATTCCATAGCATGCTGAGCGACTTACATCTGTAACACTATAAATTCGACAGTAACTCTGTCTGTCTTTTACAGTTTCACGTCTAAACACGCATTGAAGAAGGACATAGGCTACTCTTTACCACTATGACCGACATACACGCGAACGCCACCGCGGGCAAAAGTTAGTAGACAGTATAAGTCTTATCAAAAGTTTAAATGTAGTCGCGTATAGTTTTTGAAGTAAAAACTGCTTTGGCCGCGTCGAGCACTTCGCGTCGGGCTCGCATCACTGACATGCTAATGTTTGATGTTAATAATTTTAATTTAAAAAAAATACCAAATTTCTCATTTAATATATTAATTTTACAAATAACATTCTTAGTTACAAGTTTTCACTTCTATCGGCAGTCCTTATGACTGCCAATTTTTTATACCTTTCTTCTAAAGTTTATCTAATGAAAACATAGAAGTAGTAAAGTTCCAGTGAATAGCATGTGATGTGAATAGATTTGTGAGTATATAGCCATATACTCACAAATCTAGATCTTAACTCAGAGAACGAGAAATGGTACCTGCTGTCACGTTATTGCGATTCAAGACCTTTATCCTAGTTTTACCGGTATAGTTCTGGGAACCTACATTACTTCTGCTAATAGTAGTCTTGTCTCTACTGAATACTAGCCTCACTAACAGCAAAAGCCTGTTAAAATGTAGCCCGTTTTGCATAATCTTGTAATGTGAAGTATGTACTCGTATGTTTGAGCTAGAATATAAATTGTTAGAACGTTAGCTTGTCTAACCGAGGTGCTCGACAGGTTATTTTACATAACTGCTATAAAATATATTTCTCACATTTTGTAATAAATTCCAGTTCTGATTTAAAGGTAAAAAGGGGTTTTACGATATATGGAAGTGGAAATAGTTTTTTTTTTAATTCAGGCTGGCCTTTTAGTTTACTGATCAATGATTAAGATTGTTGGAGTCTGATTGCACCCTCAAAAGGAAATCCTTGGAACCTCGACGTTCTTCAGGCTACCTACGGTTTGTTTGAACCCATGTCGTTCCCCACCCTAGACAAAATTATTATGTGAACTAGCTTTAATTTTGTTTTTAAGTTTCATCTTATAAATATTTATAATGATTTACAGCAGTCAAGTTACTGTATTATAGACCAGAACCCTTACTAGCTCTGAGTTATACTAAAATATAAATAATTCGATTTCCATTTTTAGTAATCGATTATGTTTGCCTTGTAATTAATTTGTTGTCTCATAGTAAACATACTAAGTCTGTTGGTTGTATAAAAATACAAAACGAAAATCCGCACGATTTTTATACGAAAAGCTGTATGAGTCCTACCCATAATTATATCCATCGCTTTTCGTCCTCGGCATGGTAGGTCTGGATACACTCACACTGCAACATAATTATGCTCTAATGGTACACTATTATTTGTTATTAAATAATAAAATAGAAAATTCTAATATATTGTTACGTTGCATGGTGTGGGTACCAAACCAGTATACGCGGCTACGATCTTGCCGTCTCCTCGCCGCGCCGCAGCTGCGGACGTGTACGGCACAATACGCTCCCACGAGCCAGGCCTGCCAGTCTGTTCAACTCTCTGATTGCTCAGTACCCGAATATCGACTTATTTCACACCAATTTGAGTACATTTTTAAAGTTTGTATAATATTCCTTAGTGATAGGCAACATCAGTATGAACAGACATTAATTGTACAGTTTTGAACATTATTTATTACTGTACTGGCTCGCTGTACGTGTTGGGCAAACTGTAAGTGCGGTGAGCAGATGATTAAATCAATAAAAAAAAAGCTGTCTGTAGCAACTTTTACAAAACCTCTTTTTTACGATAACAGTAATATTGGTAAAAGCGATTTCAATACTAATCAATAATAAATAAAGCATTAGAGGAGAAACAAAATCTTTTCTTCTCCAAACTCAAAAGTTTGACAAAGAGTCTGTCTCCCGAGTTCATAACAATTTCAATTGTGTCAAAGTGTTATTCGTCGTTTCGCCGTGTCAGTTTGAATTAATAAAAGACAGCTACCCGATTTCTAAAGAAACGAAAATATCGACTTGGCCTATTAAATACGTGTACACACTAAAACAGTCATTACTCAAAATGCTCAGACTGTTTTGAGAATATCAATTTGGATAATATCGAAAAAATATTGTCATAGTTAATTTTTCCGGGCTGTATGAATAATGTTTAACAGATTATTGCCCCACCTCTTGGGTAAAATAACGAATTAAAAATAATGATAACACACCTTATTAGCATAAATTCAATATAAAAGTGAAAAGGATATAAATACTTATTTGTTTACAAAATTGTAAGAAATAAGTTTTGCTACGAGCGTGTGTTGAGTGAGTGGTCAACCTTTGGGGTACGCGCCTTCGGTATTCTCACTCGCTCGGTGAAACATAGCGCAGGGTTTGTTTCACACCGAGTGAGGCCGACTCTGTGAGGCCAATATCACGGCCTCGGTGGTATCACTCCAGTTAAGTCGTCCTATTCATGCCGTAGCGTGGCTCTCCCACGATAAAAAGTCTATTTCAAAACGGCTATGATTTGATTTTCCACAATTCACAATCCAAGGCAATAACGAAATACTGTGGAAAGACTGTTGTTGGCATTTTTAGAGCAAAATTATAAAAAAAAAAGTATTTACCGTGGGAGAGACACGCTTCGGCATGAATGGGCCGGCTCGACCGGAGTGATACTACGGCTTCACAGAAAACCGGTGTGAAACAGCGCTTGCGCTGTGTTTCACCGAGTGAGTAAGTATACCGGAGGCCCATACCCCAATCCTTCCTCCTATTCCCGTTCATCCCCAAAGGGCGGCAACGCACTTGTGACACCTCTGGTGTTACGGGTGTCCATGGACGAAGGTAATCGTTTACCATCAGGCGATACGTCTGCAAGTTTGCCCGTTATACCATAAAAAAAATTGCTCTTAAAAACTTATTTACACTTCTTTTAACAAGAAAAATTTGGACACTTCTGTTGGAGTAGGGCACAGCTATTGCTTTGATAGTGTCTGGTTACATTATTATTGGTTTAAATGTTCTCCGCACTGACTCCTGTTTGTTCTAAAGATACGCTGCTTAGCCGGTTTAACTTATCTAAGTTGTCCACATGGACCTAAATTACTACAAACAATGCGTGTAGGTAATAGCACAGAGTACGCCAGGCGCACGAAACTTGAAACAGATTTGAATGCTCATTTCGTATTATTTTAATACTCAAAGAAAAGCATGATGAATGTTGCGGTGATGATAAGATATGAGAAAGATTTTGAAGAGAAAGTAGCTGTAGATTTAAGAAGATAATTTACCTACAGAAAGAGAGAGAGAGACCTAAAAAAAACTGTTATTTGGACGTGAATTAACTAAATTAAAAAAGAAGAGATGATGCTTTTGTTGTGGATTGGGTTTGCAAATAAAAGACGAGGCAGACAAATAAAGTTTCAGATTGAAACACTCAAATCAGAAACAGGCAGATCAATTATCTGTAAATATATAATTTATTTTATTCAACGAACTTGAGATTTTTCCCACCATGTTTTACCTTTGTCAATGTGACAGGATTGACTACAAATTTCATTTGACTAATTTACTTTCCACCGATGAGGGCCTTTTGAATGGGTTAAATAGATTAAAAGTTTTCATCAATAATTGATTATAAAAAAATGTGTCTACGTTTTTGTAGAAAAGGAATAGGAAAGGTAACATTAGTAAAATTAATCCACATTAAATGTTCCTCAGAATTTTCGTGATAAAATCAATAAAATAGTGCATAATTAATTATATGAGTCATGTTGTAATTCACGAGAAACTCCAAAACTACCTGACCGATTATCAAATTTCTTATTTTTGTGTGTTTTACTGGTGTGTCTAAAACAGGATAGTCAACAAAGTTATGTGTGTTTTGTAGTATTTTATCAGTTATATTTATATCGCGGAAGGCAAGATGGTCTGAATAAGAAATTTACTCTGGTGTTTTTAACGCTAAGTCTTTTAAAAACAATAATGAGCTTGACACTGAAACATGTCTTAGAATAACTTTGGAAATGTTCGAGCGTTATTTCAAAAGCAATTTAAAATATCGCTCACGTTAAGTAATAGCCTGGACTTGTGAGGAAGCTTTTGTAAACTTAGTTAAGCAAGCTTACAAAATGTATCCCATCGCCTTCAAAGGAAAGAAGAATGAAGGTTATGCTTTTCTAAACTATATTAATAAAGCAGTCTAGCGAGATGTGAAGCCAAGCCCTTCTTGACTCGGATTAAGTTGGGTTTTTTTTATGTAGGTATGTTCTAGCAATTGCCCGTGACACTGCACGCGTACACGTTTATCGCGACAAAAAATGACCTATATCCTTCTCCAGAGTCAAATCTCTCGCTATACCGAAACCATCTAAATCGGTTCAGTGGTTTAGCCCAGATAGCGTAACATACAGATAGACAGAGTTACTTTTGAGTTTATAATTTTTTAATGGGATAGGAGGCAAACGAGCTGACGTATCACCTGATGGTAAGAGATCATCGCCGCCCATGAACACCGCACAGCAGAAGCGTCAAAAGTGCGTTGCCGGCTTTTTGAGAAGAAGTACGCTTTTTTCTTGAAGGTTTGAAGGTCGTATTAGTCCGGGAATACCACAGCCGACAGTTCATTCTATATTTTTGCTGTGTGAGGCGGGAAAGTTTCTGGCAAAGCTCACAGTTTTGGACTTCTGAAACTGCTATCGCGTAGGAAGATGGTGGAAAGAGGCGGATATTTCGAAAGATTCCTCGGAGCACTCCCCATAGTAAATGCGGTAGAATATAATGAGGCCACATATCTACGCAGCGCCAGAGGGCTCAGCCGGGTTCAAACATCTTGGCAGTCGACGATCCGAGTTGCTCTCCGCTAGATGCGGTATAGAGGGAGGAGATTGTACTGGGGTATTAGTATGGATGTAGTTTCTACTGTTTAAAATAAATAACTAATACCCTATTCGTTTCCATGGTAGAAAATGCTAGATTGTTTTATCTATCAGTATTTATTATGTAGGTATCTTGTACACACAAAAGGTACCGGATATTTTCTGTTGGCCCTTTCTCGAGATGTTCCAATAATATAAGTGGTAGAATGTTCTCGACGTTAAAATGACGTTGAAGACAATGAGGCGGTCAATGATGATTGGTGGCCACTTAATGTCGCTGCCGAACCAGAAGGAAGGGCAGTAATAAAATATGAGCAAGCTATCTATGTTAATATTATCTTTTCCGCGCGGCTTCACTAGCGTTATTGTCAATCAATTTCACTGGGACTGACTGTAGTCTATGTACTAATTGAGACTATACTACTGTGCTACCCTTGTTTGCGGTAAATATCATTCAAATCCGGTCATTCACTACACTTTCTCGCATTAAACATAAAAAGACGAATATATACAGGCAGAAATAGATAAAATGACACTGTCCGTGTGAGGTCAGATTTAGAATACAGAGTATTACCATTCCTATTAAGGAGCAACATCGCGCTATTGAAGCAACCGCAACGAGTGCTGGCTGTCAGGATCATAAGGGGGGTACCGCATGATCTCCTTTGAGGTGGCATGTCTCCCGGCCGGAACTCCATTATGGGACCTGGAGGCGAGAGCCCTTGCGGGCCTTTACCAGTGGCGCAAGGAGATGCGGGAGCTGGGTAAAAGTTCTGAGAATCGAGAAATCGATGATCAGAAATCCCAAATCCGCCAGGTTCTCGTAGCGGAATGGAAGGAACGACTTAGGCAGTCGAGCGCTGGGCACTCCGTTATTGCGGCGGTAAGACCCGTTATAGAGGATTGCCTCGAGAGGCGTCACGGGATCCTCTCATACCGGCTGACGCAGGTGATCACTGACAAAGGATGCTTCGGAGATCACCTGTGTCTGATCCGGAAGGAGCCAATGCCTGAGTGCCACTACTGCGATGGTCAGACCGTGGACATGGCGCTCCATATGTTGCCAGTATGTCCGGCGTAGGAGGAACCAAGGCGTGATCTCAAGACGGCCATCGGGGTGGGTGTTCTCTCGCTTGGTAACATGATTGCTGCCGTGTTGTGGAGCGAGAGCGCGTGTAACTCCGTCGTTTCTTTCTGCGAGCAAGTTAAGCTTGCCAAGAATACGGCGGAGCGAGACCGGTAGAGATTTAAAACTCTTCCGGCCCGCCAGGCCCGGGGACGGGTCTGGTACCACAGACGACTCGGGCGCCGGAGATCGCGAAATGATCTCCGTCCTCCATAAGCGCAAGCCGGGGGGTGACGGATGTGACCGTTTGTCGCCCTAGCAGAAGCAGGCTCGGGTGGGAACTTTGCAGCACTCGCGGCCCACCTATTGGGACAGCAACGAAAATATCGGGGTTTCCACACATGTGGGGGCCATCTAGAAACCTTAGGTGGCTCGAGGTACGACAGAGTTCCAGCGTTTTCCTTTCTAGGGTGTACCTGGATCCCCGGTTCCTAGTACCAGAGATGGCGTGCGGTTTTAATCGGTTCGAGTCCGACATGCCACTAGGACGTGGTACCCGAAGGGATATCCGCACGGGAAAAAAAGGGTGCTGTAAGGAGAGGCTAATGTCCAGCAGTGAGAGGCTAATGCACGTCACTTGGTTCGACCTTCGTCTTCTCGCATCCAGCTCCTGCCAGCCGTTTTGTGCAGATCATCACTCCAACTGACCTGTGGATGTCCGACACTACGTTTACCGAAACATTGTTAATGTCATTATAAATTCTCTATAGAACGTCATTGGTAAATCGAAATCTCGTAACACTTCTACAGAAGCAGTCATTTTCTGTGTGTATGAGGAATGTAAATACAATTTATTTCAAGAAGAAACATTTTCAATTTCTATATGAATAATTAATTTCACGTACGTTTATTCATAATCAAAAATCTTCTACTTTTATTGACTGATTGTTTTGAATTCTTTTACACGATTTTGCATTCATATACGCGCGTGTTTATATTAAATCTGGAGTCGCCAGGGTTGTATTTCGAGCGTAGGGTGAAATCAGGGAAGTAAATATTATTTCACTTAATTTCGATTAATTCTCATCGAAATCGGGGATAAATCGATTTAAAACTTTAATTCAAAGTTTATAAAAACCTTAGCTCTTCGTTACCAATTTTGGCATCCAGGCCCAGTGGAAAAAGCCAGTCTTACATAAAACTTATGAAGTAGAAAGGTAATGTGTATCAAATGGTGTTAAAATATTGCTTTCACCACTTCTGATGAATACACACTAGTTACAGTAAATAGGAATCTAAAAATATAGAGTGTAAATAAAATACTTTTTAAAATCAAGTTAAAGGAAATTTGTGTCAGTCTCTGATATAAAACGAAAGTCGTGCTTTTCATTAATTTTAAATTGTAAATCAACTTGCGTATTCCAGGTTTTATATTGAAAAATTGAAATAATAAGACGTCAACTTGTTTCGGACCTGACTTTCTTTTTTAAAGTATAAAAATTCCTGCTGCGAAAGTCTAACAAATAACTTCTTGAAAATAGCCCTAATTTAGTTTTAAGGCTTCTTAAGGACTAAAAAACTATTTAGAAATGCTCTGTTGTCTTTTAAGTTTCTCTATTTCTTCTTAGGCAATTAAATACATTCAAAAGTAACTCTATCTGTTACACTTTCACGGCTAAACCACTTAACAAACTCGGATGAATTTCAGTATACATATATCGATATGTGAGAGATGCGAAAAAAGCTAGCAATTAGATATTTTTGATCAACAAGTAAATAAAAAAGTAAAATATGCTTATCTGTTTATGTATAAAAATAATGATAGTGAAAAATTTGTCTCAAACCGTGGAAACACTATTTTAATTTATTTGTTCCCAAATAATTATAAATCATTGCGTTGAGGTTTTGTAAAGGACCGAGTACTTGGCTTACACTGCTCTACACAGCTTTTTTATTGGTTGGTTTGAAAGAGTTTTGTAATAACAATTAAATACTAGGGCATTCTAAATTAATATTGAACTAGCTGACGACGTACTGAGTTTATTTTGACACTGGCTGACTAAATTTGTTGTATATTTTTTTAATCTAATAATATAACCCGTTAAGAAGGTTGAGATTTCTTAGTTATCTGTTTCCTTAAACTCACGTTTATATGAACCATGGAGCCACACAAGTGTGTGGATTGGAGGGACCATAGCCTTTCATTTTTACGGGTGGAAATGTTCACACATGCACATTTTAGACTCGCATATTAAAACAATCACCTGTTATGACGAACTTACAAATAACAATTTTTTTTTGCAATTGGAGGCGAACGTGCAGACGTATAGTCTGATGGTAAGCGATTACCACCGCTTATGGATACCAAAGGCCTCACAAGTGCGTTGCCGTCCTTTGGGGGTTTGGGGCAGTTGTTTGGGTATGTGCCTCCGGTATCCTCACTTACTCGGTGAAACACAGCGCAAGCGTTGTTTCACACCGGTTTTCTGTAAGGCTGTGGTAACACTCCAGTCGAGCCGGCCCGTTCACAGTTTCAACCACAAATAAACTCATTCTATGTTATGTCAGTTTACCTAATGCGTAGGCCCATTTGGGCTTATTCTTTGACCGAGGGGAACGCCTGCGTATGCCGTGTTGCTCTATGAGATGGACAAATTAATAAAAAAATAAAATAACAAATTTCAAAAAAAGTTATTATGCTAAGACGAGCAACTTTCAACTATTAGTAGGTAAAGAAGTTTTTTATTAGACTTTGTTTGAAAACCTTAAGTGTGGAATAAATTTTACATATATTAATAAGTGTAGATACAGTTACATATGTTAATTACGGCCTTATCGCTATAAAGCAGTTTCTTACAGGCAACCTTTGGATGGACAAATCGACTGTAGAAACACAAATTCATTAGTAGTTTTGGTGTTCAAAATAATAAAGAAAAGAGATTTTAATACACATTCACACAAACATATTAAAAAATATATAAAATAATGCACAATATCCACATTTTCTTTATGCAAGTGCAATTTTTGTTGGCGTTTCGAAATTTGCGAAGTCTTCATGAGGAAACCGCCAACGCAAACAATTTTAGACTAACCTCACGCAGTATCTTCTATTTAATATTTATATGGAATTGGTTGAGGAGTTTCTGAGCTGTATTTCAAGGAAATCCGTTCTTCGGTTTTAAAGTAATGTAAAGTGTTTTTGGAGTCCAAGATTTTAATCTATACTTGTTCTTTAGGATAAAGCGAGGATTTTTGTATAATTATTTTAATAAATAGTTAACTCACTTTATAATAATTCGAATAAGTATGTATTCAATAAATATTTCACAGCGAAATCAAACAATATTCTCATATTTTATCCGGCAGAATTTCTCCACTTCGTTTATTAATAGCGTAACCAGGACAGAGGCATTATTACAACAACAGTAGGCCAAGTATTCTCTGTCTGTATTCTCTATTGTAAAGTGGGTTATTGACTTTATAACGCATAGTCATCTTTAAATCAGGTCAGAAGTCAAATAATCAAATTCAGAGCGACTTTTTTCCTTAAGCTGGGGACAAAAGCCTCTCATTCTTTCAGGATAATAGTATGTAAGGCTATCGACAACAATATTATTGTTTCTTTTTTCACTTATAATTTCATTGATCAATATAGAATAAAATAGTTTTTTTTTTATTTTCAAAACTTTTTAAGTTAAGGACTTCTGAATGAATTCGTTTTGCACTCAAAAAAAAACCAAATAGTCGAATAAAGCCTGCAACGTTCCTAACCCAGTTGAGATTCTATAAACGTCTCTCAACGTTTAATCAAAACAGAGAATAAAGCATTAGGGATCATAGAAAGAGAATTGTAAGGAGAAACACTTGCATTTTAGCTAAGTTGACTTAAAAGGATTTGCAGTGCAGTCATTTGTAGGATTATTGCATTTTAAAAATTTTAAGACTTGAAATTTTTACCAATGCGAGGTACAAATATGCGATACTGACTTATTTAAGTTTATTCAAACAATGTCTCTTTTACAATATTGCTTTATTATCTATTCCTCAATAATCTTCTGATTTTCTCACCTAGTTCTTCTTAAAGTATTCAGTTGACGGCAATATGTCTATCCCTAGAACAAAAAGCAAAACTCGAGAACCACTCGACCAATACGATTTCTTTTAAATATTTTCATTATGGCACAAGCAAGGTTTTATGGAGAGAATAAAAGTAAATATAGTTCTTTTTCCATATAAGCCATAGAATAAACTAAACCATCTATCGAATATGTCAATAGAACGAACTCTGTCGGGAAGCTAGTGGTATATGTTTGTTTCTATATAGTAAAATATGATAGGGATATTACGTAGTTCCAGGGTTTTCCTTCCTAGTGTATACCTGGTTCCCCGGCTCCTAGTACCCATAATGGCGTGCGGTTTTAGTCGGTTCGAGTCTGACATGCCAGCAGGAGGTGGCATAAGAGGGGATTTCCGCAAGAGAAAAAAAAGGGATATTACGTAAATTAAAGTAAGTTATAGTTGACAAAATGATACCGTGCTAAAAACCCTCTGCCTACACATTCAGGTATCTAATCATAAGCACAAAATTAAATGTAAAAACTTTGTATTTCTTTACCACTGAGATAAGTCTAAAAGTAAGCAGCTATGTACATTTCTATTATTGAAAATAGTATTCCAATTGGGGAATATTATATGTGACATATTCTAATAAAGTTGAAGGAGCTCACTTTACGAAATTAGGAGACGGTTTATCGCGAAGTTATATTATGTATTATGTTTACATTGTGGTCGCATGATAGGAACTCAGCTTCACATATTAATGTTAACGGTATGTAATTGTTAATTGTAATTATGTGATATCATTCCTAGGAGCTGAGCATGATTGAAAAGGGACTTAGACGAAGTTGTTTGAGTCAGTTAGTAAGCTATGTATTTCATTATTAAAACGTTGTTTTTGTGTCATATGTTTCATTAAATAAAGAAATTATTAATATATTATTATTGTATAAACATTTTATTTGTGGTAGGCCAAAACCTCCTTTCTAGAGAGAGGCCTAAAGAAGTCTAGCAAGTAGTGGGTTATTAAAGGCTTAAAGATGAATGGGCCGGCTCGACCGGAGTGATACCACGGCCTCACAGAAAACCGGTGTGAAACAGCGCTTACGCTGTGTTTCATCGAGTGAGTGAGGATACTGGAGGCCCATACCCCAATCCAACGCCCCCTATCCCCCTCACCATCCCCCTTCCTCACAGGCCGCCATAGTGTGGGTCAGCATGCTGCATTGTTCTTTTTCGCATTGAGGATGGTGACCACCACTCTTGGACTCTGCTCATGCTTTCCATCAGGCAGAGCAGAGTCATTTTGGCAGCTTAAATATATTTTTTTAATTGTAAATATTTTATTTGGATAGTAGGATTATCTAGTTAAAATCATTTAACGTTTCATGTATTTGGTTTTAGATTCGTTTGAGTATCGTTGAATGAAACAACTTTCAAACTTCAAATTCAAATTTATTTATTGTAACAAAGTATGGGTACAATTTTAGTGCAAGCCCTGATTCCCAAACTAGCGTGAGCTGTATGTTGAGAATCAGTAACTTCTCAAAAAAATAAGGATACAATAAAGGTTTACAATTGGAACATACATGAAACATACTTACATAATTGATCTGTTAAGTTTGCGTATATTTGCGTTCTCTTTCTCTCTCTCTCTCTCTCTCTCTGTGTGTGTGTGTGTGTGTGTGTGTGTGTGTGTGTGTGTGTGTGTGTGTGTTGATATAACACTGTGAACAGATGGTACACTATGAAATGCTCTTCCACAGTGACATGCGTTGAATTATGATACCTCCTTACACGTATTAGGCCTTAACTACTATACACGTAGCTTTATATTCCACTCTGACATTCGTTACTAAATAATTGTGAGTAGCATCTGCGAGAACAATCCTTACGACGCAAACAATATGTGGTTTTTAAAACACAATAAATCCGCAAAAATAAGGGTGTTATAAGTTTGACATCGATGTCTGTCTGTGTGTGTGTCTGTCTATGGCATTGTGGCTCTCAAACCGAGCTCTCGATACAAAAAAAGTGTGTGTGTACTTATGTACACACGTTAGAAGTTATATATCTTTGGTGTAGCAAGATAAAAATATGAAAAACAAAAATGTTGATTATAGCTAACTTCAGGGTGTCGTTTTTTTGTGACGGTGTGCGCGCGCATCGTAAAAGTTCATTCTCATCATTTTTCCCTAACGCGCCAAAAGAAGTATAACTTCAAAAAGATATCGATGCGTTTTTTTTCATTTGATAGCCAGGTTCCTTGCGGTGTTTATCAGCTATGTTTGGCTAATATCGGACTAGCAGTCATTTTTGGCGCATGATTAGTCGATTAAGTGCTTGCGTAGGAGGTTTTTTAAACTTTAGTTATTAGACATGATGACATGATAATTTAACAAAAGATAAAAAAAAATCGCAACTGATAACAAATTGTGACTGGAATTTCCGAGAACAGTACTCAGTCAGGGATGATACAATGTAATACAAGACATAAGACTAGATGATAATAATAAATAGGTTTAATTTGTATGTAGACCAGTTATATACAACTTTAAAATCGGTGAGACAAGTAAAAAAAGCAGTCTTACTGCTCTATAACTTATAATATCACCAATAACAATCCATGATGTCCCACTGCTGAGTGCGAGTCTTCTCTCTGGAACGGGTAAAGGCCATACGTCCCCATGCTGGCCAAGTGCGGGTTGGGGACTAGCAAGAAAATGTTGTGGCTACATATCTTGCCCTTGGATGTTTTTAAGCCGCCCAAAGGTCTCTAACTAAGCTTCACGATCGTTATTCTATGATATAAACCGAGACCGACTGCTTAACGTGACCTGACTGACCACGCCGTCGTTGGTTACCTAATAGCTTAGTCACCCTCGGTGATTATTTTCAATCACCGAGGGTAACTGAGCTATTAGCGTCTCATACTATAAGCAATCTCCTATAGGCAAACGTAGAAAGCAAAAAAAAACATGATAGGAAAGAAGTGTAGGATAGTGTCAGCTGTGTTAAGAATTTGATAAGAAGAGGAAACACTAAGTTTATAAATGAACTGGTAAAGCCGAAAATAGCATAGAATCGCTGCTGAAATTTAAATAACGTTTATCGATAACTGATAGTACCTATTATAAGTAAGATATTGAAAGAGTTATGTAGAAAATAATTAAAAGCTCTTCAAAGTCTATCAAAATACTCAACGCTAATTAATAATTTGGTAAGGTGATTAATGATACCTATAATAAAGTGGCTTATGGTTCCCGATTAGACTCATTAAGGGTATATAGCGGGTGATCGACGGAGCGGAATTTATCTATCAGTCGACTGTGAACCGACCTCGGTATCAACCACGATACTTACCTAAGCAGGGGTTGATTGTTGGTTTATCGGTCAGATTTGGGACGGACACTATCACATAAAACTTATATGTACAATTTTATAGTGTAACCAGCGACCCGGCCTTGCTTCCCACGGAAGTCATTGAAATTTTCGGATTTCATCTACTGGCTCATGCTCAGCATGGCACATATAAACCTTCCTCGTAAAACACTATATCCATTGCTAAAAAAATTGCATTAAAATGCGTTAATTAGTTTAAAAGATTTCAGCGAACAGACAACGGAAGCAACTTTATTTTACACATAAGTCCCGATGTATCTATTTACTTATCGCTGCTTTGTCACACGGATAAAATGTATTAAATGGTCATCTATTCTTAAACTAACCTGGGTAAATTTGCTTTGCAAAGTGACAACCGACTCGGTCACCACCTGGTGTTGATCTAAAAATATAACTTAAAATTAGTTACATAAATTTGCTTTAACAGGAAGACTATTAAGCGTATTAAATTTTTTTCATAAGGTTACTGGTAGCTTTCCGTAAAGCGTACGTTATCTGCATATAGTAAATGTCAGTCGGATTTAAGCAGGCTGGACCTAAATTCGTAATTAGTTGGAGGAGTAATCTATACTAACATTCCAAGAGTAAAAGTTTGTGAATTTGTATGGGGGTTATTTCTGGATTTGCTAAATTGATTTTGAAAATTCTACCTAAATAAACTTAATTATTTTTTCTCTACTTGAATTTCTTTTTTATCTCTATGAACAAATTCTAGGATTATACTTGCACCTAACGAAAGTAATTTATCTCAACTCAGGGTTTTCTTGTTAACTGACTTTTAAAAACCTCTATTTTTTATGTTTCTTACCTCAGAACTTTCGACTGAGTGAACAGATTTTGATGATTATATTTTTATTTGAAGGATGGTGCTTCCCGAATGGTCCTATTTTATTTTGTCTAGTTATTGAAGTTCTCTTTCTTCAAATTTTGCTTTAATTCATACAATGTAATATTCAACAAGGCCATTCCAATTCAACATAATATTACGTGCTTTAAAAGATTCATATTAATTGAAATGTGTTAATGAGGGCGTCTCATTTGTCTCACAAAACATGTGTGTTAGGTATCTGCACCGAACACAACCACTGTGACTGATCTACGTACCTCCGAACCGTTTTAATAACATTTAGAATATTTAGATAAAGTTTAAATACCAACAATACACGCCGGCGGGTCTTGTTCCTTATTTCAAAATCTGGGTTTACGTTAATTGGGCACCTTCATAACCAGCGCTTATTGTAATCGGCCATTAGGTACCTATACAAATACAGCAACCAACCCACGCCACTCGGTAATAAATAATACCTATTCGCATTCCTGGATAAGTACACCCTATTATTTGAGGAGCACTTCAGAAAAGTGAAGATATTAATAAAAAACAATTATAATGATATCAAAAACTTTTACGTAATAAGATTGTGATGACTCCCTGTAATGACGTATGGTGCCGAGACTTGGACACTGACTGTGGAGTTAATCTATAAGCTAGAGTCGCTCAATGTGCCATGCAGAGAGCTATGCTTGGCGTCTCTCTGAAAGACAAGGAAGAAATTCGTCAGAGAAGCAAAGTGATCGAAATAGCTCTGAAAGTTAGTGGGTTGAAGTAGCAATGGGCTGGTCACATATGTCGCAGAACTGACAACCGCTGGAGTAAGCTCGTTCTGGAGCGGAGACCACGTCTTGGCAAATGTAGTGTGGGATGCCCTCTATATGTTTACCACCGTACTATTCTTTGTAAGTAACATTTTTAATACTGAAAAGCATACATTGTTATAAAGTTTAGATGCTAAAATATTAGTTTCTTCCTTTTAAAGTCAGTTCTAAACATTGTTTACACAGGATTTCACTTATCAAATAAACATCTTCCATTAAATAATTCTGGAAAAAAATACACATCACACGTATAACGTGTCCTGTCCTGATGAATCCTAGCAAGTCTTTACCGCAATCGGCCTCTAGCTTCAAGCTAGATTTAGCTTCACGATGTTGCATTTTCTTGGAGAATTCCGCTGTATCACTTGCTTGTCTTGTTGATCAGAGTCCTTCCAGAGAGTCTGGACAACCTAATTTCATTATCAGGTTCAGATTTCATGGCTCTTCTCTTCAAAATATAAAGATAGGCGAGTCAGCAGTTAACTGCCAATGGTCTATATACGTATACTAATCTAACGAGATAAAGCGTTAAAAGTAGTAAATTCTTTTGTGCAACATAAAGCTCGAATTACTTTACCCAACACAGACTTAATATTTTGAGTTGTAAGCAAGAGTATCCGCTTAACATATCTACTAATTTTAGTACAAAATATCTACATAAATAAAAATGAATTGCTAAATGTCGACGTGGTTTTATTATTATATCTATTTGATGAAAGATAATTCAAGTTAGGACAGTTAGGACTAAATTCAGTAGTTATTCTTTAAAGCCTATCTCTTTTAATATACTCTCGGTAATTTAATTTGAATCCTAAACAGCCCAGTTGACGAAACTAAGTTTGTATCGTGTTTGATCGAAATTTACGGGTGTTCTAAACAAATCCGATTTATCTTACTGGAATATAAGTATTTCAATGAAAAATTACTACATATGTCTAAGTTTTGAAGGTAGTAGGGTCACGCTCATTTTAGCACAGTTGGGCCGGTTCGACCAGGGGTCCGGTTACTAAGTGCACGAGAGCCGCTCCACCGATTCGGTGAATTTTTATTAAATGTTTTCGTTATGGCACAAGGAAGGTTTTAATGGAATGAAAAAACATAAAAAACGAGTAAAAAAGTTAAAACAACCCTTTTCTTTTTCCATACCAACCATAGCGTTAGTTAAAATATCTTTCTATAAAGTCAACGGAACAAAGTCTTTTCGGGCAGCCAGTTTTACTATAATATTTCGAAATTACAATCGTTTGATGAAAATCACTAAGCAAAAGAAACATAGATATTAAATTCATTCAAAAACGGGTATGGGTATCTGGTATTCTCACTCACTCAGTGAAACACAGAGCAGGCACTGTTTCACACCGGTTCTCTGTGAGGCCGTTGCATCACTCCGGTCGAGCCGGCCCATTCGCGCCGAAGCATGTTTCTCCCACGGATAAATGACAAAAGACATGGTTATTAAGGTCTACTTACTTACATTCTAACACATTATGCACACACTCACCTTACACTGAAGTGTAGCAAAATAATTCAATTAGATTCATTGGAATTTTGTTTTAGTCTGTTGTTGTAAACCGTTCCAAATAAACATCTTTGTTTTTATTTGTTAAGGAATTGTTACTAAGAAATAAAAAGTAACAAAAATTTTGGTTCGTTCTTTTTAAAGATAGATAAATCAGTACTTAAATATTGGTCTTCCCTACGAAGCTACATTTTAGGAATTTATACAAAAAGTCGTAAAACTAACAGAAAGTCACGAAAGATTTTTTTAGCTCGATGCCACACTAAACAGTTAAGTTTTTTTTATGGAGTTGGGGGCAAACGAGCAGACGTATCGCCTGATGATAAGCGATTACCGCCGCCCATGGACGCTCGTAGCACCAGAGGCGTCACAAGTGCATTGCCGGCCTTGGGGGATGGAGGGGGATTAGGGGAAGGGTTGGATTATGGGCCTCCGTAAGTACAATAATCCAACCCACTTCTTCCAACAAGTACGAGGTGTTAAGGTCTATCTCACATAAAAGTTCTCAAAGGAGCGACGTATATTCATACTAGACAGAGTTGTCAACTTCTCCAGTCTCACAGACAATTATTGTTCAAGTTCTTAGATACATTAGTTTTAAGTACTTTTCGAAAGATTAACGTTATTTGCAGATAAACCTACGAAGACCATCTGTAGTTAGTAGCCTTAAAACTTCGTTAAAGTTTGCAATAAATATGACGAAATATCAAAAGAAACAAGCCTGGGTGATGATTGATTGCAGAACTTTAGCATTAGATATAAAAATATAAGCTGAATCTTTTTTGGTTAAATGTGTAATTTATCTTCGTCTTAACGGACACAAACAAATATGTATTGTGATCTTTATGGAAATATGTTTTGTTTACTTTTATTTCTGTCCTATCTCATTTAAGAAACATGTGTAGTGTAGGAAACTGTGTCGAACATTAAGATAAAGTTTTTGTTTTTTATTTGAACACCTGCCAAAGTGATTCTGCTCAGTTTGATGAGTTGCTTGAGCTTGAGTAGAATCCAACAGTGAGGGCTACCATACTCACTGTGAATGCAGACCATGCAGTATGGCATCCTACACTATGGCGGTTAAGTGAGATCCTTTGTCAAGCCTCGCTTAAAGGACTCGAGATCATGGTGGGAGGGAATACAAAATAGTGAGATGAATGGAAGTGGGAAGTCAAGCTGTTTCGGAGGCATTATGTAACAAGCACTGTCACACAAGATTTTCATATCTAGAAATGGAGATATTATTATATCCAAATAAAACGTGATTTTTATTCAACGTCTGAAAGTAACTTAATTGTAACACCGGGTGAATAAAAAGTCGCCCTAATTGACGTATGAAAAAATCTTTTGAATGGAATAAAGTCATAGTTTGTGATTTCCGTCCTGTACACAAATATAGGCAATAGTTTCACAGTTGTTTTTAAACACAACATCGTAAGTGAACATTAAATATTTTATAATTATAAACAAAAATGTCACAAATAAATAAAGTGTTTGACATACTCACACCAGTTTATCAGAGACCATTTCCGTTACAGATACATCGGAAGTGTTTTCATTACTCTATATCTATGATAAATTAATTATTTATTTAATCGAACATTATACATATGAATGAGCATCATAATATATGTTTTTAATATGTAAGTACCTTCGGCATACCAAATCAAATTCATATTTAAAAAAAAAACAAAAAAAAAACTGTGGAATGAACTGTCGCTTGCGGTATTCCCGAACCAATACGACCTTCAAACTTTCAAGAAAAGAGCGTACTCCTTCTTAAAAGGCCGGCAACGCACGTGTGACGCCTCTGGTGTTGCGGGAGCCCATTAGCGTCGGTAATCGCTTGCCATCAGGCGACATGCCTGCTCGTTTGCCAACTTTATCATAATAAAGTATAATGCCAAGCCAATTATAGCCCCAATCATTTTACTACATTACAAGTAAAATTCAAAATGTAACTGAGTACTGTGTAACTATTATAATTAATATTCCAACTACTAAAATTGTATTAATTTTAAATTAAAAACGATTTTATAATCGACTCACGTCCTATAAAAGAAGGTATCACACAATAGGAGTCATGCGAATTAGTATTTATCATTACAATTTCTTGTAATCTGCCAAACCGAATCGCAGATGATGGTACAATTTGATGAAAACCAATTTCCTTTTAAATTGGATAATCTTCTACCAATATGTCGCATTGAGATTGACGTCTCTGTTATAAAGGATTTTTTATCTTATTGCAGGCTTAATACGGATAATAATTGAAGATTTTATGTGAAACTCTAGACCGAATGACAAATTTAAAGATAAACTACACGGTTGACCTAATGGTTATGCAGTCGCCACGTCACTTTCTACTTCGCAGTGTTGTGGGTTCAAATGCCACATGAGACGTGTGTTCCACTAATTGTTGTTCTGAGTCTGGGTGTTCTTTGTGTCCGTTTCATGCATATTTGTGAAGTCCCTAACGACCTAGACGGATGTAAACCAGTCTGACCATTTTTACAAAAGTTGTTAATATTGTGGTAGAAGATATTTATAAGAACTATAACAAGCAATAAATTATTAAAAAAATTAAACCAGAAAGCGTCAATATCATATATAAAACATATAAGTTACATATATTCGTAATCACTGTTAAAACTTCCTTATTTTGATACCACACTCGATGTAACAATATTGAATTTTGAATGTTTTGAACATTTTTTTTTGAGATTATTCTTTGGCTCCAAAAATCCTTAAATTTCTTTTTATTTTTAATTTTGATGTACCCAGGTTTACTCTCGTGATTCTTCTATCGATCTATCGAAACCACTTACATAAAAATATGACATACCGTTTAGGCTTTAGGGAATGCCAAAGAAATAAACACCCTCGAAAAACATAACCCTCCTTCTTTCGCAGTCGGATATTAAATTAAACTAAACTCAAAATAAACTAAACACGAAATTTCTAAAGAAATCGGTTTATCTATTCCTATAAATTGCCAATATCAATATTTTATACCCATATGAGACGTTGTTATTTTTGCAGTAGATTTTTAGTACAGGCTACTGTTCAGGTAATTTTTATAAACGGCTGTATGTGTCAAATTTATTTAGAAAATCATGCAGATTGATTTTTCTCTTAACAGTAACTCTACACAAATCTTGACTTCTTTGACTAGAAAGAATGCAATGACAATCATATATGATGACATAAGTAGTCATAAATGCTTTGCGGATATTTCAGTCCCTCTCTGCATTTCAGGGGGAGGTTGAGGTTTGGGCTCTGCTAATCACGTTTACTCGGTAAAAAAACAACGAGAGAATTGCTTAATACCGACTTTATGTGATGCCGAGGCATCTATTCGATAGAGCCTGGCCAACATGTGCCCTCAAACCTAAAATATAACGTACTTATTTGACCTTCTAATATACAATATCATGCATCCTTTTTTTTTTTTAATAACTATGGTACCTAAAGTATTTCAATTTTAAGGTTATCCGCAGAAAAAAAATCACAATCTTTTTATGATCATCTGCATTGTTTCTCTGAATATTTTTTACATAGAAATATGAAATCTCCTTATACTTCCCAAGGTGAATGTAGCAGTTACAACTTTGAATGAAATTGAAATAGAACTAGTATTTCATCTATGTATTAGTACATAGACATAGCTGATTCATTATTATATACTATACAGTTCGTATACTGAAAAGATATAGTAAATATGAATACTACCAAAGTAAAACTTGATTAATGAGAACACTAATTAACGAAAAATTCATTAGCTTCATTGCGAATACAACTCGAAAAGCTCTTTGGCTCCTATTATTACCTTTTGTAATTGTAATAACTGGATGATCCACCGAAACATAATTTACATGCATACAAAAATTCATGAAAATCGTTCGGGCTGATTCCGACATTCAGTTTATATATACATAAGTTTAAAAGTATTGTATACATTGTTGGATGGGAAAGCAACACTTAAATATTTTTTTAATTTAATTTGTATGTACACTATTTGAATAAATACATTACCAATATATTTTTCAAGCCTTCATCTTTAACTTTAATATCTATTTTCTCTCTATATAAATAAAAATAAATCACAAAAATGTATGTACACGCATAGCTTCCGATCAACTGCACCAAATTGGATCATTCTTTTTTATGTGTTTGTTACTGTCGGAACAGGGGTTTTATGGAAGAGTATTAAAAGACAACCGAAAGTGTTATATTTTCAAAGTTTGCCACTGCACTCTAGGAAACTGACACAGGTATCAATACTAAAATCATTTTTTTTTTCGAAAATTTTGAAAATAATCACGAAAAAATGTATGGCGGTGTTAAGTTAACCGGGTCAGCTAGTGAGATATATATAACTTTAGTATCTTTTTTATAAAGTAATCATCTAAAGTACACGCATATAGTAAATATAGATAGCTGTATTATTAGTAATTGATGTTAGATTTAACTGTTTGTTCCTATATATCTCTACAACTAAACTTCGTACAGCTAAATGCTTTTAGTTCAAATACGAAAGTTCAAAACCCAAATGAACACATTGGTATTACAAGGAAACTAACAACTCGCAAAACTTCGAGTGGATTAGTCCCAAAAACAATGAAATGTAACGGATATTCATTTTATACTTAATCCACTTTGTGGTTTCGGAAAATTTTAGTTTTGACACCGACGAACTTTGTAAAACATACTCTATATTATCGTAATGAGTTCCTGACATGTTTGCGGATGCATTTAATGAACTAGTTGTTGATTAATTAAGCATCTTATACGTAATATACAGTTATTGATTATTTAATAAAATTTTGTGTAATCTAAATTGACCATATTTAACTCTCCCTCTTCTTACAGTACTGTTGTTCTGCGTAGCTTCCACCCTTGCTACAACGGTGCGCTGAATATTTTTATCAGATAGGCCTAGACAGATAGACCTTCCTCACAGTAATTAATATTTAAAATGCTAATACTAGGTTAAGTCACAGTGTAACTAACAAAATACGGTGAATTTTTCAATTTTTTGAAAATAATTTTTTTGCGCCAGAGAGTCTAGCCGAATTGAAAGTTAGATGATTTAACGTGGTACCAAAACTGTTGAGTATATTATGTCCATATATATATATATATATATGGTCATAATATACTCAACAGTTTTGGTATATATATATATATATATATATATATATATATACATAGTGTGTTCAAAAAGTATCGCGAATTTTGTGTATTTTTAAAAAAATATTTATTTATTCGTGAATATCTATTTTGTCCCCTTCAAAGTAATCCCCCTGGGATATTATACACTTGTGCCAACGTTTTTCCAATCTTCGAAGCACCTAAAAAAATCATTTTTTTGTATCTTGTTCAGCTCCTCCTTCGATGCCGTCTTTATCTCGTCAATCGTGGCGTAGCGTCGTCCTTTCATGGGCCTCTTAATTTCGAAAACAAGAAAAAGTCACAGGGGGCCAGATTTGGGGAATACGGTGGCTGTGGTATCATTAGTGTATTGTTTTTGGTCAAGAAGTCGCGTACAAGCAGCGATGTGTGAGCAAGGGCGTTATCGTGGTGCAAAAGCCAATTTTTGTTTTTCTACGAATTCGGGCTTTTCTGGCGGATTGCTTGGCGCATATTGCGCATAACTTGCAGGTAATATTCCTTATTCACCGTTCTACCCTGTGGCAAGAACTCATGATGCACTACGCCCCTGCAATCGAAGAAAACTGTAAGCAAAACTTTCACATTCAACCGAACTTGGCGTACTTTTTTCGGTTTTGGTTCGTGCGGCAGCTTCCATTGAGATGATTGAGCTTTGGTTTCCACGTCATAACCATAAACCCACGATTCGTCACCAGTTATAACCCTCTGCAGCAAATTCGGGTCATCGCGGACATCCAACATCTCATTAGCAACGTTCATGCGATGCTGTTTTTGATCGAAATTGAGCAATTTTGGTACGAATTTTGCGGCGACCCATCTCATGCCCAAATTATCGATTAAAATTGAATACCACGAGCCAATCGATATGCCTAGGTCCTTGGCAATTTCTCTAACGTTGATTCGACGATAGGCCAATGCCATTTTCTGCACTTCATCAATTTTTTCGTCTGTTGTTGAAGTGCTCGGGCGTCCGGCACGCTCTTCGTCGTTCACATCTTCTCGGCCTTTTGAAAACATTTTGTACCACCGATAAACGCTGATTTAGTCTAAAGTAGTACTTTTCTGTATGCCACAGTCAACATTCGGAATGCATCCGCGCACTTAATTTCGTTTTTCACACAAAATTTGATACAAATTCTTTGTTCCATTTTTTTGAATAGGTAAAAATCGAAGACAAACCAAAACACGCGCCAGCAAAGCAGATGTCAACAATTAACTGAACATTCAAAATAGCCGAACTTGTCAGCATAAGTGAGAGACATATGTACCAACATAACGCCACAAAAAAATCTCGCGAAAATTCAAAATTAGCGATACTTTTAGAACACACCTCGTATATGTATATATATATATATATATATATATTACATAAATTATATTGTCAGTAAATAATTAATCTTGTTTAAAGATGTTAGTTTTCCATTTTCTAAATAAATAAAGCCTAAAGTACCCATTAGTATTTCAACACTAATGTAACCTCTTCAGAGACAGGAAATTTTCCGTACGTGAGCTTAATTTTACTTGAGTGTATTCTGCGTGGAAGTTGAAAGACCACACTTTCGTGTTTGTGGGACCACAAAACCACAAAGAAACTTTTTGTAATGTGAACCAACACACGTACAACACATATATTGTACACCTGCATATATTTATATTACGGTGCGTTTTCACGCATTAAAATAACAAAATCACGCAAGTTGTGAAATGAATTACTTTGAGAAATTGTCTGTTTGTACAAATGCTTGATACTGCAGTGGGGTTTTGCCATAGTGTGCGGTTGTGTTGTATGTTGCCACATATCATTAAAATTACTGTTACAATTTTCATGTGGTTTTTAGTAATGGCCTCGGATTTAATTGTTACATGTTTTTAGAAAGGTATTACGACAACTCATAAGGTTTGTAAAACCAAAAAGTACTAGTCCGATTTAGATGCAGTTTTTAGCAATGGGTTTAAGGTTAATTTTTCTTAGATAGGTATTAAGGTATTAACTCACTCGGGAGTTTTGCAGTTATATATTTTTATATTAACTACTACATATAATACTACTATACTATATACTATACGTATGCGTATGTGTGTATGCGAATATTCTATTTATGACATTTATGTTATATAATGATATCTTCATGTACCTTGAACAACCTTGTACAATTTGAACAATAATTTTCACTTGCTTCAAAAATACACCTACTACACGTAGCTCTGCACCACCTAAAGGTTGACTGGAAGATAATGCCCATGGCATTAAGTCCGCCTTTTGCAATGTAATTGCTTGAAGATTTAATAAAATAAAAAATAAAAATATAAAGAAACTCGATAGAACTTGAAAACTAACAAAACATTAGTTTACATACCTTTTGGTATGTAATCTAATGTTTTGCTTTACTTGCTATCTATTCCAAACTTTTTGATTGTTAATTTAATCTGAGTTGGTTCGATAGTAGAGTAAAAATAATTAAATTTTATCAGTATTGTAAAGTTATCAATCTAGTCTAATTAGAACATCGAAGTTCATCGAAGGATCGAGAATATTTCGTTTAAAATATTGAAAATCGCTTGAGTAAACATTGAAAACCACCGGTTTTCAAACTCCGTTTTAATTACTTTAGTTTGTGAGATTATTGTAAAGCTAATATTATAATGAATTTAGATGACATCTGTTCAACCTTGATCTGAAATCTCTATTCAAATCGACTATTCACCCGTAAAAGAATTTCTATACAAACAAATAAAATTGGAGTGTCTATTTGTAATATTAAAATAACCGCTTAATACTAAACGCATATGTATTTATACACGGTACATATACCAAAATATTTTTTTTTCATTTTCTGTCTGTCCATCTTGTTTGTATGTCTGTTTGTTCCTGGTAAAAACTAGAATGGCTGGACCGATTTTGACGGGACTGTCACTATATATATAGCTGATGATATAAGAACTAACAATGGCTACTTTTTTTTACTACTACGCGGCGTTGCCCGCGGTTACAACAACAAACACGGGGGCTCAACTAGTCTTAAAGGAGATGATTAGAATGAGATAAAATTGTAGAGAACTCATATATACATAACATACACATATATATATGACATAACAAACGGTCCCCCGCGGTGTTACTCGTGTGTGTAGCTCGCGAGCGCAGTTCGTCTAAAATAAAAATAGCTTGAGTTACTCCTCATATCTGAAGCTATCTGTTCGTGAAAATCTCGTCAAAATCGGTTCAGCAGTCCAGAGATGATCCGGAAAAAACAAAAAACAAAGAAACAGACAGACAAAAATTTCAAAATATCGTTTTTTGATGTAACTACGATATATTTTCATATGCATTTTGCAAATTACAAACATACACTTTAATTTTAGTTACTGTATACTATGTAAAGATACTTACACGTTTGGGTTTAAGTCCTCCATATTTTATGACATTCTTCTGTAATAAAAGGGGGCGAACGAGCAGACGGATTGCCTGATGGTGAGTGAATTTTGCCGCCCACAGACACCCGCAACATTAGAGGCGTCACAAGCGTTGCCGGCCTTGCCGGCCTTGGGGGGTGTTGAGGGGTATGGAGGGAGGGGTTGGGTTACGGGCCTCTGTTATCCTCACTCACTCGGTGAAACACAGCACAGGCGCTGTTTCACACCGGTTTTCTGTAAGATTTAAGATTCTAAATAATTTACTGAATAATATCCATTCTTAGATCTTAACTTATCTCCTCAATATTGAGCTTTGCAAAGTAAACGAAGATCATAATCATTATTCTTTAAATTAGTTTCATAATGTATATTTTAGATCAAAATACAAATTTTAGTTAACTTTATTAAATTAGCATATTCAGATAGTATGAATTATCTCTGCCTACACCTCTGTTAAATAGACGTCATATTATGCATGTATGTACGTTTCTTTGATTAATTAAACAATAAAGTTTAATTAATAAGGAATTTTAAAATAGTCTATATAGTTATATGAAAAGCTTTGTATTCAGAATATATAGTAAATATAATCGAAAATAATCATCAAAGGTAATAGGATCATATAGTTTTTGAATGGAATAGATCAAATAAACTTTATCAAACATATTTAGTCATAACGTTCCATTAAACTGCGAGGTGTGGGATTAACTAACAGAGATTGGGAACCGTCAGAGCAGAGTGTGAACAGTAATACGTATATTCAGCTGAGTAGAAAGTTCTCGTACAAATTGTTTTGGAGTAGGCTCCGAGGCAAAACAGTTGCGCATCAGCTTGGGCGCATAGTTTTGAGGGCACTTCGGGAGGAATGCCTCTCTCACTCTGTCCTCCCTCTTCAAAAGCTAAATTTTCACTCACTCCTATGTATATCATAACTATAGGTTAGCGTACGCCTTTGTGCTCACGCTAACTTTACACATTACCCCTTTGACGCCTTTAATAAGGAGTGTAGTTGATCGACACGTACTTTACCCTTAAATGATACAACAATTTATTTTATAAAGATATTTTATTAAACATTTTTTCTGTAAAATTGATTAATTAAAACTGACATTTACAACAAACAACTATAAAATTCTTTGTATTATCTCTCTAACACTAATTATGTTAATAGGTCCTGTTTAATGTTTGGAATTTTCTAGTATAGCCAAATGAATGCATTGACAGTTCTCGCACGGTGGCGATATCTTAGAGATAATCAAACGATAACATTTGAACACGTAGCATATCGTATCACACGAGGATGGGGGGGATGCCTTTAACTAACACGTACATTTAATTGTCGATACAAATGTTTGTAATTACATTTATATTGGCTAGTTGCTCAGCGTTCGCCTCGCTGCCGTCTTTCGGCGGATTCACAACCTGTCGCAATCTCTGGCTTCCCTTTGTTTACGTATACGTTCCTGGCATGTTTAGACATAGCTGTTGCTTGCCGAGCGTCTACAGCGTATATTTACATATGGCCGTTCCGAATTCGTAAAAATATATTTACGATGCATGCCGAACGATTTGCGACAGGCTGAAAATTAGCATTATGTGGGGCACACTCGTCTAGCTTACGTTAAACATTATATTTGTAACACGGAACATCAATGTTCACTGAATGTTCTCCTGCTACCGTCAGGTCGGTGTTTTATTAAATACGTACACGTTCTTTCAATCAAGTGTTATTTAGTACGTTCTTCAAATAGACTAGCAACTGATTTTCAAAATAATAAAAACGGGAGCATGTTAAAGTATGTGTTTACCGTTAGCTGTGTTTCTATGTTTAAAATTAAAAAAATGTCCCATTCGCAGTATCTAGATAGAAAAGTAATAATATATGACGTTTTATAATGCTTTGAAGAAAAGTTACTATATTAATAAACAGCCATAAATGAATACTTTAAACTGTGTTCATAGAAACCACTTACTGGACGGATCAAAGAGGGACCTCTGAAAACCTTTATAGCGAAAATTAAATTAAAAGGTGTGTAAACCTTTATTTTTGTAAACAGTTTTAAAGGTATTCGAATAGGGGGTGGTTTTTTAATTAACCATTTCACATTGAACTTACCAATATTGATTGAATTATTTATTTGTGTTAGATTTTTACATAAATATAATGAATATGTAACAAATCAAAAAGGAGATAAAAGTCATACAATTTAAACACCTCTGTTGGTAGTAGGAAAACACTAAGTTGGCGACTCAGGCATCTGTCCTACTTCAGTCTGTATGGCTGCGATCGGAAAGCGAGAGGCGATGCCAAACCGGCGATTGTTTCAAAAGGTCGGCACTCTTATGCCAAATTTATTACAATTATACCAAATTGAAAAAAAAGTTTCTCATATTCGTCTAGAATTGTTTAATTGAAAAACACACAATTATATAAAGTTGTTCAAAAACAAATTTAGATAGTGGTTATATATTTTACAGTATTTATTCTACAATAGGAAAATAACCATTTATTTTTTCAGTTTTTAATTACTAGCAACTTATTATATGATTGAATACAAATCAATATTGACCACTTGGTTCCAGATCGAATCTAGGACCAAATGATTATTGACGAGTGAGTAAATATTACGAAGGTCATCTATTTTCGAATCCCATAAAGTAATGTGAATATTGTAATACAAATATATTTGAGTTGTTATTATATCTTATACAGCCCATATGGGATTAATGTTAAGTAAATTACATAAAAAGTTAAAGTACCACCAAAATTTAAAAAAAATAATTACACTGATGACACAGCTCGAATAATTTTTCAAAAGAATTCCTTAGCCGTAGTTTCCTGTTAGGTTATGGCTTAGTATCATTTTAGTCAAGCTACTTCATATTTTTTTTAAACCTTAGGAAGGTTCAAATAAAGTTACTCTATTCTGCTTAACGGAAAACATGAATAGAATTCAAGAATAGAGGCTACCATACTCACTCTGAATGAAGACACTACAGGATTGTGACCCACAACTATGGCATCTCAGTGACATGGTTTATCACACTCCGCTCAAAGGACCTGGGATCATATTGAGAGGAAACACGTACACTGATAGTGAGTTCTAGTTTATGTTTTCTCGGCACAGGAAGGCAGAATTGAACCGTTTAATTCCACTAATTTACGAAACGGTGCTTCCAAGGCCGTGCACGTGTTGTCTTTCAAATCACTTCTGCACTTTTCTGATTTTTGGTAACATTTATATTCCTGACCAATTCTCATTAACCGTGGAGTAATTTAACATTTGCCTCTCTGTTTGTTTGTCTTTAACTCATTACTAACTACTCATATTTAATATTTTTGGGGAAGTAATCTCAGACCTGAAAAAATAAAATGAATGAATGGGCCGGTTTGACCGAAATGATACTACGGCTTTACGAAATACCAGTGTGAAACAGTGCCTGCGCCGTGTTTCATAGAGTGAGTGAGGGTATCGGAGGCTCATACACCAACCCCTCCCCCATCCCTCTCCCACTCCGTTGTTGCGGGTGTCCAAGGACGGCGTAAATCGCTTACCAGCAGGCGGTACGTCTGCTCAGTTGCTCACTAAATCCCATAATTTTTTAGTAATTTTACCCTAATCTGATCCTGATATGATGTTAATTAAAACTGGTGTGCGTACAACTAATGATACGAGGACATCATATCAATTTTGTCGTTAATTAACCTCAATGTTTGCGAAACTGTGGGTTGGCTGGAGATGTAAGCAATTTAATATTTTGGGTTTATTATGTTATATATAGGGTTTATATACAATGTTGAGTCTTTCGAGACATAATAAGTAAGATACGTGTCATTTGAATCATATTATAAATTTCAACTTCGTTACTTCGTCTGCGTTTCTCTTTGTTCCTCGTTATTGCAATATTATTTAATAATGTTCTGCTCCTGTTTGTCCTGACGTGATTTTATATAGCCTTTAACATCACTAATATTGCCTTAACTCAATTAATATGCTGTCTAAAACTTAAATAATTTTCCCACCGAATGAGCAGTTTCTGAGATTGCCGAGTTCAACCAAATAAACTCTACACGTTTATAATGTTATTTAAGTATAGAAATTTGCTGATGAATTATTAGAGATATATTAACTACAAAGAAACAAGATTTTAACAAAATTTTACATAAAATAGCTATATAACAAACATATTACATGAATCTTCCCGCGTGTTATAATTGTGTGCATTTATTCCGCGTTCATTAATCGCAACCACACGATCTGTTTTCTGTTCTTACACTTACAAATAGTAGTTCGCAATTCTCAAATGCCTTAGTCGCAGAACGCTAACACATTTTATATAATATACTACCTAACCGCTCACATCAAGTGCATTGTAATTGATGTCTAAGTACGACAAAACAATTGGAGCGTACGACACTGATTCTGCTGTTCTATTTATCGACAAGATTATTCCCGTCATATGAATATTAATCTACAACAACTACTATACAAAAAGCTCTTATTCTTAACAGATTTAAGCACAATTGAAAGCTCTTTTGATTAGAGTTGAACAATTGGGATTTTATAATACAGAACTAAATGATTGTGCTCAAGCTTCAGTGAAGTGAAATCTGACATTAGTATTATTTTGTCTTTGTATACTGAAAGAATACATTTATAAATTAGCGTACAGTGTAGAAAATAAAATAATATGTATATTGTGCTCTTCGATAAACTTATAAGCTTTATACGTATATTATATATAAATTGTATTGGTATCCATTAAATGTACAATAATTTTTATAATACTTAGTAAATACATCATCAGGTTTGACAGCTAAACATATAATCTATAATTTTATGTTATACGGGCGTTAAATTACTTCATTGTGCTTGTAATGGCACTGTTTCCACGCCACCAAATATTATGTTAAATCTATTCTATTTACCAAAGAAAGAAATCTAACTTGCCCTTATTGTATTGTTGATTGTTCCCGATTGAAGTTGGTACTTTTATATATATATATATATTGTATCGCATACATAAAGTTATGCTTCTATAGAACTATAAACATCCACACCTAACCGCGACCTCCGTCGTTGTTCTCTAGGAGGCAACATTATTAGCAAATAGCTACATTTAAGCCGCGTTTGTAATTTGCACATAATGAAACCACAAATTATATTTCTTCCTTTAGTCCCATACATTTGGAATCTTAAACATATTAGACAATTGCATAATATTAACTATCTTGGATTATTGACTTGCTGTCTTTTAACATTCTATCATTTTTAACAAATAACATTTTCATTCCTTTTCTATTTATTCACAATTCTCCATTGGCTACCTACATGTCCTTTCGTCACTCTCAAATCTTCAATTCTCAAACGAGTAACTTATCTATGTCTATGTATGTATATTCTCTCAGTTCACATTCCGTTGCGTCACAGCCGTGCGTGTATATATGGGCCATTAGTGCGTTTACATGCGCCAAGCAAACAGTCGCACAGGACTCGGGCAGGCCGTAGTGGAGGGCTCACGTGGGCCCTGGCGGAGTGGTGCTCACCGGTTCTTCTTGACGAAGCGCAGCGGGTTCTTCGGGCTCGTCCGATCCGGTGGACGGCGTGCCGGTTACGGGGTCCGGCTCGGCGGGTTCCTCCGGCGGCGCAGCAGCCGGACGCACGTTGTCGAGCCGCGGCCGCGGCGAATAGCGCGGCGTCAGCGCAACGCCGACGACTGGGTGCGATTTAAGACTCCCACCTGGAGGACGTCGTGCATCATGCGCTCGTTCTCCTGGCGCACTGCGAACAAACATGAAATCGGCTTAATCGTGGTTAGGATATACAGCAAGTCAGGGTCGGGGTAGCAGAGAGGTCTTTTACAGTTGATACCTTTTGCTATAGAGTTACGGTGCGAGAGAGGGGGCTAATAAACTTCATTTACTTTAAGGTCAAAGGCGGTTTACTGGTCAGAAGTCACGGAGGAATAACTCAATCTAATAAGGAAAGTACACAAATAGAATTCTGAAATTTATTTGTTAGTGGTTTCGATACTCTAAGGGAGAATGTTTAGTTGAAATACGTCTCATGTAATTATTTTAAAATGTTAGGTTTGTGAGCATGTTTAAAAAGTATACAGAAAGCTAATAATACTTTCTATATGTTAGTTGTTTAGGTATACTATAAAATAGTACATGGTTAGAATTTTCGTCAAATCACATATAGTCTGGGTCTGGTTCAATGTCATGCATTGGAACTTTCATTACTTCGAACAGCTTCTCAAGAAGCAGTAGTCGAGAGGGACTTTCATAACATCACTGACTGTAGCATATTCGTAGTAAGTGTGTTCATAAAAACGCATAATTAGCGCAGTGGTTAAAAACAAAATTAGATTAATATACACATCTAGGCATTTTCATTTGTGACACATGTTAAAAATAATTATAATTTTAAGAAGGGTTTTACATGTCACTCCAACACAAGGGGAGAATCCTCCGACCAGGCGAGATGATCATGCCTTGCAGGCCACTGCCCAACGATTGATGTTGGGCTGTTGTATATATATATATATGATAATCGGCACGAGAACTTCTATTGCGCGTTTCAGGATTAGTAGTTTCTTCATTTCCTTCATTACTCCGTAGTTCGACGCATCTTCGGTAGATGGCACTGTAGCGTGTTTCTGTTTTTATTGTCTGTGGAAGTCTCCACAAGTTTAAATCAAAAATATTTATAAAGTTATACATGCCTATAGATTTCTGTATTCAATGTGAAACGCTTCCAATCTTCAAAATACGGCTTATTCATTTGTCTACTAAACCTCTTTTAATACGAGATACCTCTGTCCAGCAGTGAATTACCAGCTCATGATGATTTTTTAAGTCACATAAAATTCCTTTAATGTTCTTATTTATCTTTTTAAAGAAAATTTCTCTTGTTTTAAGCCAAGCCCTCGTCGGTGGATCATTCGCTACTATTTCACGCGATTTGTTTATAACATTGTAATCTTTTGTATTGTTCTAAAACTATATTAATGAGATTCAACATTGAAGCAGTGAAGTTAATTAAATTTCAGAATCAAAACAATTGGAACACGTTTAATTCGCATTAGCAGCGTTACCAACGATTGTATTTCGTAACTGTAGCAGAACTATTTAAACGACATGAATCGTCCTAAGTAAATAGAGGGCGGAGTCTCGACATTTAGCGTGATCGAGCCTTGAGTTCATGAGGGTACTACTTTAATGGTATTTTATATAATACTGTTAATTCTCTAACCACACAAATCTCTTTTTAAGGGACACTATGTAAACTGTTCATCGATATGATTGATGAAAGAGTTTCACACTGTTCGTAAATCCTGTTGAAATGCAATAAAATCGAACGTTTCTTAAGTAAATGGGAATAGTCTGTATGAAAGTTTATTGATGTTATAAAATTGTTTTCTATACCAACTTAAGATGGTCGAGTTGAGAATGATTTTAGCATTAAGTCTACTTCTGTGCACAGTGTGCATTAAGTGCAAGCATCGACGAGGAAAGATGAAATATCAGGTAGTAGAGCCACGGAGATTTCAGCACGAACGGGCTGGCTCGACCTGGTTGGTAGTTACACTGAATATCAACATAAAATGACAGTGTTCATGCTGTCGTGGTGTTTCGTTAGAATCACTAGGCCGGCATACTGTGGGTCGCAATGTTGCATTCTTGCATTATTTGCACGAGCAATGAGTATGGTGACCGCTACTCTTGGATTCTGCTTATGCTTTCCATCAGATAGAGTACGGCCATTTTGGCAGGGCCATCCATAAAAAAAAGAAAAAGAAAATGTATTAAGTAGATGCTACGGTGGAACATACAAATATACACACATTGATTGCCAAAATCATTATTCTTCTCTACTCTACTCTTGGCTTACGTATAGTCAGGTAAAAAACACTGATTTTAAAATATGCTGTAACATTTAATTCACCGTACTGTTTTATATTGTTAAAACTGTCCCCAAAAATATTTCAACAAATATTTTATATTTGTATTTAAATTAATATTAACTGTTATTTACATTAATGTTATGAAACATAGTTAGAAGGGATTATATGTAGACGTCAATCATTAAGGTTTTCGCTGATGCAAATTGACGGACTACGTACACTTCGGAAAAGTTTTGGGAGTATTTAAGTATGCAGGAAAGTCAGGGAACCTCACCATATGTAGATGTATGTAAATGAGTCACATTATTTTGGTAAAGGTGTATACTGTAATATACTATTCGTTCTTCATTCCTTTAACCACACTCGGTAAAGAATTATATCAATAACAATTATAATTAAACTAAATTACGATCAATGATGCCACTGTCATTAAATGTCGATGTTGATTTCTCTAAAATGTTCCTACTGTTTACGGATTAGCGATCTTTAAGATTAAGGTTTTATATCTAAAAAAACTATATTACTTAGCTGATTAATGCACAAATAGTATGATCATTTCATGGTCTCCTATTTATGATATATTTTTACCAGCTCAGATATCACATTTTGCTATTATTGCGAGCTATCTATTTCATAATTTTTTTATCTCGACAATATTAGACAATTAGCTAATGGAATAAAGACTAATGATGCTCTTTCGCGTTGGAAATATTGTGACTGGAAGCAGCACATTAACAGATAGACACAGAACTATGAGTAGGCCTTGAATAGAACAAAAGAAGTAGCTACAGACAATCCCCTCCATGAAAACTATGGTAACGTTCGTACAGAGATACGGTACAATTACATGAGGTACCTAACATACAGGCGGCAGGAGTAATAGTTAGTAATATTGTAATTTATAACACTGTCTGTTTGTAACGTTCTTACGGCTAAATCACTGAAACGATTTTCATGAAATCTGTGATAGAAATATTTTGATTGCGAGGGAAGTATAAAGTTTATTTTATCTGAAATAGCCAACATAAACATGGAAGAAACCAAAAGTAATAGTATTATTTTACTGGTACCCCTAATCGTTACTATTCTTTAAAATAACTCAGTGTTGCAGGTGTCCATGGGAGGCGGTATTCGCTTACCATCAGGCGATACGACTGCTCATTTGCCCCTATTCAATAAAAAAAAACGGCCAAAAATATTAGCCATCTATTTTTAATTCAAGTAACATTAATTACTTTATTTAATATTAAGATTTCATTGAAGAAATCCTTGACTTTAACGCTTTTAAAAATAATTTGATATTTTCGTTTTATAATTAAGTTAAATTATATTATTAAAAAGCGATCTCATTCAAATATTGACTTGACTGTGAAAATTTGTTCCTGTAAAATTTATTGGGTTCATTTTATACCGATATTATATCGGACTTCGTGGAAAAGTTTGTTTAAGTTAATCAAGCTCATTCCTGTTTTAACTATTTTAATTTATAAAACTTATTGCTAAATTTAATTTAAGGGTACTTCCAGTAGGCGTCTTAGGGTCAAGTGGTTAATGACTCTGAGTGCTAACTCGAGGTCGAGGGTGATGACCACTTGTTTTGTGTCTTCTGGGTATAATTAATAAATAATAACGTGGCTTAAAACCAAGGGGCTTAAAACCAAGGGGCTTTAAACTACTTTTGATGTTGTTAAGGAACAACGCCATGATCAATAACCAAATAGTCCTATCAGCAAGACGCCAGGTCATAAAGCTCGATCCACGCAATCTTGGTTAGAAACGAACGCTTCGGACTTTATCAGAGTTGAAGACTGATCGTCATCTAGTCCTAATTTTAATCCACTGGACTATGATTTATGGTCAATTTTAGAGAGTAAGGCTTGCTCTAAATGCATTGATAATTTCGAGTCCCTAAAACAATCCATACGATTAGCAGTGAAGAATTTTCCCATATTGATAACTCCTCAACGTTTAAAGGACTGTATTGCAGCCAATAGAGACCACTTCGCATAAGCTTTGTATATTTTTAGGAGTTTTATATTAATCTATTAAACTAACACACAGTAACAGTAATAAATGTTACGAAAAAAAATCTTGTTTTTCTTTGTAACAATATTAATGGCAGAGGTCTACAATTTCACGCCACTTAGTTCGATCTATGGTTTCTCGTATCCAGCTCCTGCCAGCCGTCTTGCTAAATCATCGCTCCACCTGGCCTGTGGACGTCCTACACTACGTTTGCCGAGACGCGGTCTCCACTCAAGAACTCGTTTACCCCAACGGTTATCGGTTCTTCGGCTAATATGGTCAGCCCACTGCCACTTCAGCTTGCTAATCTTGTGGGCTATGTCGATGACCCTGGTTCTTTGTCGGATCACCTCGTTTCTGATGCGATCCCTTAGGGAAACGAGGGAAGTAAGTATACAATACATATGTATATACAACATGGAAAATTCATACTTCATATTTTCATACACGCATTTCGGCAAAAGGAATGTGTACGTAGCTAGTTAAATTCTTAAGCTCGAACTACAAATGACGTTTTTTAACGGTTTCAGGTTATGCATCAAAATATTATCTTCTAGCTGAGCAACGCGGTGTTACCCGCGGTACAAAGATATTGTGTGAATTATATCTTTATAAATTGTAGCCTTTGTGTTATACTGGTGTGTAAGCTACATTATGGTAAAGTTTAATAAAAAATAGTAGATTTTAAGTGAAAGAGTAACAAACATGTATCTATATGTACTTACAAACTTTCGCGTTTATAATATAAGTAAGATTAACGATCCGGCCCGGCTTAGCGTGAAGTTTCGTTTTATAAGTCTGGGATTTTTTCTACTATAATATGTTTCTATTACACATATAAACCTTCCACTTCAATCATTTTATCTATTACTGTAAACTTCATTAAAATCCGTTGAGTACTTTATATCTGAAGAAACAGAAAACGGCCTGGACAACCTTGTTTCTTTTATCTATTACGTTCATAACATATTTTTATCTATAATTTAAATATGCATGATTTAAAAAAAAAAGATTTATAATAACCATGCATCTGCCATGTTTAGCTCTGCATCACCTTTAGTTCGACTGGTAGAAAATGCCCATGTCACCAAGTCCGCCATCGTAATTGAATAAAAATAAATATAATTTTCGAACAAGTCAGATTCGACTGGTAGAAAATGCCAACGTCACCAAGTCGGTCGGCGTTATACAACAACCCATAACGTCCCACTGCTGGGCTCGGGTCTCCTCTCAGGAGAGGGTTAAGGCCATACGTCCCCACGCTGGCCAAGTGCGGGTTGGGGACTGGCAAGAATACGTTGTGGCTACGTAAATCTTGCCGTTGGATGTTTTTAAGCCGCCCGAAGGCCTCCAACTAAGCTTCACGACTGTTATCGTATGATAACAACCGGGACCGACTGCTTAACGTGACCTCCGAATCACGGAGACGCTCATGGTAACATGCCACCAGCGGTCACCCATCCAGGTACTGACCGCGCCATCGTTGCTTACCCTCGATGATTGTTTCTAATCACCGAGTGCAACTGGGCTATGAGCGCCTACACGGTCGGCGTTATTGAATATAAATAAATAAAATGTTTGAACTAGTCAGTTTCGTCTGGTAGAAAATGCCCGCGTCACCAAGTCCGCCGTCATAATTGAATAAACATAAATACAACCAAGTCCGCCGTCAAATTGTATAAAATAAATAAATTTTTTGAACAAGTCGGATTGGACTGGTAGAAAATGCCAATGTCACCAAGTCCGCCGTCATTATTGTATAAAAATAAATAAAATTTTTGAACAAGTTAGATTCGACTGGTAGGAAATGCCCATGTCACCAAGTCCGCCTTCATAATTGAATAAAAATAAATAAAATTTTCGAACAAGTCAGATTTGACTGGTAGAAAATGCCCACGTCACCAAGTCCGCTGTCATAATTGAACACAAATAAATAAAATTTTCGAACAAATTAGATGCGACTGGTAGAAAATACCCACGTCACCAAGTCCGCCGTCATAATTGAATAAAAGTATAAAAAATTTCGAACAAGTCACAAACCAATGATATGAAAATGTTTACAACGCTGACAGATATTCTTAGTGATGTAGAATATTTCACTGCATCTATCACCATTAACTGAAAAGAAACTTCTCCATTCTTATTCTCTTTAATGTATATGCATATATACTAGGTTTTTAGTGTTTGTCGGTTATCACAGCAAAGAGCAGCCAATGACCTTTCTCAATAATCAAAGTATTACCATGCAGCAAAAATCGCCTTATAATAATCCAAATACATAATCGATGCAGCGGTTTGACCTTGAAAGCAGGACAGACAGACAGATGGAGTTACTTTCGCATTTATAATATAGCTATGGATTTAATAACCTAAAAACATTTTTCACAAGAAAACCTGTCTTAATTCGTTTCCTTTTTTAGAATAAACTAGCTGACTACAACAACCGCGGTTAATAACGCGGCAGAAAGTAATAAAGAAATCCTATGTAAAACGTATACTATGTCCGTCTCCTGGTTGTAAGCTACCTCCCCACCAATTTCAGCCAAATCGGACCAGCCGATGTGGTTGGAAGGATGGTAGGAAGATCTAAATGTTAGTTCTTCTAGAGTTTTCGTATTTTCTGCGTGATTTTTGCAATTTCATAATTTCCAATCCTCACCCGCTTCATTAGATAAAAGGAAATGAACCTTGTCCTGACAACAGGACAAGGTTCGAATAGAAGAAACTTAATATAAAATCGAAAGCGTTATATTTTCATAGTTAGCAATTGTACATACCACAGAAAACTGAGGCCGGCATAAATACTTAAACAATTTTTCGGAAATTTAGAAAATATTCACGAAAATAATATGGCGGTACGAAGTTCGCACGTTCAATTAATTAATTTATAAAAAGAACGTCGTGTATAGTGCAGCTTTTACGTTTATCATTTAATATTATAATCTTGTTTATAACCAAATAAATATTTGTTATTATAATACCGGTTCGAGTACAATATAATTCCACATAATATTAAAAAAATAGAGAAACCTTGCTTTTGAGAAATATTTGATCGTAAGTCACAGACTTCTTAACCACATATTTTTAATATGACGTATTCCTAATATAATATAGATAAGAAAATGTTTAATAGAAAAATGAAGAAGGTTGTTATTTTATTATTAAAGAGCCCTTAGCAAGAATGATGTGGCTGGATTCGTCCCCATCCCTTGGATAAGCTAGATTTAATCTGTATAACTATTCTGTATTTCGTTATTGGAACGTACGATAAATATTTGGGAAATGTCTATCCTTGTAACATAATATTGAAGTTATCTCATAGAATAATATTTGTGATAATGGAACTATAGACCTAATTATATATATTATATATATAATTATAAGCAATAGACATTGTAAATTAATATACAATCAATCAATCAATAACCCATAATGTCCCACTGCTGGGCTGGTGTCTCCTCTCAGAAGGGCATTAAGGCCATACGATCCCACGCTGGCCAAGTGCGGGTTGGGGACTGGCAATACTACGTTTTGACTACGTAATTTTGCCGTTAGATGTTTTTAAGCCGCCCGAAAGCCTCCAACTAAGCTTCATGACTGTTATCGCATGATAACAACATGCTACCAACGGTCACCTATCTAGGTACTGACCGCGCCTTCATTGCTTACCCTCGGTGATTGTTTCTAATCACCGAGTGCAACTCAGCTATGAGCGCCTCAAAATAATATACAAAGAGGTAATATTATTCATACCTTCTTTAGTCCGAAGTCAAGATTTAGAGATTGATTTTTACACCATAGTTTTTATTCGTCTTGTTAACTAAATTATGGAGCGAAGGTTAATTAATATATGAATAAATAAAATTGCCCGATCATTTCCGTGAAATATTATATGCCTACTACTATGAACTTTTTTGCCATTTTTTTCTTATTCTTTTTAAAGGAGAATGGCAGATCCTGTACCGCTAGCAATATGTTACGAAAAACAATGAGATTTATACCGTTTATTAAATGAATCACACTAATTATTTTCATGTATTTATTATATTTTTAGAACTGTTCTACAATAATTTACATTCTGCTCATAAAATTGTTACAATTGCATTAACAAAACGCATTCCTACGTGTCCTAAACACGCCATGCTTAAAGTCTACTTAGTCTGAAAGCTAAATGTCGTTGTGTGACAGATGGATAAAAATATTTAACATTATTTTAAAATATAAATTACCTAAAAAACTATTAAATATTTGAATCGACATTTATGCATGAGTTTACTGGTTTACTTAGTAAAAAAGCAACATTTAATTGACGGATCAAGAAAAACGTACGCAAATGATTTAGATTTCAAAAATATTTTAATACGCCATTTTATTGACAATAATGACAGCTCATTTATGATCCATGTATTTCATTTTAATTTAAAAACTAAATGATACCTTTCAACGCAATGTTGTAAGAATCTGGGAATTGAAATAGTATTGTCAGTGATATTAGCAGTCAAATAAGCACGAAAACAATTCCTACCATGAGATACGCCAGGCGGTACAAAAGTCATACAAACCAACTCCTAACTCCTTTAAACTATTAGCAACTGGATGTTTGTTTACAACAGCTTATCTATCGACAAAGGCCTCTTCAAAGCGAAGATATTATAATGTTTTCATGCATCTATTTTCTTCTCTATCTATTTACGACTTTAAAGTATTATCCGTTATATTATATTGTGGGAATTCTCTCTTAAATGTGTATCCGAGGGTTAGAACGGGCGGGCCGGGTAAAACAGATTAAGCCAACTGAAAATTTGTGTGCACTGTTCGCAGATTTACCCTAGCAAGGTGATTCTAACAGACTTAAAAGCAATATTTGGTTTTGTTAGCCTCGTTTAAATATTAAATTGTTGAAAAAAAAACATCTAACATTTTCTTGAAGTTCATTATAATTAACATATAAATAGGTGATGTTCTGAAGAAAGCGCAGCGATTGATGAATGTGGACGAAGCAAAAGAGGTGTATCAAGACTATAGTAAGTGGATATCGAATATTTCTACCTAATCCTCTGGGAAATATTCGTGGCAGTGTGTGTGTGTGTATATTTAGCATACTTTTTTTTCCTTTAGGAGAGCAAACTCGTTAGTCCTATTGTAAACAAGATAAATAAAAAGCTAAGCCAATTAGTCTACATTCCGCAACCATTATAGTCCTGATTCTCGGCCCGTTTCTTACTAACGTAATCAAACACATACATGGCAATCATTCTTTATCACAGCCGAATAATAAAAATATATATAATATAAAGAAAAATAACAATTCCGAATTATACCATAACTAATATAATGGCATAGAATGTCTATAAGTTTTTGTAAAGGTGACAAAAAGAAATAAAAGATTATGATTTACAAAAATGTGATGTGTACTCTATTTGAAATATTTGACCACGCCACTATATATACCAAGAAAAAATTTATAAGCAAAAGCTTTTCATAAAATTTAAATACCATGTGTCACCCGGATCATTATTACGAATTTATTGACACCTCATTCATTACAATCGGATGAATAAATTCAGCGAACGGTGGAACATACTAACATACTGCCTCGGTGGCGCAGTGGTAGCGTACGCGACTGCTGTCCATGAGGTCTCGGGTTCGAATCCTGGGTCGGACCAAATGTTTGTATGATCTGCAAATATTTGTTTCGGAGTTTGGGTGTTTTCTATGTATAATATGTATGTATTTACAAAAAAAAAGTATTTATGTATTAATATCAGTTATCTAGTACCCATAATACAAGCTCTGCTTAGTTTGGGACTAGATGGCGTTGAGTGTTAGATGTCCGAAATATTTATTATTATTATTATACTTATCAACCACCCACAGCTACCACTGCTGGGGTCAGGTCCCCTCTTCCCCTCTCGGGAGAGGGTTAAGGCCGTACGTCCCTACGCTGGTCGAGTGCGGGTTGGAGACTGTTAAGACAACGTTGTGACTACGTAATCTTGCCGTTGGATGCTTTAAAGTCGCCCTCAACTGAACTTTATGACTGTTATCAAAGGATAACAACCGGGACCGACTGCTTAACGTGACCTCCCAATCACGGAGACGCTCATGGCAACATGCCACCAGTGGTCACCCATCCAGGTACTGACCGCGCCGTCGTTGCTTACCCTCGGTGATTGATTCTAATCACCGAGTGCAACTGGGTTATGAGTGCCTTACAAACAGACATAGACGGACGGGGGACGTATAGCCTTAACCCTCTCCTGAGAGGAGACCCGAGCCCTGCACATTATGGGTTGTTAATTGAAACGGGTAACAAATTAAACAACTCTTGATGAAATACCATTACAACACCGTTTTCTATTGCACCAAGTCTTGTAGAGTCAAATCCCACATCCCACATGGGATAACACTTTGTGGGATATTGTTGTTCTGAATTTGGGTGTTCTTTAAATCCATTTCATAAATGCTTTAAAAATGGACATTTAGTATGTACATTTATAAGTTGTCTTTAAAAAAAATTGTAGTAAATTAATCAAATGAACTTAATTTTATAAAATAAATTAACATACGTATTAAGGCGTGACCAAAAACTTTGTAGTTGTTTTAAATTTTATATGTAGGAGGAGTGCAGAAAGCTCCAAAAAGAATGAATTATGGTGGAATTTCTACCACTAGCATATATACTTATATTATGCACAAAAATCAATCGAATTCAAAACCTTAACTTTTTAAAGTGAAAAATGTTAAAACTCATATTAAAATATCCACGAAATAAGTATTAAGTACCCAAAGAGTGATATTAAAATACATAAATTTACAAATAGAAAAACATTAAGGAGCTTAATCTATAATCGCACATGGTTTTGAAACACGTATTGAATAAATATTCAAACATTTGTGTCTCGGGGAATTTGTGAGACGAAATAATATCCGATGTATGTGGTTGATACTAGCTAAAAGATTTTGGAGAACCGCCAGTGCATTCAAGTGGAAATTGGGCTCCACTTACCTTTCTTGCCAACAATACACGAGCCTACGATTATAGTACACTTAAATGACCGGTCCTGTTTTGGTGTACACGGGATAATTTATAAGTAAAACTAGAATTAATTATGGAACACACGGTAGTTGTTAAATTTCAGTAAATGATTCATGTTTTAGAATGGTATACCTGCTTAATTAGCTTCCTTAACTAGCTTTCGCCCACGGCTCCGTCCGCGTGTATGTCGTATAACGCAGTTCATTTTTTTTAGGGTTCCGTACCTCAATAGGAAAAAACTGAACCCTTGAAGGATCTCTTTTTAGTCCGTCCGTCAAGACCCTTTTCAGGAACACGTACAGGTATCAAGCTGAAATTCATATCAAATACTCAAGTCTACAGTCCCTTGGAGCTGTGAAAAAATCAAACTTCCAAGCCAATGCAATCAAAAGATACAGCCGTTTATGCTGCAAATTTTCAACACTCGCAAGGGAATCAGAACCTACAGGTACTTCTTGTAAAATTAGAAACTTGAAATTTGGTGCGAAGCAATGTCTTATAGCGCAGATAAAGCAAAAATTGAGAAGAGCATACATTTTTAGTTACATCATTTATTAAACCTACAGGCTTTGTACGGAACCTCGATGCGTGAGTAAGACTCGCACCTGGTCGGTTTTTCATAGCCAATGACACTCAAAAATAATGTGAATTATCAAAACGGTTTCGTAGGTCTAGAAATTACATTCTACAACCTCACAAACTTCACCTCTTTATATACATACATACCAATAATGTACAATATATTACAGATATTTATGTATTTCTAAGTATATGTAGGTATGTTTAATAGCAGTACTATGTGAATTAGTTTAAAATTAAACGGCCGTGTGTAGGAGGGGAATGTGAGGTTAATATGTCTCGGTGGCGCAGTGGTAGCGTACGCGACTGCTGTCCATGAGGTCTCGGGTTCGAATCCTGGGTCGGAATGTTTGTATGATCTACAAATATTTGTTTCGGAGTTTGGATGTTTTCTATGTATAATATGTATGTATTTACAAAAAAAAAGTATTTATGTATTCATATCAGTTGTCTAGTACCCATAATACAAGCTCCGCTTAGTTTGGGACTAGATGGCGTTGTGTGTTAGATGTCCGAAATATTTATTTATTTAATATTGTTATGCAATAATAAAGATTTTTTATATCGATCATATCACAATAACTTTTAGGTTCTACACGTCGGTGATTTAATAATAACTAAGCGAAGCCAGAAACCATTCACTTAGAAAATACTTCCGTATAGCCGGGCACGTTCATTGGTCAATTCCCATAGCGCGCGTTTTCATCAATTCCTGCCATCACACTTCTTTCCTTGATCTCGAAATCACTCTCTAAGATTGCAGGAATGTAGAATGAAATATTTTAGGCGTCAAAAATGTTACGGGTGATAATTGCGAATGCATTTCCAAATAATATATATTGTTGCGATTAAACGAAAGTGAGGTACTTTCGTTTACTTACGACTGGTCTTGCGACTGGTCTATAAGTTTAAAGTCGCTCAGCGTGCTATGGAGAGGGCTATGCTCATATGGTGGTCCGACATACGGTGTATCCGACAAAGAGCCAGGGTCATCAACATAGCAAGCTGAAGTGGCGGTGGGCTGTCCCTATTTGCTGTAGAACCGATAACCGTTGGGGCAAACGAGCTCTTGAGAGGAGACAGCGTCTTGGCAAACGTAGTGTAGGATGTCCACAGGCCAGGTGGAGTGATGATTTACGCAGTACAGCTGGCAGGAGCCGGATGCGAGCAGCCGAGGATCGAACTAAGTGGCGTATAATTGGAGAGGCCTATGCCATAAATATTGTTACATTTATTATGTCCAGCAGTGGACTGCAATAAGCTGATTATGATGATAATGACCTCGTTTACTGTGTTGTTTTACGGGACACTTTCTTTAGACCTTTGAGCATCATCGTCGAGTTTTCAACTCATCGGTTTTTTAAAAGATACACTTTGGAGAGTGCTCGAAGGTTCTTTTCGAACTGATTGAGCCATCTCCATTCCTTTATCGGACTACTAGGCGCAGGCAGAAGTTTCATCCATTTGTTGTTGACATACCCAAAAGTCCAACTAAACGGTTTGATACCTCATTTTTGGTAAGAGTCGCCAAGGTTTGGAACGACCTGCCTGGGTCTATTTTTCCTAATGAGTTGAACTCTGGAGCCTTTAAGAGTAGAGTGAACTGGTTTTTTTTGGATGGGCCACCTTCGTCTTTATCTACCCTTTCCATCAGGGAAGATAAATGCCTATTCCAGTACAAATATATATATATATATATCTATATATATATACAGTTTCATGAATTAACAGATTTTCTGAGATGATTAACAGGAGACGTTTATTTAGTCACCGATATATTATCATTCCTTACGATCTTGGGTTCGAATTATCTGTAGTTTCATTAAACTAATTTGAAATTATGGAGATGATTTATGAAGCATGGTTAAAGATAAACCGATCCGGATATTTGAATAATTTCTCACTTCCTGTTACCATATGTTAGCATATTTGCTAACAGATAGTAGCACTTAACTACAAATTTAAAAAAACAAAAATTTAGGGCAAATGAACACATGCCTCAGTTGATGGTAAGTGAAAGTTCTACTTAAATCAAATCAACAACCCATAATGCTCCACTGCTGGGTTAAGGCCATACATACCCACGCTGGTCAAGTGCGGATTGGGGACTGGTGAGACTACGTTGTGGCTACGTAATCTTGCCGTTGCATGTTTTTAAGCCGGCCGGCCGGTATGATACATATATCGATCGATCATGACCGAATCACGGAGCCGCTCATGGTAACATGCCACCAGCGGTCACCCATTCAGGTACTGACCGCGCCTTCGTTGCTTACCCTCGGTGATTGTTTCTAATCACCGAGTGCAACTTGGCTATGAGCGCCTCTCAGAAGTATCACTCAGATCGGACAAAAGTGAACCATTCAAAGAGTATAATCCAAGAATTATAAGTGTATTGGGACTTCTCCCCCTTTCTCCAAAATAAAAGTATAAAAGTACGGGCGCCGGTAACTGCACTCACTAAGTTCAGATCAACGTAAGAATTGCCTAATACCGGCTTTCTGTGAGGCCGTAGCCGTGGTATCAGCCTCCTAAGATAAGTCTTATCATGGTCACGTGAAGCATTCAGAAGTTAAATGAATGTATAATTTATTGGGCAAGACATTAGGCTGTCAGCTCATTAATTCTTTTTATCTTTATTTCATGAATTAATAAGCAACGTTATTATTTGAAAATCTTATTTTCATTGAATATTTTATCCCGACCTCCCTAAAATTCAATTACAATACGACCTTAGCATCGACGATGGTCTGATATTAACTAATTTTCAATAAATTAGATAATTAACTGATTCCTTGCGGCAAAGGCTTTAAAATATAATAAAATTATCACCCCGTACAGGTTTTGTACAAGTTAATTTTAAACGGGGACTTGAAGCAAAAGCTTTATTGGCGATGTAATAAGGTTCAGGGATTTACATTACCTACACGATACGTGCGTATCTCTATATTATCTGATGCAAATAAAGTTGATTGAGTGGATTTTTAAAGAAACAATGTTATTGTTGGTGTAAAGGAGGTTTGTTAGTTTGAATTTTGAGTATTTAAAATTAGTTCCCAAGGTTAAAAAAACAAAAATGCTACATTCTCTGTGTGGTGACGAATTAAGAATATGGAGTGATACCATTCAACCCATGAGTGCCATAAAAGCCCACTAAGGGAGCAAAATATTCAAGACAACATCATTGCAGAGAGAAAAAGAGCTTGAAACAAAACCTCTTTTTTTTCTTTTTTTACGAGTTGAACTCGGGCCTTCACCCCACCGGGGTTTGCGGCGGGGTGGTGTGTCGGAATCGAACCGACTAAAACCACACGGTATGCCACTCTGCGCCTGAGACGGGAGGGATCCGGGAATCGCTTTCTTACGCCATCCAGACCAGCTTGAAACAAAACCTATAATTTTCGGATTTCTTCAACTATAAGCAAGTATTATAAATATGAACCTTCTTCTGGGATTATTCTGTTTATTGCCGAAAACTACATTTAAATTCATTCAGTATTTTAAAAGATCTAAGCAAACAGACAGCAGCAGCGACTTCATTTTACGAGTATAGCTAACTAAAGATAATCCGTGTAACTTTAGACGCGACAAATATTGTCATTGCAATAATTAAAGCAAACTCAACCTTGAAAATCAACCTCGTGATATCAAAAACAAATGTTAAGCAATAATTATAACTTTGCTATGTTTAAATTCAAAGTTTTGAAGTTTATGGTTTTATTGAACTTTACTACAAAGACTGGTGTTTATTTCATACCAAATGAGATATTATTTATTTCGCACTAAGTTTTACCCACGGATACGTCCTCGTATATATCGGTTATTGCGGTAAAGGCTGCTTATATCCTTCCTGAAGAATCAAAGTATCTTCATGCCAAATTACATTGATATCGGTACAGCAGTTTAACTGTGAAAGCGTAGCAGAGAGAGTTACCTACTTTGGAATTTGTAATATTTATTTATCGCAGAGCAGGAAGCGAGAAACCAAGAATCGAACTAAGTGGCGTGCATTTGGAGAGGCCTATGTCCAACAGTGGACTGCGATAAGCTGATGATGCATGGATTAACTTCACGTGACACGTGTAAACTATTTAAATTTTCGTTAACAATATTAAGCAACATGTTTATTACCTGAAGCTCAAATCAAGTAATGGTTGAACTATTCCCTAAGTTCGAACAACTATTTTGTAACCAATGAATTGTAATCCTAGCTTTTATTTGCGGCCCCGCCCGCCTATGTTTTGGTTATTAAAGTGCTATTTAAAATTCATAGATTAAAACAAGTACTAGATATTAAATGATATTTACTCTATCAGTTAAGCGAATTCTGACATTATAGTGCATAAACACAGACAAATAATAAACAGTCAAAAGACAGTAGTTAGTTTTTCTTCAATATCGTTAATGAGGCGATGCGGCAGCGAACCAAGGTTATCGATATAGCCCAAAGGCAGTGGGCTGGCCATTCTAGCCGTAGAACTGATTACCGTTTGGTGAACGGTTCTTGAGTGGAGACCGCGTCTCGGCAAACGTAGTGTGGGATGTCCACAGGCCAGGTGGAGCGATAATCTGCGCAAGACGGCTGGCAGGAGTTGAATGCGAGAAACAGTGGATCGAACGAAGTGGCATGCAATAGGGAATATGCATGTTTTCCTTTTTTATTTCTTAATCTGATCATTTACGTCTCTTCAACATAGAAAAAAATATAAATAGGCTTGAAAATAATCCAAATAATTATCAAAGTAAAAATTTAATATACTGACTAAATTGAAACTATTGAAAGGCCGCCATTTTGCGCGCGCTTTTGACACGGCCAATGACGTCATTGTCATTTCGTGTTTGTTTACTATTCAGTGTTTCAGTTATTTTAACTTCATACTTATTTACAATTTTAATTGGTATAAAAATCATGGAAGAATTAACTTTTTCTTACAAACACCATTCACACAGTATGAACATCGACGTCGAATTTCGTTTCAACCAATAGCGAGCGTTTGATAAGTTTAAATTTCCTGCCCTTAATTTTAATTTTTTGTTTAATATTTTCTAGGTTTAAATAATCACTAAGTAAAAACAAAACACCTTTGAAGCACATTGTGAGGACAAAAAGGAATCTAAAAACAAATTTTTGACTAATAATCTTTTTATGAATATTACCTATTGGAGAGGCCTATGTCCAACAGTGGACTGCGATTGGCTGATGATGGTGATCTTTAATATACAGACATTGACCTTTTATAATTTAATTACTTATATATAGATTTAGTGATTTATTCGATGCATTTGAATATAGAACTCTAGTGTCTTTAGTTATATACAGAAAAAAAAAGATCAGAGACAAGTGCTAAAATCGTTTATATTTTTTTTCAGTGTCACCTTTTAATGCTAATACAGAGAGCAATGAGGCTCTGTTGCTTCTTTTATTACAATATTCTACGAGTTGCGGAAGCACTGGAGGAAATTGCACTTCAAACAAAAAAACATTTCAACGGAAGGCCTTCAGACTTTCATTCGCATAGTAATTATGAACTCAGATAAGTTTTATAATACGACAAGCTAAAATTGAAAATTTAAAAAAAGCCATAGGGTTTTTTTAAATTTTATCAAGCATTTAATCGAGTAATTATACGCCAAAAATGACATACATCATTTTGGAAACTTGTAAAATTATAAAAAAAACTACAAATGCGTCAATGTCTGTCATCTTTAATTATTTTTTTAAAAATAAAACATAAGTTGTAAATATATTCGTAACCACAATTAAAAATTCATTATTTTTATAGCACACTTGTATTTTAGAAACATATTTTTTTTAAGATTACTTTTTGGCGCCAAAAATCCCTAATATAGTTTTTTTTTTTAATTTTGGAGTACCCAGTGTCACTCTCACGACTTAGACGAATCTATTGACACCATTCACATATAAATACGACAAGCCGTTTGGGCTCTAGGGCGTGCCAAAAAATATACATACATACACTCCGAAAAACATAACCCTCCTTCTTTCGCAGTCGGGTAAAAAGCTGATACCCTTAGATTGCTAGACCGATATTTATCAAACTTAGCTAAGAACCACCGCAAGGAAACTGGCTTTCAAATAAAAAACCGCACCAAAATCGCCACCAACCCAAACACACCGAAACCACACACAGGCATCGACGTCATACTTGTTACACCCCTCTTTTTACGTCGGGGGTTAAAAAAGAATGGAATTAGGTTCTCCTATAATTTTTGCACTAATTTTTACCAATGCAAGTACAATATGATACAGAAGCTATAGAAGAAGATATGTTCTTTAGATATGTCAAAGCGTAAGCAATCAAGAAGATACAGAAGCAACAGAGAACCACTATTTTCAATAAATTTATGTGAATCCAATGACGTGTCGTGTTGGTGATCAATTTGCTGTTCATAAGAATTCACATCACGTAGTATGTAAATGGAAAAAATATCCTTAAATATATTAAGTAAACCCACTTCTTGACACGAGGGTGTTGTTTCGGTGAGTGCTCGTATTTTAACAATAATTTGTAAAACAACAACAAGGGGCGCTCATAGCCCAGTTGCACTCGGTGATTAGAAACAATCACCGAGGGCAAGCAACGACCGCGCGGTCAGTATCTGGATAGGTGACCGCTGTTGGCATGTTACCATGAGCGTCTCCGTGATTCGGAGGTCACGTTAAGCAGTCGGTCCCGGTTGTTATCATACGATAACAGTCGTGAAGCTTAGTTGGAGGCCTTCGGGCGGCTTAAAAACATCCAACGGCAAGATTTACGTAGCCACAACGTATTCTTGCCAGTCCCCAACCCGCACTTGGCCAGCGTGGGGACGTATGGCNAGCGTCTCCGTGATTCGGAGGTCACGTTAAGCAGTCGGTCCCGGTTGTTATCATACGATAACAGTCGTGAAGCTTAGTTGGAGGCCTTCGGGCGGCTTAAAAACATCCAACGGCAAGATTTACGTAGCCACAACGTATTCTTGCCAGTCCCCAACCCGCACTTGGCCAGCGTGGGGACGTATGGCCTTAACCCTCTCCTGCGAGGGGCCCTTTTTTTTTTTTGACGTGGTGAAATGCCTTTACGCACTTCGCCTCCCCCCCCCCGCACAGGGGGGTTCGCTTTATGTGGGACTCCTGACTGACTCGCCAGACTACCCACTAAACCACCACGGTGTGCCATTCTGCGCCTGAGACGGGAGAGATCCGGGAACCGCTTTCTTACGCTATCCGGAGCTGAGAGGAGACCCGAGCCCAGCAGTGGGACATTATGGGTTGTTGATTGATTGTAAAACAATAAAATGACGTTGTAATGAGTTGTGGCGGCTGAATGGTGTCACGGAAATTGAAAAATGGTAAAGCAAAGGAACTAAGAGTTTTTTTTATATACAGAATAAAATGTTGTTCAAAGCTGATATTTTATTTTGTCGTCTATTACTCAAAAACAATTGATCTGTAACCACAACGCAATGAGCAAGATAATATATTACTTAATACATTACATAGGTATATCTTAATGTCTATACAAATAAATACAATTGAAGTCACGGTTCGGATTTGATATAATAGGTTTTTACTAAATGTATATGCAACTATATACGGCACTGAAGTACATTAAAAACAAGTTTTATATTTTTTTGTCAGTCTGTTTGATCGGACTAATCTTCGATGGGACTTTCTCTGAGAGATAACTGATAACATAAGGAATAACTTAGGTAACTGCTTTTAGAATAACTTTACCCCATGGCGTTAAAAAGTTGCTGTAGAGCTGCAACAACAGCCGCGGGGCTCAGCTAGTTACATAAAGGGTTTAAGAAATAAAATTATCGGCTAAATGTGAGTCAGATAATCACAGGAAAGGTTCCATACCATTATTTATACATTTCAAGAGTCTTGAGCAAAAACAAGCAAAAAAAAAGCACGTTTCTAGTGTAGGTATAGTTTTTTTTGTTTTTCATTATTGTATTGTTGTCATAGTTGTAACAGAAATACATCTCATCATGTCTGTAAACTTCAAACTATACAACTAACGGTTCCTGAGATACAGCTTAGTGACAGATGGACAGCGAAGTCTTAGTAAGAGATTCCTGTTTTCCTTTGGGTACGGAAAGCTAAAAAATATCCTTTATATCATATCAATGAGCTCACGATGAAGTCGTATTTAAAACCACACTGTGTTCTGTAACAAGAGAATCATTGGCATTGAACTCGTGTAAATCCTACAAAGAAGATTACTGAAACTCATGCACCTACTTACCTATCTAAAGTTAATTAATTAATTTCTGCTGAGCGGATCCTGTTTAATCCAATAGTTATTGAAAATTTCCCTTCTTTGTATAAACGTCGAACAATTTTGTTTATCTTTAAGATAAAAAATAACTTTTTAATCACTTTTTTAATCCCTTTAGCCCTTTTGACAACTAAAAAAGGGTGGCCCCAAATACTAGTTTTCTATAAAGAAAATATGCCTAGGTAGCTTTGCTAATTTAGATATAGGTACATAGCTACCTGGAAACAGGTATGAACAGGTAAAACAATATGCCCATCGAAATTGGTATCAAACTAAAGATTATTAGAAATGTTAAATCAAATCGCTTAAACAATTTATTGTAATGCATCACTTTATTATTAATTTTCTTTTATTTTTTATTTCAATATAAATTTAATATGACCAGAGAATTCTTGTGTATACTCTTGTGCCTACCTTTTTTTATTTTTTCAGCGGAAACCCCCCCTGATACCATCGTCTAGTGGCAATGTCGTACTCGAACAGCCTAAAACCGAACGCCGTCTCGGGTACTAGAAGTCTGGGAAACAGATGCACCCTCGAAAGAAAATCCCTGGATCATCAACGAACCTCGGGCCACCTACGGTTTTTATATAGCCCCCTCCTTTGCGGGATACCCGATATTCCCTCACCTCCACCCCAGCCTAGTTCTGCTAGGGCGACAAATGACGATATACATATATATATGTGTGTATATATATATATATATATACATACATATATACACACACACATACACATACACTACTTACCATAATTATTTAAATTATTCACATATGAAAATGAAAAACCTTCATATCAAACCCTCATCCGTGACTGAATCAGTTATGATCTATAAAATTGTTGAACCATTGTCTTAAAGCTATTGACTGTTTTCGCCTTCCTGATATTTATAGGCAATGCATTCCACGACTCCAACTGTAAAGGATTGGCCATAGAATTTAGTGGAATACAGAGGTATCCTCAGTCTCAAATCTTCAGACGACCTTAGACATTATTTAGGTGTGTCATTAAGGAACTTGAATCGTTCTTTGAGGTAGAGTGGAGTTTCTTTAGGATTGAACAAGATGTTATAAAGGAAAACAAGAATATGAGTATATCGGTGAGGGCGAATCGGAAGCTACTTAAGCATTTGACGGAATTCAGAGACGTGATCATATTTGCGTAGTTCAAATATAAATCGTATGCAAAGATTTTGTAGTCGCTCAAGCCTATCAAATTGTGCTTCGGTGAGATTCAGATAGAGAATGACATCGGCATAGTCGAGAATTGGGAGGAGAAGTGCTTGTGCAAGTGCAGCCCTAGTTGCAATCGGAAGAAAGTTACGCAGTCTGTCCAAGATAAAGTATTATCTAAGTAGATCATAAGTTATTATAAACTTTATAGACTCTGTCTAGTTTAGGAACAGAAACCCGTTTGAGTTCAAAATAATGCTTAAAAATAGATCAAAGGGTCGTTTAAACTTAAAAATTTTAACACCTTAACCTTGCCGTAATTTGAGTTTCCTCTGAATAGAGTAGGTGCCTATTTTGTATTCGAACCCTTATCCGAATAAGAAGGCAAAATGTCCACAGCGATTATTATAACCCTCCCCTTTAAAAACTTGTTCAATAGTCCTCATGCATCACCTCACTCGTTGTATTATGCGACAACACGACCTCTTTCATATCGTGAGTTTGAAAAGATTTTTTACATAATGTACGATTGTTCGAAGTATTACGCAGATTTAGAAAACTTTATGAAGACATATGTGTATATATCTTAAAACAGTCTTTACTTCTTTTGAAATTTTATTATATTCTATGCTAATACACCTTATGATTGACCATGTTAAAGATAGCATTTAAAATATATAACTTAGATGCATCTATACAGCCTCTTTGTTGAATAGATACGAAATAAACTCACATTAGGCACATGACACGTCTACCCTTTTGTCCCTAATACCATAAAAGAAAAGGATCAATACAATAAATGAATCACTGATAAAATCAGATATTGTGATCCATTCCGAAGTCTTATTTCTATATTTATGCCAATATTCGATGTCACGTAGTCGTTCGCTCCGTAATCACCTTAACATTGCCATTGTATACGCACTTTCTAGAACACAATGAATATGTATTTTATTCTAGAAAAAATCCAGGTAATACTTCAGTTGTATGTTTGTTGTAGCAGGGGCAAACTGTGTTCGGTATTTTGTGTAAAGAGGTTTTTTGGTTTGGTTTTTTATTTAATAGGCCAGGTTTCTGGCCAGATCACTGCCATAAATGGGGAATGATCTAATAATGGTCTTATAGACAAGGTCCTCGACCTTAATAAAAATAAATATCTTTATTGAGCACCAGATTAGTAACAAAGATAACTTAAGTAGGAAAACTTAAACGAAGGAAGTACAATTGGCGGCCTTATCACCCGGAGGCAAAACAAAACAGCAGCCATTGGATGGAACAAAGAGCAGGCATAAAAAGTTAGTGCCTGGTGTATACCGTGGGAACTTCGGCATGATCGTGGCTTGACCGGAGTGATACCATGGCTTCACAGAAAACTGCTATGAAACAGTGCTTGATCTGTGTTTCACCGAGTGAGTGAGGATATCGATAGCCCATACCCCAAACCCCTCCACCCATCTCACCCACCACATCCCCCAAAGGTTGGCAACGTACTTGTGTTCATTTGCCACATATTCCAGAATAAAAATTTTAAAAAATGTGTTATAAAAACTGTACGTTACTTGTAACAAGAGAATGGCTCTTTGTTACAAGTTACGTACAGTTTTTGGTGTCTACCCGGGTTTAAAGTATTACTCTCTTGGCTTTCCTGTCCTCTGATGTCTGGTTGGATTGCCAGTACTAATAAAAAGTTTATTGCCTTCGGCAGTTTCTCTTTAGGCACTACGGTGGAATATATTAACATTCATAGACTGCTTCAACTAATACCCTTTCTTTTTACTTTATCGTCATAAACAACCCATAATGTTCCACTGCTGGGATCAGGTCTCCTCTCAGGAGAGGGTTAAGGCCATACGTCCCCACGCTGGCCAATTGCAAGTTGGGGACTGGCAAGACAACGTTGTGGCTACGCAATCTTACCGTTGGATGTTTTCAAGCCAAGCCAAAGGCCTCCAACTAAGCTTCACGACTGTTATCCTATGATAACAACCGGGACCGACTGCTTAGCGTGACCCCCGAATCACGGAGACGCTCATGGTAACATGCCACTAGCGGTCACCCATCCAGGTACTGACCGCGCCGTCGTTTCTTACCCTCGGTGATTGTTTCTAATCACCGAGTGCAACTGGGCTATGAGCGCCTCATTACTTTATAGTAATTGAGTAAAAATGAATTGGAGTACTGTTGTTTGAGCAACACGGGCGAAATAAGTAATAAATTATAAAAAAATATTAAAAACACGCTGCAAGAATTAGTTGGAATATGGAAACGTGTGTAGCATTTATAATCCTTTCATCTATTATGTATGAATACAAAGCTCGGCAAGATGGAGCGTAACACGGACTTAAACAATTTTGTGCGGTCCTGACGAATTCTTTATGATATAATTTTAATCATGAAATTATAAGGTTTACTAATGGATAAAGGTACTTTAATGAAACTACTTTAAATTAATATTTATGTCGTTGGATTGTGGAAAGATTTACGCATAGTGTAAAAAACTGATGTTAAATTAATAATATAGTAGCGACCCAGCGCGGGCTTTGTACGGAAGTCTTTGAAATTCTCAGATTATAATCTGATATAATATGCATATATTATATTAAATCGTTCTCTTGAAATATATAACCATTGCGGAAAACTACATTAAAATTCGTTCAGTAGTTTAATAGCGAACAGACAGCAGAAGCGATTTAATTTTTGTAACCTTACCATGTAAGAATTCAAATTTAATCGTTAAAAAATGCTAAAAAGATAAAAACATAAATTGGTTTAAAAAATCATACATAAATCAATGCAAAGACCTTATATTTATGCGGAGAATTACATATTTTTGTTTTTAATACAAATCTAATTCTCAACTAATTTAACTGTTTAGCACAAAATGACTTATTACGTGGTACCACTCTTCATTAGGTTGGGCAATATTTAATGTTTTCCTTTTCTTTCCTTTTATTTATCATCTCTCCCTATTAATACACTCCGTTTAATATGAAGGTAATATAATTTTCTCTTTTAAATAAGCTTACCTTGTCTAACACGACTAGAACCAAGTCCTAGTCCTCAAACGGTTATTTGATTAGACTTTCAGGACTCTTTCCGGATTGTTGTAGTTGGCAATAATATTTTTTTCATAGTACTAGGCGCAAACGACCAGATATATCACCAGATGGTAAGCGATTACCGCCGCCCATGGACACCCGCAACGCCAGAGACGTCACCAGTGCGTTGCCGGCCTTTGGGGGGGTGGGGAGGGGAATGGGGGAGAGGTTAAGTGTATGGGCCTCCGGTATCCTCACTCACTGTGTGAAATACACTTCAGTCGAGCCGACCAATTCAAGCCTGAGCATGGCTCTCCCACTAATAATACTATAAGTATGTAAGTACACGCATATATATTT
>PKRV01001110.1:2222706-2238090 GCA_003709505.1 Hyphantria cunea
AAATTTAGGGTTGTAGGTATTTTTGTATGCTGTATCATAAAAAAATTAAAACAAAAAATTTTGTCTGAAAAATAAAAAAAAATATTTAGGGGTGGTCCACCCTTAACATTTGGGGGGATGAAAAATAGATGTTGGCCGATTCTCATAGATACCGGATAAGCACAAAAAAATTCATCAAAATCGGTCAAGCCGTTTCGGAGGAGTATGGCAACGAAAACTGTGACACGAGAATTTTATATATATAGATATATATATATATATATATATATATTTGTAATGGAATAGGCCTTTATTTTCCATCTCACCTGATGGAAAGTGTAGATGAAGACGAAGGTGGTACACGCCCATCCAGAATTCAACTTATCAGGAAAAGTAGACCCAGGCAGGTCGTTCCGAGCCTTGGCGACTCTCATCAAAAACGAGGTATCACACCGTTTAGTTCAACGTTTGGGTATGTCAACAACGTATGGATGAAACTTTTGCCTGCGCCTAGTAGTCCGATAAAGTAATGGAGATGGCTCAATCAGTAAAAATAAACATAAAAAAATAAAAATAATAAAAATAATATAATTAAATATACCTAAAACTTATTAGATAATTTGTTGAGAGTTGATCTTTGCCGGCTCCTGTCACTTTCAAGTAATATTTCTCTAAGAACTTTACAAAACAAGTGACTGTAACGGGGGTGCTCCCTTCAATTACTCGAAACAAGACTAAAGCTTTGTTTTAGAGTTTAGTACGCATTTTGTTAATTACTCCATTGATCAATTAAAGAGCTTGCTGCCTATTGCTAATTGGACAATGACGTATTAAAGACTTCATAATGAAATATCGTTTAATTACGCTTTATACTTAGAATTTATTGTTTTATGGTTATTTTAAGATTTATCCATTATATGTAATATAACATTTTTTTTAATGTTATACGGGGCAAACGAGCAGACGTATCGCCGATGGTAAACGATTACCGCTGCCCATGGACCCCCGCAGCACCAGGGGTGTCTCAAGTGCGTTGCCGACCTTGGGGGATGGGTAGGGGGATTAGGGGAAGGGTTGGATTATGGGCCTCCGGTATCTTCACTCACTCAGTGAAACGCAGCGCAGGCGCATTTTCACACCGGTTTTCTGTGAGGCCGTGGTATCACTCCGATCGAGCCGGCCCATGCATGTCGAAGCGTGGCTCTCCCACGGTCCCTAATGTCACTAATATATCCACATGGTGATAGATGAGGCGGGGTGGCAACACTCCTATTTACCCCATGGGTGTAGTAAAAGCCGAATAAGGGAGTTAACTATGCAATACAACTAAACAGCACATCAAAGAGAAAGAAATTATATACAAACCCTTTAGCAATCCATCTAGCCAGTGTGGTATAGTATTAACCTATGCCTAACAGTAAACTATTTAGAAATATCGGTGTGTATTAATTTCAGATCTTTTTGCAATGGGTTATAACAGCAAATATGATAGGTATATGTCTCATTGAAAAATAAAAAAGGTGTAGGTATCATAATGCCTACTAGTATTAAGGCAACGATTTGGCAATACTGTGGGTAGTATTCCATTCTTTTGTAGGGTCGTTCTTTTATATGCTTGTAGAAAGCTGTGGATTGTTAATGGAAAATAAATTAATGAAGGTTAAAATTATTTATAGCAGCGACTGGGAGAAAAATAAAAAAGGATTATTTCGTATTTTGCTTTGACTGGCTGACTGTTAATAGTTTCGTTTTCTAATGTCAACATTTTTCCTTTCGATTTTTTATATAAGGGATATGACTTACATAATTATTAAAGGTCTTTAATATATATTTAAGTTGATGGATGCTGATAATTGTCAGTAGATTTATTTATATAGAAAAGACTTTGCCAAGTTCATGTGTGATGTGCAGTGTCATTATCATTATTACGATGCACAAGCATCACTAGGCCGCCATGGCGTGGATCACCATGCTGCATTGTTGCATTTTCTGCATTCGCAAGTGCTTGGTGACCATCACTATTGGATTCTGCTTATGGTTTCCACCAAACAGAATAGTGTCACTTTGGCAGGCTAAATACATATATAAAAAAAGCTTTGTTTAGTTTAAAACAAGATGGCGTTGTGGGTAGATGTCAAAAATATTAGTACTATTTCTAATGAAAGTACCAATTCTAAAATAATTATTGTTAACTAGTGTACCAAAGCAAAAGTCTTATACAATACAACCGTTAAAAACAAAAAGAAAAATGAAATAAAAAAGAATTTTGAATTCTCTTTACTTTCACAAACCAATAGTAATATGAACCTGAAATCTCGAGAACATCAACTATGATTATGAATAGTTACGTTAACTGGAAATATCGCTATGGAAGCTGGAAGGCTGGTAGCTCAAAATGAACAGTAGGGAGTTCAGTCGGCTATAAAATTTATGATGCCCGACAAGCAGACAACAAAATATGCGAACATGAAATGTACTAACGCTGTTACAATGCAACTTAAGGCAATAAAAGCACTGACACAATGTTACAATCAACGCTATCATACCTGTTATGATGTTTATTTTATGTAATAGGAATAAACGATCAGTCTGATGGTAAGCGATTACCCCCGTCCAAGGGCACCCACAAAAGCAGAGGCGTCACAAGTACGTTGCCGGCCTTTGTGGGATGGCGGAAGGGTTGGGGTATGGGTTTCCGGTATCCTCACTCACTCGGTGAAAAACAGCGCATAATCTGTTTCACAACGGTTTTCTGTGGTATTACTCCGGTCGAGCCAGCCCATTCGTGCCGTTCCCACGGTACACGGTGTCTTATAACCAATGAAAATACTGAAAATACCTTCCAACAAAATTGTACAGCGTTGAAAAAAACTACTTTCTTGTGAAATATATAGAGATGAATGAACAAGACGCAGCTGAACAAACCGAACTGCTAATGACGAATGAGGCTGCCGATAAATTTTACACCATCCGAGACGAAATCAAGACCCGATTAAATCAATAGGGATTAAATCTTATTCAGTATATCCGTTTGATGTTACAAGAGGGGCAAAGTCTACAAGCCTTTTAAGTAATCCCCGGTCTCGTTATAATAAGCCTACTTGTGAAGGGACAGTGCAAAGATTCAGGCATACCTTAGAGGTTCGATCTTGACACCGTTACCCAGTGAACTGCTGATCCGTATAAGTTACAAGAACTAATTATACAAACTAGTGGTCGCCTAGAGGATAATTTTTTCAAATTCTTAGTTAGAACTGTTCAGAATTTCTTTTATCAAAGGCTATTACACCTCTTTAATCCAAGATTTCATAATGGCTTCTTTTGACATTAAGTATGACAGTATAGACAAAAAATAATCATCTTTTTAGTTTGACTTTGGCATAAATAAATATGTGTATGTGTGTGTCAAATGCATGGTAGTGTGTGTAATGTTTTATTTGTTGATTTATGTACTTTATGAGCATTATTATTGAAAAATATTTACGTTCTGCACTTCTCCTACATACAAACTATAAGTGTGCTAAATTTCATACTCCTCCGTCCTCGCAATTTTTGTAAAAGGGGTCCAAAAATTTTGTTTCACGTATTAATATATACTCGTAGATTTGAATTTGGGAGAGCCACGCTTCGGCAAAAATGGGCTGACTCGACCGGAGAAAAACCACGGCCTCACAGAAAACCGGTTTAAACCAGCGCTTGCACTGTGTTTCATCGAGTGAGTGAGGATACAGGAGGCCCATACCCCAACCCTTTACCCCATCCCCCTTTTCATCCCCCACATGCCGAAGCCACAGAATTCTATGTTTCTTTATGCCTTAGCTATCATATAACAAAACTCCAAAAAAATGATGTAGAAAAAGAGGTACAATTATCTGTCATCAAGTAAATAATGGTTGTTGACGAGAGAAAATTGACTAGACTTAAATTTATCTCGACTTAAGCAATATCAAACAAAACCTAGTTAATTATAATTAATACCTGTTTAACACACTATCATTTGTTCTAACAACAAAGTGTTCACATAATAAAATTGTATAATCTATTTGTTGTTGTTATAAATGAAATAACTATCCAAAGTGAAGTTGTTTAACTTCAAATTATAGGATCCCTTGAGAATATCTAAACAAGGTCTAACAATCACAAAAAGCTTTTGTAAAAGGTTTTTAGTTAGGTATTACACTGTTTTTACAAAAGCCGAAATCTGGCGAGCCGTGAAACAATGAGTATACCGAAGAGAAGGCTGAATAATGAAGCTACGATAATTTACTGTGAGTAATAAATAATCTTCACAGCGTTGTGGGAGCTCCGTATTTGTCAGTCCTTTAGCCCTTTGCTTATTTCAAACGATAAGACCTGTTAATATTTAAGGTAGACTTGTAATTACACAAATGGTTGGACGCGATTTTAATTTCACTGAGTTAAAAATTTTCAAGAACAATTCTTACTTTTCTTCTCAGACAGTGAGAATTATCAGTCTCTAAAAATGAATATTAGATTAAAGCTACTAAGAAAGCAAATATTATTTTAGATTAGACGAAGACGTTAAAAGTTCTTGAATTAATAACCAATATTAGAATTGCTAAAGCCATTACAAAGGGTATACGCAAGTTATTTCTGATCTTAAACACAAAGGGAGGTACAACCAAGCCTGCTGAGTAATGAAAGATCTGAGCTAAATCTGAGCTGAGATAAATGCGAATCAAGGCAACCGAACGCGATATACACCAATGTATTGTGTCAACATTCTTTTTAATAGCCTCAGAGGCCAGTTGCTCTCGATGATTAGAAACAATCACCGAGGGTAAGCAATGACGGCGCGGTCAGTACTTGGATGTGCGACCGCTGGTTGCATGTTACCATGAGCCTCTCAGTAATTCGGAGGTCACGTTAAGCAGTCGGTCCCGGTTGTTATCATACGATAACAGTCGTGAAGCTTAGACGGGCGGCTTAAAAACATCCAACGGCAAGATACATAGCCACAACGTATTCTTGTCAATCCCCAATCCGCCTTGGCCAGCGTGGGGACTTATGGCCTTAACCCTCTCCTGAGAGGAGACCCGAGCCCAGCAGTGGGACATCATGGGTTATTGATAATACTTTTTGAGAGTATAAATTTTACAGTACATTTTAATTTATCATTACCTAAAACTTCAATAACATAAATAAATATTGCTGGATATGTAACGTCTCCCTGGAAATGAGGAAATGGCCTACTAAAACCCGCTACGGATTAGTATAGGTTCAAGTATATCGTTTAAAGTTCTCATTCTCTTTTGCAATGGTGTTATTTTGCGTAGTTATTTCTCTAGAAATGAATGAATATTAAATTTAAAACTACTGTATAATTGTTGGCATCGTATAACGCGAATACGCCAGCTTACAGTAATAGTGAATAATATTCCCAGTAGGCTATTCCGTGTGTTAACTGAGTGCCTGTAAAGCGGAATTAATTTAGTTTACTGAACTATTAGGCAGCACTCAACCGAATCTCAACTCACGCATTTTATTAGGCAAAATAGAGATAAAATATTTTAGTTTAGTTGTTAAAAATAAAAGTATTTGAAAAATGTTTTTCATTCGATAGCTCTATCAACTTTGATTAATTAATTTCTTAGTTGCCGGTGATAGTAGCAAGACTTTTAAAAGAGATTTATTACTTAAAGACAGAATATAAAAAAAACGAGGAAAAGAGAACCTCCTCCTTGTTATAAAGTCGGTTGCTATTAAAAGTGTGTAACTATTTAAAACAATAAGTCGAGTAGTCTATAATAAGAAAGTACGAGTTTATATTATGTACAAACGGGAATAACATATATTTATCACGACGTCTAAAATGAATAAAGATCCTTGGTTTCAATTATACCTCCTTTGCAAGTTCACTGAAGAAAGATGTCTGTTTATTTTCATAAAAATTTGTTGCCAATCGATAACTTGATCATGAAGTGTGATTTTGGCACTCTACTTGAATATAGGTGACGCCATATTGGTGTGTAAGCCACAGAATATAGGGTCATCGACATAGCCCACAGAATTAGCAAGCTGAAGTGGCAGTGGGCTGGCACATTTGCCGAAGAACCGATAACCGTTGGGGTAAACGAGTTCTTGAGTGGAGACCACGTCTTGGCAAACGTAGTGTAGGACGTCCACAGGCCAGGTGGAGCGATGATTTGCGCAGGAATGTTGGCAGGAGCTGGATGCGAGAAGCCATAGATCAAACTAAGTGACGTGAAATTGGATAGGCCTATGTCCAGCAGTGGAATGCGATAGGCTGGTGATGAAGCCACAGAAAATATAGCAGTACAGAGGTCTTATCTATTTTATTCATTTAAATAAATAGCAAAAAATGAAAGAAGTATTTAAGGTGCAAATAGTGCAAGTACAAACTTATAATCACATTTGTGTACTCTTCAGAAATGTACAAAGATCTGCATCAATTGAGCTCAATTTTGAAACTAAATACAATCTACTTCAAAAATCTAATATCTTTAAACGAGATTATACTTATAATCAGAATCTCGGAAAAGCTCCAATGGTTTTCATGAAATTTAGTTTGCAGGGGATTAAGGGGGGATCAATCTATTTAGCTAAGACTCAATTTTGAAAATTTACAAAAAAATAAATTATCTCTCTATCACATCAGTATTGTTACAAAGAAAATTATATATTTGTTGTTTTTTAGATCAAAAAAATAATTTCTAGCTAATATTAAGCTAATAATAAACCTATTTGTAAATGTACTACTTGCGGTTCTCATTAGTAAGTTCTCGATGGTGAAAGAAGCTTTCACCATTACGCTACCGCATCTGTAATCTACTTTATCATACATTTTAATTAAATCAGTTTCATAATCACAAAAGCATAATGTGCAGAGCATATAATCGCATTTATAAACTCATATTACGCCAGTGTAAACAAACTAAAGCTCATAATTAATTTAATCACACTTGACGTTGATATTGTGCCTATCATCACCTGTCACTATAATTCAATAAATGTCGACTTGGGTTATTGTAATTCACTGAATTACCATTATATTTAAATCTTATATTAATTTTACCCGACTATATGCCGGAGTTAAAAGAAAGGGTAATATTTTTGGCAGTTTATTTATGTTTAGGCCATCGCAGCGCTTAAACTACTGAACCTATTTCAAAGAATGTGTGAATAGATTCCTAATAATGGCGCGAGTGATATAGGCTATATAAATTTGATGAAAAGTTTTTATGTAGTCGGTATATTGCATTTTAATATTTGTCCTATGTTGTTAATTATCACTATTTCTGTAGGAACTACAGTACCGGCAAAATTAGCATAATTTTAATAAAAAATAGGCAGATGTCATTATCTGTTTCGGAAGCCATGTTAATAATTAAGTTCAAAGGTATTATTGCGGCATTTCCAATTCATAATTATATCATTTTAAATGGTAAATATGTTATAATGAATTCTTTATGTATTTGAAGGTACAAACAAATAGTTCAGCCTTTCTTAGAAAAAAGGTTTTAGCTCACTGTATCACGTTGGCCGAATAAATAAAACGACTCCAAAATCTCGTAAGTCATCCGCAGACCTCTTAACATTGATTTTTATTTCCACATCACTGAATACAAATTATTTGACTGCCTACATAAGATGAGAAGATTTGGAAAACGGAGCGAAGTATAATTTAAAAATTTGAGGGACACAAGCGCTTAACCTTTTTCTTACTTATCTTAAGATTAGTTAAAGTGCTAACAGATAAACTTGTGCTAAAGGCGACTGAGTTCGCCGTTTATGACAGTCGAGATAGAAATAAACCCATATGAAGTGAACAAGTACCTTTTATTTAACGATTTGACCCAATTATTAATATCATAATGAATAATATAATTAATATTATTATTAATATTCCTTTAAAACCTAAATAAGCAGGAAACTAAAACATTAAGTAGCATACAATTACACAATTACTTACATATAAAATTCTCGTGTCGCGATGTTGTTTACCAAAGTCCTCCGAAACGGCTGGGCCGATTTTATTGAAATTTTGTGTGCGTATAGGGTAGGTCTGAGAATCGGTCAACATCTATTTTTCATACCACTTAACGATAAGGGGTGACTCACACCTATTTTTTTTTTATTTGGCTAAACTACGATTGCGGTTTCAGCTACTATTATTATAACTTTGTACGAAAATTATTACACACATATTATTATCGAATCATTTTTACAGACTTTTAAGAAGTTCCGTATTAGTCTCAAGTTATGCTTATCTTGTGTTTTAGATTACATTGTTAAGTACAAAATTTCAAAACCTGTCATGTATTATTCATAGCTATATCGACTTATCGCCCCCAAAGCCCCTGTCTACTATATTTCAAGAAAATCATTGCAGCCCTTTCCAAAATTCAGAATAAGAATATATACAAGAATTAATCGTTTAAATGCTTTAGATTTTATGTAAAATATTTTTTGTCTAATATATAGCGCGCAAGATGAGCTTGTCAAAATTCAGAAACAATGAAAAAACTCACAAGAAAGAAACTCACTGCACATTTTTTTTGTTATTAATTTAATAAGTTTATCCACAAAAATACAATAGATAATGCATTATCTACCAGTCTAACGTGGGGTGGTTGTAAATAATGTGGAAGGAACGAGAGAGAATAAATCTTTTAAAAGGTACTATTATTGGAAACTTTTTAATACTTTAACATTGTCACTTGCAGTTCAAATAAACCTTTACAAACTATATATTGCTTTTCTCATGATATGAGTAAAGCAATATCCGTAATATTATAACGTTAACGTTTAAGGTTACATTAAAATTTATTAATCAAGGAGATATGTGTATTAACTAGATAACTCATTAGTTTATCTGTGTTTCATGTAGTAACCAGTACCTTAGTTATTCCAACAATAATATGATTAAATTAATCACGGTGATCCTGAAGTCAAATTAATTAAATGATGCCAATAATAACGGTGAATGTGTGTTTGTATGTTTTTTTATACCAGCCTGTAAATTATAACTATTTCTCGCTGAAACGACGTGGGAGAGCCACGCTTCGGCATGAATGGACCGGCTCGAAAATAATGATGCCACGGTCACATAGAAAACAGGTGTGAAACAGAGCCTACGCTGTTTCACCGTGTGAGTGACGATACCGCAGGCTCATACCCCAAGCGCTAACCCCATCCCCTCCCCATTCCCAAAATACCGGCAAGGCACTTAAAACGCTTTTGGTATTTCAGGTGTCCATGCGCGGCGAGGTCTTATCATCAGGCGTTTGCGTTCTATTCCATAAAAAAAACGACTGGACAAATGTTGATAAAATTTAATATAAAGGTAATTGACGCTTTTTATCCAAAAATAATGCAGTGTTTTCATGAGATGAGCAGGGAATTTTAAAAGCGTGAATAACTCTACGATGTAAAGTAAAAATAAACACTATATAAAATACAAACAGATTACCCCTTTATCTGTGTTAGTAGTTTTAAACTTTTACTTTTATGCGAAAAATGAGTGTGTTGTATTGTATCGGTTCAAATTTATTGTTATTATATACTATGCCCTAGGATATTTTGGAGGTATATAATATACCCGCATTGAATATTATAGGACAAAAATACGAGTACAAGACACCTTATAGTTTTTATTTTATTTGACCAAGTGTATAGAAATAAAAAAAATTAATCGAATTTTTATCCCTGAAGGTTTCTTAATATCAGCTATACAGCCACATCAAACCTTCAGGGAGGTTGTAAGGTTAATCGTCATATTTTTGTTCCATTAACGAGTTTAATGAAAATATTATTTATGTAGACGGCGCTGGAAGAAAAACGTTTGACTTGATTATAACAATTTTATATATTTATTTACAGTCAAAACCGGATATGACGACATTGAAGGGACCGCATACTACTGACGTCATATCCGATAGTCGTTATAAGCAATATACACAAGTACATAGTCATATTAATAGTCATATGTCTGTTTGTAGTATGGGGATAGGTTATGCATATGAACTTGTTATCAAATAAAATATAAGTAAAAGAAATAAAAAAAGTTTATTATGAACGAAAAAATTAACTATAATTTTACTCAAGAGTTTCTCAAAGAATTGTTCTCGAAAAGAGCTTCTTTTTTATCTCTATCCTTCCAAATCGTTGATATCGTAGAATGTGAGTCTCCACATTCCTTTGCAACTTCACAATTTTACTCGCCATTTTGTAATTTCCATATAATATGTGATTTTTCTTCAATATTCAACATTTTCATTTTTCTGTTATGCGACATAGTAACGCGTCAACACACGATCTTAACCAAAAGTTTTAAAATCAATTTGTAATTCACGTAGTCAACTAACGCACTGAATGAGTCGTAAAACATGCAAGGTCAAATAGCAAAGAGCGGGAAAGAGGTTCGGATAAGGCAGGAGAATAATAATCCTTCTTAGGCTTAATAATAAGCCAATAGCAAAATATTCCTTCACATTATTAGTTTAAAGATGAAAAATAATGTTTTCTTTTGCTGGAATTGGTCGTTATCGCCGATGAATATCGATAAGGATTCGTCGTTTTAAACGATATGTCGCTGTGTTCGATTTCGTTATAGGCGGTATGTTCACTTATTAGTTTATATAGAGATACGACCGGGACTTTGCCTTTTGGTCGTTATAAACGGTGTGTCGTTATAAGCGATGTCATTATATCAACATTATATCAGTTGTCTTGTACCCATAATAAAAGCTCTAGTTAGTTGGACAAAAGATGGCGTTGTGAGTAAAGATAGTTATTTGTTATACAAGAGTGCAAAATTGCTTTTAACCGCGTGCTCGATTTTAATAACCGGGCAGGCGAAGAATTCATTCGAGAATCGAGAATCGGGAATCAAAAGAGGACAAGGTGAAAAATCTTTGCACTCCAGTGCAATACAGTACTTTTCATCCCACCTCAGCGAGATAATGACTAAATGCAAAAAATGTGTTGTCAATTACAAAATATTTCTAAAATATTTAAGTTTAGGTATTAATACTTATTGGGTACTACCTCATTATTAACAATTTCGGTCAGCTCTGTTGGCGTCAAATAAACTGTCCGTTGCTAGAATTACTAATTTTAGGTTTTTGAACTTGTTTTCAAGTTTCTTGTTTTTTACGGTTCTAAGAATATGACGTGAAAAGAAAAGGGCTCGGGCAACGCAAATTAAAAAAAAGTACACCTAGAAGGTTTGAGTCTGAGGTTTTTAATAAATTAAAAAGGTTTTCTAATAAATTCGGCACATTGGAAGTAGAAGTAACAAGGCTTAATGATACTTAGAATTCACAAAAAAATTGGTGCACACGATGTTCTAAATGCAATCTACTTTATCCTCTAGGGGATAAAATGGCTTTTACACTCAGATATCGAAGGGCAAAAATACTCTCTCCGAAAATGTAAAAAATATTATATACACAATACTATGTATTTAGTCATAAAATGATTTAATTGATATTAGTGTGTGTTATTATGTATCATTGTTATATGTCTGTAAATCTCTCATTGATATTAGTGTGTGTTATTATGTATCATTGTTATATGTCTGTAAATCTCTCCAAGATCAAATAAATAAATATGTATAATAAAAATAGATAACCATTATTGGTTATCTATTTTTACTCACACATTTTTTCTTACGAAAGTTAAACTCATTCTGACCATAAATATTTACAGTGAATAGTAATAAATATACTTGGACATTTAACACACAACGCCATCTAGTTGAAACTAAGCAGAGCTTGTATTATGGGTTCTAAACAACTGATACAAATACATATTAACTTTTTTTGTAAATATATACATATTATACATAGAAAACCCCCAAACTCCGAAACAAATATTTACAGATTATACAAATATTTGGTCCGACCCGGGGTACGAACCCGAAACCTCAAGCACAGCAGTCGCATAAGCTACCACTACGCCACCGAGGCAGTCATAACAAATTAAAATATGTACAAGAGATTTGTAGATCAATTCATTTTATACATTGATGCTAATTCAACTGGATTATATGTATTCAAATAACTAGCTTCTCTTAAGAGAAATATTAAAACACCAGAAACGTCATGCAGACAGGATTAAAGTTGTCCTAAACGAATTAAACTTTTCAAAAATACTATACGACGAAGTGCTCAGGGCTAGCCGTTTACGTAGCAGTCTATATATCTAAAGACAAACTGAATCCACTTGGGAATACCCTTCTTGGGAAGTTCGGAAAATATGTTCTTACAATTACGATTTACGACTGCGTGATACCGAGTTACAAATGTGGGACAAGATTCTTCAGTTCTTGTACATCGTCCATACTAATATTAGAAATGGAAGGTAACTGTGTCTATCTGTTTGTTAACCTTTTACGGCTAAATTGTTACACCAACTTCAATATTATCTGGTATGGAGATACTTTTATTCTTGAGGAAATACATAAGCTACTTTTAACCGCGATAACGATACTTTAAAGCGAAGGGCTCCAGAATCAAGAGGTGGATTTGTGTTCCGAAAACCCTTAAAAAGGTAAGGGTGAGGATAATAAATTAAAGAACAGCTAAATATTTTTTAACTGACCTCAATAACGAGGAGGTTTTCAATTGGATTGTATTTCTTTTCTTTTAATTCTTGAAGCTTGACTGGCCTACGCGTCGAAATATCGCCCTCAAGTGACTTTTGTCACAGTTTATTTCGTTACTCTCGTCTGGTTTATGAATATTTTTCTCACTTATTTACTTTCATGAAGCATGTGAAACTTATAGTTAGAAATTCAAAAAATAAAATTCATTTAAAGCCAATAAGAATGTTTCACGTTCATCATCGTCATTCATTTTTTTAGATTGTAGGTATATGATAGCTTAAAAATAATATAACATTTAACAACAAGGCTTATTATATTTCAAGACTTTTAAGATGTACAAAGTAGTATCTCAAAATAGTTACGTAGTACCACACACTCACAGACTTGAAAGCCATTTGACGTTGTTACAGCTTTCAGAAAGCTTTTATATCATTTAATGTTACGATGGAAGCAAAATTACTCAGATATTTCCTGACATTTCTGTTACAATTTCGTGAATTTTCGATGTGTCAGACGCAGGACTGCTAAACATTTCATTCCACAGGTTTATTCATACTATCTTATTAGAAACTTATTAGATTGTCAAATAAAAAAGACAGCTTTTAAGAGCATCAGAGCATTTTGAACTAAATATCGTGTGCAGTAATCAAAGTCACGGCTAAAAAGCAACTCATCCAAAAACATTTTCGGAAATAATTTCTCGGTTTCACTGTGCAGGAAACCTTTGAAGCATCTAGTTCAAATTTCACTCTACCTTCGTTGTAAGCATTGTAATATACTATTCTTTCAGACGTCCAACTGTGGATAAATCCCTTAACTACGAAGCGTATTAAAGCTTGAAAATAAAGCTTTATAGATAAAGACTGATTTAAACGTATCGCTTCTTAATAGTTAAAGAAGAAAATACTTATTTATGATTGTTGTAAATGCTGTTATTATAAAATATCAACTTCACATTTAAGCCTAAGAATAGTATTGTTATTCTGAATCCTGTAAGAAGACTGTAACTATTCGATACCAAACAAGAAGAGACTATATCTAAAACGCAACTATATAGATTTAAATAAATAAAACTCTCTTATACATATGTAGACGGTATTTTTTTTAGACACATCTCACCTCATAACAAGAGAAATTTGTTTATTTTTTTCCGTATGAAGTCAATACAAAACAATATCAGGCCTTTTATTTTATCGTACGTAATCACTTTAGAGCAGTATCACATATCCGGGAGTGTACCGGTATCACCTGCGTAGAGAAACTGCTCCGCGTGGCCAATGACAAGGAGGAGTACAGGAAGCTGACTGCCAAACTTCAGGATTGAAGAGGCACTCGGAGAAGAGAATCACTTTAGACTAACAGTTTTAAGAAATTGGCATTTATGAGGAAAACAGAAGGCAAAGGCCCAGAGGTCAAAGACCGAAGAGATAGTCGGTCTAAATTTCTGAACAACTGGAGATACCTGTCAGTGCGATTTCCATCGGGTGACGGACGGTATCAGGTAAAGAAAACTGGTTTTTTAAATAGTAACGATCCTCAAATATGTGTGATCGATTATGTAGAAACGTAATCTTGAGGTTAAAAATAGTAGAACAAAAAAATATTTTCTGCAAACCTGACTTTAAGATGAAGTTATTTGTTCCGTTATTTTTAATATTTTTCCTCATTGTGAACTCTCATAAAAGTTTATCATGTACCAATTTATGGTTTATTCGAGCAATAAATATATTCCACGTCTATTTTAGTACTTTGTCATCCGTGGGAGCAAGTATGAATGTCTCAGTGTTAGTCTTCGATATTATTTTTATAGTATCAATAAATAATAGACTACTGTCATAACTCTTAATATACCTCAGTTACGTTACCGGGGAGTTAATAAGTTAAGTGATTGTAGTACTCTTTTTATATATAGACCTGCCAAAGTGACACTACTTTGGTATCGCGAAATAACGAGCAGACGTATCGATGGTAAGCGATAACCACCGCCGTGGACGGTGGGGACGGGGAGGAGGATGGAGATGGGGGAGGTATTGGGGTATGGGCCTCTGGTATGAGGATGAGTGAGGCACTCACTCGGTGAAATACAGCGCAAGCGCTGTTTCATACCGGTTTTCTGTGAGGCCGTGGTATACCTCCGATAGACACGGCCCATCCCACGCTAAAAATTTACGAATGTAGATAAAGCAACAATGGAGCATGTTGACCAATACTATGCTATGCATATATATAAAGATATACACTTTCTTTTTCTATTAAATGTTGACGAGTGTGAAACTATCTATTATTGAACCACTGTGGAGGCGTGGAGGCTGATAGGAGAGAGCTCTTCTACGATGACTTTGAATATGTATATCGTTTTATTTTTAGAGTTTCAAGTGATATACAAGAAATATAAGATAGGAAATTATTTTACGATCTTTATTTTAAAGCTGTCCTGTAGCTGTCCTGACTCCACAGACAGTCGTACTTTTTAAAGTAACCGTATAGACTTTTATTTAAAAAATAAATTTGAACAAATTTTAACACATAAAGACACTAAGAAAATTATAAAGTATTAATAAGACATTGAAATTGTATGTAGCTTATCATGTGTACTTAAAATATTTTACCAGTTAATTTAACCATGAAATTTGAGAATAATTAATTACATGTCATCATGTAGGCGTACCTATATAAATCTTACGATGAGGTTGACACTAAGGGCCAATTTAAACGCTTGTTGATGAAGTCTTTGATATACTAATGTCAACTTATCTATCAAATACCTACAGATTTCGGTTTTGCAAGTCTTGGATAGAGACATATATATATAT
>PKRV01001110.1:2238546-2377976 GCA_003709505.1 Hyphantria cunea
CACACACATATATATATATATACATACATATATATATCAAACATATATTTATTAGCAACTTTTATTTGTTTAAAAGTTTTATATGCCAGATAGCTAACTGAAACTATATTAGGAACTGTTTTAACAGACCCCAAGTAACTGGAAACCCGTATCTACTTTAGTTGAACCATTTCTAAGGTAAATGTGCACCAAAACAAAAAGAACTTGATATAAAAAACGTTTTGCTCATTGGTATTTGTCATCTGAATGTTTTGTTTTCCAACAACCTTAAACAATGTACAGACATGACAGGTTTGCTTTTTATTTTTAGTTTTACTTCTATACTTTTTATTTTAAATATGCTAATGTACCAAGTATAAAATCTACGATACTTTAAAGATACAACATTTACATTACAAAACCATACCATGAGTTCTTGTAAGTCTTCAGAGGCTTATTTAGAAGACTACTGCAGATTTTGCCATAAGAAGAATATTCTTCTTATATCATAACCTGCAGTAGTTTGAAACCTAACCTACTTATTTTACTTCGTAGTATCATAAACACAACACAAAGAAAAGATAGTATGGAGAGTTAAACAAGCCTTTTAGAGCTTATACTAAAATAAGTATCATATACACACCACAAAGAAAAGATAGTATGGAGAGTTAGACAAGCCTTTCAGAGCTTATACTAAAATAAGTATCATATACACACCACAAATAAAAGATAGTATGGAGAGTTAGACAAGCCTTTCAGAGCTTTTACTAAAGTAAGTATCATATACACACCACAAAGAAAAGATAGTATGTAGACTAAGCCAAGCATTTCAGAGCTTATACTAAAATAAGTATCATATACACACCATAAAGAAAAGATAGTATGGATGGCGAGACAAGCCTTCTAGAGCTTATACGAAACCCGGAAAATAGCTACCTTAGTGTCAGAGAATTGCATTGTCTTAACTATAATTGCAGGTTTCGATAGAAACCTCGCTGAGAAATTTAACCCCTTGTAAACGAAGTTATTTCTAACTCAGGTTAATTAACATGGCATGTAAACTAAAGTTACACCAGAGCAAGAGCACCTTGAAACTATCTGTATAGTCTTGACCAGCCATGCGGTTTTCAACACTGTCTTAGACGGAACTTATAAATTAATTTAGTATCGAAATTGTCTAATGTACTAGACACTAGTCAACAAGGACATAAAACTAAGCGTCTTAAATTATCAGATTGGTTACTTTATTTACTGTTATTCCAAGTATTATTGTCTGATATTAGTATTTTGTATATTAACGTCTAGAAAATATTGGATGTGTGCATAAATACATATTAATGAAAAGTGACGAGTTTGTCATGTTGTATTGCTCATGTTACAAATCTAGGTGTTTCGTTAAGAATTGAATATTGAAAACACCGAGAGAATGTTAAACCTTGACATAAGGACTTACTTGATCAACAGTGGGCCTTTCGATTTATTTCAATTGTTATCATTAAGATTCACTATGGCATGACACGTATTTCGGAATGATACTAAAGTAATGCCCTATATACGTCCTTATCCTAATTTCGAGACTTAGATTTTACCTAAAATATGATTTTATTTATATTAATATTATAACTATTACTAACTACTACTATTATAACTATTACTCACTAATATTATAAAGAGGTTAAGTTTCTGACTTTGTTTGTATGGTTGTAGGGAGTAATCTTCGGAAGTAATGATCCGATCCTGAAAATTCTTTCTCAAACAGAAGGGACACTATTCAGAAGTGATGTAGGTCGCACTTTACTATAGTTGAACTTAATACTCATTTAAAAATATTAGTATACATATATTTATAAATCAAGCCGAAGTAAAGCAAGCGATTAACGGCTAACGAAGTGGGCGTGGGTAGGATAGTCTTTAATAAATTAGAGTTACTCTGCTTTAAATATTAAAAAAATAAATAATTATTTATAAATTAATTCTTTTCTTGTCAATCGATTTGCGTATGTCGTAGCAAAATCGTAGATCCGATTAGAAGTATTCCCGAAACCGAAAACTAGTTCAAACTTGTGGTTAAGTTCTAGAACCTTCTTGATTGTTTAACCATGTTCCAAACTTTATAAAGTGTGTTTCATAACTAATATAGTTTACCAAGTTGTATTTTAATCGATAAATATTGTTAATTAAATACATTACGTATTATTAGTTGACCCACAGTTTAAATTCGGCTAATTTTAAATTATAAATCTGTCATAGAATTTTTCAAGTAAAATGAAACTAATTAATATAGGCTGCTTCTGACCCTCAAGCATTAAAACAAGTAGTTTTCAGTAATTTAATAGCATTTTTTATCCTTATTTTCTTTTACAGTTTTCTTGTATAAAGAGTGTTTCACCCGTTATAATTAAACTAAGAAGCATAAAGTTTTAGGTATTTAATACCAACATGAGAAGATAGCTAGCTATAAAATTGAAATATCTACTCCAATCCTTCTTAATCAATCAACGCTTTAAAAATAAATAAACAAAATCCTTATAAACTCACATTAATAAAATATATATATTTACTAGCTAAGCCCCGCAGTGTTACCCGCGTTTGTTGTTGTACCGCAATATGGGCAAAGCCGTAAGTAAGCCAAAAGTAGCCTAAATTCCTTCCTATTCCATCAGCTATCTGCCAGTGAAAGTCCCATCAAAATCAGTCTAGCCGCTCCAGAGATTAGCCGGAACAAACAGACAGACGGACAGAAATTGTAAAAAAATGTTATTTTGATATATCTACCGTGTATTACTTAACATAAACAAACATTTGGATACAAGCGGTTGTTTTAATATTACAAACAGAAACTCCATTTTACTTATTTGTAGATGTATATATTTATGTCGCTTATGTTGGTATCTGATCGCAAAAAATTAGTATATCCCCGATTACCAACTTCGTAGCGATATCCGCGAATGAAATTTTATAACTCTCAATATCCGCGCTTTTGGATACGAAAACATACTTTATTTTCTCATAACGTATATTTCAACTTACACTTCACATTTTTTCCTACCCCGCGAAGCCAAAAGAAAGTTAAAGCAAGAAGAAAGTATGTTCATTAGTGCCTAAACTACTGCACCGATTTTATTGAATGCGGTTTATAGATCTGTTTAGTGTTTAGATCTACTTTAAAAGGGTAAAGTTTCTAACTTTGTTTGTATTCGGTATTGAAGGAGGTAATCGTCGAAAGCACTATCCAATCATGTAAATTCTTTCATCAACAGACACTATTCAGGAGTGATATATGTCATATTTTGATATGGTTGAACAAAAAAATTCAGTTAAAAGTAATAGTATATCAAATCGAAGACATTCTTGTTAAGTCTATCAATGCCCTACAAATTGAACACGGGTCGGCTAGTTTTGAATAATGGCCCGGGTGACAAAGGCTATGTAATTTAAAGAAACTTGTTTTAAATAAGTATTGGAATACAAATATCCCAAGATTTAGGATATGCCTTCGTTACAATGATGGCCGACCTTGAGGCTGTAATTAATCTAATTCAAAATATTTGACATTAATATATATACTCAGTAAAATAAAACACTCCATAACTATAATAAAATATGACGATGTCAAAGGTATACTCAATCCCTGTAAAAAGAGGATAAAAACATAGACACATATTATCTTTCTTCTTTTTCGGATACTTGCGGCTACACATAACCAACAAATCACTAAGTTGTTACATCGAGGGGTGATCTGTATGGTTATCACAAAATAATCACAAATCTAAACACTAGCATGTCTTGATCGTGTAGTCTTGTATAAAACGGTACCTAAATATATAAATTTAATACTCTCTAAATATAACTTATTATTACAATATAACATTACATAATAACAGTGCAGACGATGTTATATTATAAAGAAGAATTTCGAATTAGTATACATTATACTAGAATAGAACGCTCTTCAGAGTATTAAAGACTCGAAAATAATCTCTAGTTAATAATTCAGGGTTAAATTGAATGAGTGCTAGGTTTGGAGGCCACTTGTACCGTGATCTGCAATCACGTTACGTTCAACGTACTCTGCGTAATAGTGATAACTACAAATAGAATAGTGGGCATGTTGCTCATAAATTCCTGTATTTTATAAAAGTAATCTTCTAAAGTACCTGTGAATATATTTCTTGGTTTTATTATTGAGGTGTGCGGTTTAGTACTGAGAGTGTGCTCAAAAAAGCTTTCGTTTCATAAATTCCTTTTTGGTGGCAAACTGATTTTCAAAATAGAATCATATTACATCAACAGCCATAATGCTCCATGTCTAGAATAAGCCTCTCCGTAGAAATAAAGTTTTATCCTACTATATCGCGTTGGCATATGATTACACATCTAAACTTATAATCTTTGAACGAACAATTCTTGTATTTATTTATCTATATATGAAATTAGGCATGCAGGGAGTTTCGAGGGCGATAAATTGATCTATCTAGGATTGATTTTTAGAAAATTCACCAAAAAAAAGAAATACCAGTAAGCAAAGCTCGGCCATCCAGGTACTAGGAATTATTTCAAGTTTTAGTTTATCTTTGAAGTGACGTTGTCCTGAATAGTTTGCTTTCGTAGTCGCCACTTTAAACATCTATGTAGTAAATGAGGGTAGTGACACTTCATAACAAATATTGATCTAAAATCGATCTAAGGTCGATCCAAAATCGCTCTAAAATTGGTTTAAAAATGAGTACACTCTAAAATAAAAGAAACTAACTCTTTAGTAGTTGAAATATAAATTAACTGTAAATCTAAACTACCCAAAAAGTAATTTCAATAAATTTTCATAAGGTTAAGCGTTATTAACAGATATAACGTTAGTTGAAACACCGCGTTCGTTTTAAAGTGCATTTAAGAACATTAAATTGTTTAGCAGTTTAACCTAGTTAATGAATTAAAGTGACCACACACACGTAACAGAGTGAGCGAGAGCCCTTTGAAGTTAGCTTTGTTGCGTGACGAGTGGGTACATAACTATGTGGGCGTCATGTCGGCGTGATAATTAGATTGAATTTAGACTAACACGAGGGTCACTCCACCCACGGTAAATTCTTCATCACCGTTTTAACGTAAAATCCTAAGTACTCTCAAAGTAAATGAGTACCGTCAAGTTTTTCGCAGTGACGCATTTTTAAAAGGCTTATCTAAAATCAGTGCTTAACTTTTGTCTTTACTTTAAAATATTGTATTGTGTACTTATACTATATTATTTTATTTTTCTTGTTATTAGGTAGTAAGGTAACGACGTCATTATATTCCTAGCTCCAAGATTATTTGAGGTAGGCTATTAGTTCAATCGAGTTTATCTCAATATCAGTTTTTCCACTGAGCAATAGATATCGGACCACCTTAATCCTCAGGACATTGAATTCCCAATTATGACTGCGGTACATTTACAAGGAAGTGTAAATCTATCTAATAGTGGTGGTAATTCTGTTGTTGTCATCACTAAACTAATATTCTCTAAAATTAGTTGTTGGATTATAAACTTTAATCTCATTGACTTTTCAGTCCATTTTTTGATATCTCACATCTCAACTTTTGATATATTTAGTACAGTTTCAACTAAAATTTGATCAGAAGTACACGCAGGCTTATTAGTAAAAAAACTAAACTAAACTCTAAACGTAAAAACTATAAGAAATAATTACGTAAGTAAATTAGTCCGCATGTATTTAGACGACATCTAATTAGTTTTTTTTAATATGCCAAAGTATTTTTTTATTTTTCAAGTAATAAACAAGCGTGTGTTTCGGTAAATTTTAGTTTAGTAATGACAACAACAGAATTACCACCAGTGTCAATCATAACTGTAGATTGTTATAACTCTTTTGTTAATAGATAGCAAAGCGCTAATAGATACTAGCTAAGTATGAAAGCGCATACGTAGCTAGTATCTATTTTGTTGAAATCTCTGCTTGAAATATTCCAGAAGCACACGGGACTTCGAAAATACTGCCTTCAGATGATAAACACTTCAACAAAATCACATATTTGATATTAAATTTACATACATTTCCTGAAAATTACTCTTTGAATTGATCTGAAAGATTACATTTTTATTGGAAATCTCATGTTTTCATCATTACACACAGATTATTTGAACACGAGAATGTGTCTTTATTATTTTTTCACTCTTTTCCCCTCAGTTAGCAACATCTTCATAATGTTATAAACTTCATATCGATATTGGAATTATATGGATCATGCAAGTCAGGTGTGTAATATTGAGACTCCAAGAGTCATGTTATTAAAATTGTTTGAAGTGAGAATATGTCACGAAGTAATTGTGGAAGTTTATAAGTCTATTGTTCATATGAACATTCTATATTACAGGAGCATCCAAGGAGTTAATACTTGCGAAATATTTGATTTGATTTAATAGTCAAATTATAAAACAATATATATTAGAAATTAAACTAAAAATTATTCCTTTAAGATTAAGAGCACGGAGTGTTCATCCCCTATTTATCCCATAAGTGACATGTAGTAATATAAGTATAAGTCTAAAAGCAGCAGTTTGTGGGATGTTTAAAGTTAATAAAAAACAGAAAGCAGTCATGAGGATTGCCGACAGAAGTGAAAACTCAAAACTATAAACAAATAGTTAATTAAGCTCATCTGAAATAAAGCTCTTTGCTCTTTAAGTGCAAAGAGCTTTATTTGCTATAAAAATAAGTAAATATTGTCAATTATTACGTATTAATTGAATATACTAAACACAGCGACACAATAGCGAAAAGCAGCTGACTGTATCTTTGTAATTGTAATTGTCATTTCGCTCGGGTGCACTCGTAGGTCCCGAGTTCACCCGAGCGATATGACAATTTCTGTTCTACTCTCCATCCGTCTTACGAATATTCGATCAGGTCACGTGTCCTGACGCGAGCTTAAAATGTTTTACCTATCAAGTGCACAACGCCGCTTAAGAAGTTTTCATTTCAAAAATAAAAATAGGATTATGCCAAGTAGTGACAAAAGCTTATATAAACCACTCCATTATCGGATATCGATACATAGTACTTTGCTATTCAACCATGCCCATCTAGCATTTTCAGAATAAATCATAACCTGTAAGTGAATATCTCGGTGTCTCATTCGATATCATAAATCATATACCTACTGATGTATCTTAATAAATAAAGGAGCATTATTAATCGCATGTTAAAAATGAATCCTGACAGTTTGATGGATACTTGTCGATATATCAGCATAATGATGTGCTTGTTATTTGTGATGATGTAGTTGGGTAAGGGTCTACAACACGTGGGCGTTTATCGCTTCAAGCGATGGTTTCAATACTAGAAATGTACTACAGATTAATAAGAATATGAATATTTTATATTCCACATTGTAAGATACTGGCACCTATACGAATTCCAAGGTTAAAAAAATCAAAAAAATACGAATGATGGTGTTATTTTTGCTAGTAGTTGTAATTGTCTGTAGTGTGTGTGTAATTGCAAAATATATACATAAGTTTGTTTAGTAAGGTATTTATGTACCCGACATATGGCAATAGCTTTATCTCTTATGACGTGAGTGGAACTAAAATTATAGTCCCAGGGATAGAAACGTGAGTACAGTTACAGTTTTATAAGCTAGTTACTAAAGTGTTAGTTATTCTAAAATCTTTGATTAAAATCCCCTGTCTATGATTAATAACTTTTTTTAACTGTACAAATTTGGCCGGCCGTGTAGTCGTAAGGCCGGGGTGGCAGCGCGAGTGCTATGAAGTGCTCGCGCCCTTTTCTGTACAAAACAGGAACGCGAGGGTTCCTACACAGGAGGTGGCCACTTACAAACAGTGAGTGGCCCAAAGTTCGTCGGGGTTCCAGGGTTTTCCTTCCTAGGGTGCACCAGGTTCCTCGGCTCCTGGAACCCGAGATAGCGTGCGGTTTTAGTCAGTTCGAGTCCGACATGCCACAGGAGATGGTAACCGAAGGGATTTTCGCACGGGAAAAAAGGGGGGGTTGGGAATCCAGCAACCATACTCAGTACAATGAAAATTTTAAACAACTCTAACCTAAACTAACATTATTAAGTATTTAAGTAATAACTTTAAAATTCCCAGTATGGGTCACCGTACATGTTGTGTTATAAAGTGTTGAAACATAAGGAAAAATAGTTCGTGCAAGTTTTATTCGTTTCCAACATCAAAATGGAAATTGGAGATAAAAAATTAATTGATAGCTCTTGTGAACAAAAACTGTAAGCACTTTAATCTATTACTGGATGAATTATATTTTTATCGTATTGCGTGCTACAATTACAACCCTTTTCATTTGTTTTTGCTGAGCTCAACTCCTCAATAATTGTGGTCGCGCGTGGTAGGGGCGCTGTCGTCCTGCACTCAGTGAATACCTACAACATTACATAAGGTAGAAACTTTACGAAATAAGCGCTTACGAGAGCTAGTGACCTAAGTGCTTACTTAGTCAAGCATTCATCTATCATTTTCAAACACTGACGCACAGATTAGCAAGCTTGACACCTACGAATGTCAGCAGATTCAACTTCCAAGTTAAGTTGACACACAACGAGCCCATGAAGCGTTCATGTTGGAGTATGGCGTAGACTTGTAATTACCTAATTCAGACCATTGGTAAAGTCAGTTTTAGACAAAGCAAGAAGATTTACACAGCGTAGATCAGCTAATGTTATGTTCGTTTTGATATTAAGTTTCATATCTTTTCTTAACTCAAAATTTTGTTTTTAATATCCAGTTAAGTCAAAAATAACGTTTTTTTTCTTAAATGAATTCATGTTAATCTCCGCTTAATTATCAGTTTACAAGAGAACAAAGAAACCAAATTGATTTAACTTCAAAATTGTTTTTGTTTTCGTTAACACCCTAGGTCAGAATAACAATTTGTGGATCACACAAAATGATGTCCCGTTTGGGTTTTGAACCTACAACACTTGACGTAGTACAAAGCGGTATTCTGACCACTACGCCAAGCACGCAGTCAACTATTGAAACACTTATGTGTTGTAAAAAACATTGATGACTTTGGTAATTTATATAATTTGCTAGTATCATGTCAAAAGCTATAGAGACCGTTTCGAGTCGTATGACACAAAAAATTACAAAGGAGAAATACCATGAAATACTAAGGAGGCTTAATAACTTTTTAATTGCCGCAAGTACAATTTGAAACCAACACACTCTCACCTGAAAGGGCTATTAGTTTAAATCTCCAGGGCAGAAAGAACGAAAATAAACTAACAAACCTGGAGAGCGCCCTTACAATGATAAGCAGAGAAAATATATACCCTAAAAGTTGTTATTACATAATTTGTTCCACGAAATTCCAAAAATAAAGGCACCCAATTATTTCGACGCATATTGATTTATTTTCTAACAATGGTCCCATTATCTGTTTACAAAATTCTGTTCCGACATATTCATAGTAAAATCTCGATATTAGCATGCATTAGGGTTGTAGGCACAATATTCGCTGGCCCGAATCCGGCTTAAATGTCGCTAGCAACAAGTGCCTCATAAAATTCCCCGCTATTGTTATCTCGGGACAAATTGGTTCTGGGAACTTTCGACCGATGAGCGATGTGATTAACTTTGTAGTATGAGGTGTTTGGGATGATTTAATTGTGGAGGGGTTAAATAATTTTTAACCCCGACGCAAAAAGTGGGGTGTTATAAGTTTGACGTCGATGTCTGTCTGTCTGACTATGTGTGTGTGAGTGTGTGTCTATTTGTGGCATCGTAGCTCTGAAACGGATGGATCGATTTTGATACGGTATTTTTCATTTGAAAGCCAGTTTCCTTGTAGTAGTTCTTAGCAGCAGTGTAAGAGTAACATCAGCTCCTTTTCAATTGATGTAATACATTTTTGGCGTATGATTACTGGACTAAGAAATTGTGATTTTTTAAATTTCAAGTATTAACTTGTAAATAGTTTTCCGAATTCTATATGATCCTAAGTTAAAAAATGAATTTGTAATTTGATGTTAAACACCATGCTGTATGATCTATACTACGATAGTCGCACTACTGAGAACACGAAACGGACACAAATAACACCTAGACTCAGAACAACAATTTGTGGATCGCGAAAAGTGTTGTTCCTTGTGGAATTGGAATCAGCAATACTTGGCGAGGTAGGAAGCAGCCGTGATAACTGCTTAAGCCACTTAAGCTATATATGCAGTCAAATAAAACTAAGACAAAAAATAAACGATCATACTCTATCACACATGTGTTTGTCCTGGGTAGTTAGTAATTCTGATTGCTGAGTCTATCAAATAGCCTAAAGATCAACAGGCCAGTCTAATTCCTAGTAGCCCGTCAAACGAATTTTACAGGGTTGACAATTTATACTGCTATTGTTAATTTGGTCCCGCAATACTTTGTCTAAAATAGGAGTTTACTGTTATTTCTTCCCATTTGACATAATTTTACGTGAGACTCCTCAAGCAAATGATCTAATTCATCCCAATAACATATTATTTTGTAAGAAAAAGTAAAGTATACTGAGTACAGCGAAGGAAAGGATATTTAGACGAGTTTTAATGACGTAATAATATCTTCTGTTTATTTATTTGATTTGCCATATTTGAAATTTACAGTGATCCAGTGAGCAATCGTTTCTGCTTTACTTATATTCGCTTCTTAATAATGATTTGACGCCAGCATTGGTTTTTAGCTTTGATTAGCAATACATTGATTCAAAGAATATATCGAAATCTGAATTTTCTGGTGGTATACTAGTTATTTTATTATAAAGCTATTCGATATAGTTTGATCAGCGGGCGGCTTAAAACATCCAACGGCAAGATAAGTAGCCACAACATATTCTTGCCAGTCCCCATCCCGCACTTGGCCAGCGTGGGGACATATGGCCTTAACCCTCTCCTGAGAGGAGACCTGAGCCCAGCAGTGGGACATTATGAGTAGTTGATTATTGATGAAGAATAAGACTATTTAATAGTTAATTCATGTTTTATTCAATTTAAGGCAATTTACAAGTTGGAATAGATTAAGCTGGATGATTTAGCTTCTGACTTTAATATAAATATTAAATTAATTATATAGGCCACTGGTAACGTCTATGAAAAATCCAATCGTAATCCAATAACACCTGTGGTATGTAATCATATTAGAAATGCCTCGGTGGTGCAGAGGCGGCATTTGCGACTGCTGTGCTTGAGATCTCGGGTTCGATTCCCGGATCGTACCCAATATTTGTATGGATTTGCGAATATTTGTTTCGGAGTTTGAGTGTTTTCTATGTGTAATATGTATGTATTTATAAAAAAAGGATGTATATATTTATATCAATTGTCTAGAACCCATAACACAAGCTCTGCTTAGCTTGGGACTAAATGGCGTTATGTGTTAGATGTCCGAAATATTTATTATTTATCTTGTCAAAAATATTTTGTCAAAGTTATTTTTTAAATAGTCAATTTCAATGAAGAATATCATCCGTATGTAACTATTATTATAGAGAAACCTAATTTTACATCGAAAATTACTTTCAAAAGTTAGTACAGAAACTGTAAACCAAGTTTGATAATTACCCCAAAGTCATGACAGTACTTATTTATTTGATATTACGATGAATGTCTTTGACACATACCGATAATCGATTGCCATATTTAGCATGAGTTAACATTTATTTTCGTTACCCTATTGTCTTCGTCAGTAAAAAAAGGAAAAAAGATAACATTTAAAACTTGGGTACATATGTAATGTCGTTTCAAAACGAGCAAGGGGCCTCTGATCCCAAATTAGGCAGGTCTTGTACCATGGTGAACAAACTTCATCAAAATTCAGGTACTTACAAATATACTTATACTAGCAACTCGGCTTCGTACAGGTTCATTACGGAACATATAACAGCCTATGTTCCTCTAAGATGTGCAGCTTATATTTTCCGACGTCTTCAACAATCGTTATGTTTTAGCCGATATACTTTAAAATTTAACAAATTATATACGAAAACCTTTCTCAAGAATCACTCTATCTATAAGAAGAAAAGGCATTAAAATCCGTTAAGTAGCTTTTGAGTTTATAGCGAACAGACGACAGACAGACAGACGCGGTGGAATTAATTTTATAATATGTAGTGATATATTTTTAATTCGTATGAATATATATAGTATAATACAGATAAACTACCAGCAATCACAAAAAAATATCATGATCATACTATTACTTGAAACTAAATGTTGTAATATAACAGGCTGGTTAAAAAAAGGAAATGAAATGGTTTGCCTAACTTAAAGGGCTACAGACGAATTGCATTCTTGGCATACAGTTACTCATATTCACGTGGTAGTTTCGAATCGAGCGTGAAATTAAAAAAGTTCCATATTTAGTATGTATGCGGACCTATTGACCTATGAGTGTTGGGCTCAGGCGAGTCTACTTTTCATACCTCGCTGGCTGCTTGTTAATGTTGTTGAGAAGAAAGTTTCATATGAATCTGGTTGATAGCGTGTCAACTCACTCCACTAAACTCAAGTATCAAAGTTTATTCAAATTTACTGCTCTCGTGGTCATCGCATTTAAAAAAAGTAAATCGTATATTTAAAAAAGCATAATACTAAACTAAACCGTAGATAAATACTTTTACGCTTTTTTATGCGCTTGTAAAATCTAAATTTAAAGTATAAATATAGATCTTGTTGCATTAAATTTCAGTTATGTTATTATTATTATTTTACAAGAAATCTCGGTTTTGCTCAATAGGGAATATGCATGTTGTTTTTTTTTAATCTGATCATTTACGTGTCTATATCATAGAAAAAATATATAAGTAGGCTGGAAAACAGTCAAACTAATTTTCAAAGTGAAATTTAAAACTCTGACTAAATTTGAGCTATTCAAACGCCGCCATTTTACGCGCGCTTCGGACACAGCCAATGACGTCATTGTCATTTTGTGTTTGTTTACTATTTAGTGTTTCAGTTACTTAATACTTATTAATAGTTTTAATTCCTATAAAAATAATGGAAGAAGGTATTTTTTCTCAAAAAACACTACTAACACAGTTTGAATTTCGACTCCGATAATTTTAATGACTGGACCGTCGAAGTCACATTTCGTTTCAACCAATGGTAAGCGTTTTGTAAGTTTGAATTTCCCTCCCTTAATTTACACTTTTTATTTAATATTTTCTGAGTTCAAATAACCACTGAATAAACAAATACAATAAAGAATCTAGAAAAAAAAATTTGACACAAATAATTTTTTTATGCATATTCCCTATTGTACCTGATAAGAAAAATGGGCGTATTACTAAAAGTGTAATATAATTAGATTACTTCTAACCAGGCATGCTTAAAAATAATCAAACGAGGTATTTTAGGGTAAACCATTATTAAGACGTTAACCGCATGTTGTAATCAATTTAAACACACACGCTTTTGATTGGCTTCTTCTACGTCCGTCATCATCGTTTTTAGTTAAGTATCTAATAGTTTTCATTTACATTCTATTATAATAATCAACTTATTTTATTTCCCACTACTAGACATAGGCCACGCCAAAAAAAGATAGTATTGGCATACTATACCACTCTAGCTAGATCTAACAATAATTTTGTAGAATTTATAAATTCAAAAAAACGCTAAGTGGAAATAGTAACAGAATTCAATTTTTTCATAACCGCCTTACGTTTATCTCAAGAATTACATTAAGCTCGCGTTAGGACACGCGACCTGATCGGAAATTCGTAAGATTTTTTGATGGGTAAAAAATGTTAAACTCGCGTCAGGACACGTGACCTGACCAAAAATTCGTAAGACGGAGGGAGGGTAGACCATAAATTGTCATGTTTGTGTATGATGGCACCATAAATGAATATTTTAAATGACCACATAAATGATAGTACTTTTATACTGATAATTAAGGCAATTCGTGCAAAATTATTCCCAAACCATTCCAAATTGTCAAAAATGCACAACGTTAATATTCAAGTTTTCACTTCTGCCGGCAGTTCCGGAGTGTAACCCGTTTTTCATTGACGTTGCCGTTTTGTTGTATCATGTTGAGTTTTGATGTAGTTATCACCTCAGCCAAGTGTCTTTTACGGTTCTGTTGTCCTCTGTATTTGGATCCCTTAGTCGACTCTTGGGACGCCAGTGATATGAATAAGGGTGGTAATATAATATTTTTAATCCCACGCTCACGTACATAATAAAATAAAAGTATTGACATAACTTTCTAGTAACTATTTCACATATATCATTTCTCACGAAGTTTATCTACTGTTTGGTGACAGAGTCTAGTTTTTACGACTTTCCATAACTTCACTTTCTAAGCGAAAAACCAATACAAAATGAACCAGCATAGAGATCTATTTAGTCCTACCGATGCTAGAATAAAAATCTATATCAGTCTTCATAGACTCTTCTATTATTAAGTATGCAAGTTACCAAGTACCAACATAATGAATTTGATTGAAATAACTACACAACTGAAGTCTAAGTTAATTTAGAGATTATACTCGGTAGATATATGTTATGTGTGCTTAATATGACCGAGTTATAAATTCACAAACAAGTTGAAATAAGTTATAATTAATCTTAAAACCCATGCCCTCGGCTATGACATTGGACGAATTTCAAGCTCAAAATACGGAGTTCACCCTTTCCTATTGTGACATACGAAAGGAGTGATAAAGGAATAATTTTGCGTGAGTTTTTGAGCTTTGAAGAATGTTATAAAATTAATATTATTTGTATATTTTATGCCACGAACACAACGACGTTTTATGTAGCTAAGTTTTTTTGAGTGTTATCAATAGTGATATTTATATTATTTTAATTTATTTCGATTCAGCTTTAGACGGTTTTAATTACAATAACTTTTATCTACAGAGCGAGTAGACATTTTTGGCAGCTTTAACATAAAAAGTAGGTATTGATTTTCAAAAATATATCTCGTTATTTTTTTATAACAATCCTAGCAATAAATAATGATTGACTGAGTAAAATAAAAACGCAAATATATTTATATAACTAGATAAGAAGATCATTAGGTTTGTTTTATACGCGAAACAACAGTAAATTATATATTTCCATTGGATAATCGTCAAATAACTTTTACGGAGTTTTATTTCGCTTCTGTTTTAAAGGTTTCAAATAACAAAAGAAGAATTTTCTTTACCCAAAACAAAAATGTCGAACTCTCGCAAAACATTCCAAAGACTCAGTTAGAATTTGAGATTTTGTAATGTTGGATAAACGTACTTAAAGCTGTCTTTACTGGGGCAGATCCAAATACTGAAATTATATTATTAAATAGGCATGAACACGATATAGACACATTTGTTAATTAATATTTTGCGTTTCATTTCAATATATTTTATATTTTTAAACGTATCTAAGCCGCAAATAGCCTTTGTAATGAATTTGATGCCTCTGCGGTGCAGTGGTAGCGAATGTGACTGCTGTGCAAGAGGTCTCGGGTTCGATTCCTGAGTCAGACCAAATGTTTGTATGATCTGCAAATATTAGTTTCGGCGTTTGGGTGTTTTCTATGTATAATATGTATGTATTTGCAAAAAAAAGTATATAAGTATTAATATCAGTTATCTAATACCCATAGTACAAGCTCTGCTTAGTTTGGGATTAGATGACGTTGTGTGTTAAAATGTCTGAACATATTTATTTATTATTTGTAAGGAAAATCAATGAGAGAAAAATTTATGACATCTATGTTCTAAAATACTAAATTTTAGACCAGTGATGTAATAACTTCATTTAAAGTTATACCGAATCTGAGATTAACTCATGAAGGAATTTTAAAAAAATAAAAATATGCTACAGTGCATAAACTCTGCCCCGGCGATGCAAGCTACAAACAATACTTGGCAAAATCAAACTGAAAAAACACCATTGTATATGAACTTGCTTTAAAAACACTTACCATATATGAACTTGCTTTAAAAGCACTTAATTTATAATTGAATCGAGTTCAAAGTTTCACAATAGACATTTGCAATGATTGCACTATTATGAATATGAATTTAGTTTACGTCGCATTGTATGAGTTGCCTAACAGAATTCACAGACCAGTACACTGGTACATTTCAGTTATTATTGGAACCTCTTAATACCCGTAGACTGGACGTCATGCAATAACGTGCTCGTATTTTAGTCCAGCTGATTCAAATATCTTCTCTCTAAAATAGATATAAGTAAACTTAAAAGACGCCTGTAAAGTATTTCATCAACGCGCCCGTACATTTTCTGTATAAATTTAAATCCCTGCAAAGACTTTAAAGAGGAAAAGCATCTTCAAAAATCCTTCTTTCATAAATCAAACGATTCGCTCAGTAAATAAACGTCCAAAGGCTCTTTTACACGTCAATAACAGATTTACGAGGTAAGCGACGAATTCGAATTACGAGTGTTGACGTGAAACGGTAGAAATCTCAATGCATTTCAACTACGGGCCGAAATTAGCCAGAGCAGAAATCTTCTGAAGAAGCTTAAATATTAGTTGCTTTATAAATAATGTTCGACTTTAATTAAAATGTTTGTTCTTGTTTAATAGAGTATTCATAAAATCGGAGGTTAGCCTTTTTATTAGCCTTATTATTCGTTTGTAATATGTTTACTATTCGATGATATTCATCATATAGATCAGGCTGCACTTATTGTTCTCTAGGTAACGAGTATTTTATAAAGGTTAGGTATCAAATTTTCAAGATTGAGTATTGTGAAATTTATAAAATGTTATTTGTACAAGTATAGGAAGTGTGAAAGCTGAAATTTTAGATTGAAATGTGCTAAACATCTAGCCCATGGGTGTTAGGCTACACTAGTTTATTTACATTATTTATAATTATAATATCGTAAGATGAAGTGCAATCTAACATTTCGATCAACTCACAATCACATCACAGGATATTCTGTCATGTGACTTTACATACTAGAAACTATACTCGAGTTTCTGCTCCAAGAAGAAAGTTTCTGAGTATCCAAATAATGAAGATAATGCTGCTTCACCATTGCATTCATAGTGTTTTATTCTTCTTCACTTCCTTTCCTTAATCTCTAATATCTTTTACCATCTGGCTATAAAAATCTAAACATTATGAATTTCGGTCAAAATCCGATCACTACACGACATCTAGTTGTTATTATTATGTCAGTCGAAAGCTATAAATTGGCAAATACGATCGAAAATCATTTGTCGAACGTTGATGTAGCAGTCAATATATTTTTTGTTAGATAAATATCGTAACGACTCGATAAGTAATAAATCTGACCGCATCCGCTACTAGACAGTGTTTATAGCATTTTACTTTTGCTGCTATAAACAAAAGTTTGATGTGAACTACATAAATGATAGTAATAATTCTAACGGAAGCTACATTATTCAGCGAAATTATTTCTATGCATAAAACTGGTATTAAAATATATGTAAAGAGATTAAAAATTTCACAATTTGCGTTAATGTCTTAATTATAGCCGTAGTAAAAGTAATATAAAATGTAATATTTTTATCTTTTAAGACGAAAAATGTTAATTTCTGGACTTACTGTGGAGTAAAACGCAGATGAACACGTGCAAGAAGAATGGGTGAAAGAAACTTATTGCATGAACCGCACATAACTTAAGAAACGGGCTAATAATATTTTATATATATAACACATGTGTGTCTGATTTCAAACTACACAGAGACTGTCCTTTATTTTTTTTACGTGTGGAAACCCCCTCGTGCCTTCACCCCACCGGGGTTTGCGGCGAGGCGGTATGTCTGAATCGAACCGACTAAAACCACTCGGTGTGCCACTCTGCGCCTGAGACGGGAGGAATCCGGGAACCGCTTTCTTACGCTATCCGGACCCCTCCCAGCGCCTGCCCGCACTGAAGCGGGCACAGTCTTCTGATGTTCAACTCTCAAATTAAGCGAAGTACGGCACTCGCGTAACGTCGCCCCCTCGCGGCTGGCCTGTGTTGCGGATGGAGGGGAAAATCCGTCCCGCCCATCCGCGGCCACACTCAGGGCGGCATGAGGCGCTGGTAGGCGCGCCTCCGCCGCCCGGTTCGCCGGCGGCGGATCGGGTCCGAGTGGAGATCGTCCTCCCGGGCCTTCTCCGCCGCCTCCTTCTGCGAGATGACTTCCTCGCAGAAGGTCGCGACCGCGGTAAAACTGCTCTCGCCGCCGGCCATGGAGCGTACGACGGCCGGCAGCGAGAGATCTTCTCCGATGACTGCAGTGAGGGCCCGACGCTGCGGCGCCCAAGCGGGGCACGCCGCCAGCGTGTGCTGGGCCGAGTCCTCACTGCAGTCGCAGTGGTGGCAGGCGGGACTAAATTCCCTCCGCGCGACCGAGTGCAGGTAATTCCCGAAGCAACCGTGCCCGGAAAGCACCTGCGTCAGTTGGAAGGAAAGGGTCCCGTGCTGCCGCCCTGCCCACTCGAGGATGACCGGCTGGAGAAACTCCACGGTGGCGAAGCCAGGACGTGGAGCCTCCAGCCGCGAAGACCAACGAGCCATCGTGGCTCGACGGGCGGCTTCACGCCACTCGCGTACCTCTTCGGGCGGAGGGCGCATGCCAATCTCCGCCCGGAATTCAGCCACTCATCGATAAACTTCGGCGAGCACTTCCGCCTCCAAATCCCACGAGGGTGTTCCGGCCAAGGCGCACGCCGCCTCGATTGACACCGTGCGGTATCCGCGTATGGCTCTGACCGCCAATGCTCTCTAAGGGCGCCAGAGGCGCGCCTTATTCTGGGCGACACAGAGACTGTCCTACGTTATCCAGACTGCTAATAAACATGCTTAATTATTTTAAAATACATCCATAGTATGGATAAATTAGCTCAGACCCAAAACAATTACCGTGCACAATTATGTCTGAATGAGGTATTTGGCTAAGCAGTTAGTATACTAATATTATCAATTCGAAAGAAACTCTTTCTGTCTGCCTGCTTAACTTTCACGGGTTAACCGGTGTACTGATTTTAACGTAATTTGGTATGAAGGTGCATTGGTTTTTAAGAAAAGATACAGGTTACTCTACTAGAGATAAGCTATTCTCGCGTGTATGTATAGGTTTGTAAAACTCCAGTAACTTTTTAACAAAACACTGCTTTAACTATCCGCAATTACATTTCATTAGCGTCCCTCCCAAATATACCATGGTCGTCTTTTTTATATCACTTCAACCCACTTCACCTTTCCCCTCCCCGCTGATATACTCCCCTCCAATGTTGCCCTCCACTCCGTGTTGTACTAGTTGAAAAACCTATTAGCTATCCAATTATAATCGATGCTATTTTTAAAACCTTACAAAATACAAGGAGTTTAACGGGAATGAAAACTGAAAAAAGCTTAGAAAAATGGAATGAGATTGATAGAAAATCCTGCCTGTAGGTAGTTTTCGAATTGGTAATGTATTAGCCAAAACTTTGTGGTTAGAGAATCATTTGCCACCTAGCAAGGAATTCAACTATTTCGACAAAACACATTTCATTTATCCAACGTTATGTGACATCCTTATTTATTACCCAAGGGAGAAAAGTTTTCGATGTGTTCTGTCCAATAAGAAAATGAATAGTAACGTGGTGAGATAACCTATATATGTAGATAAGTTTATGTATGTATTTTGAGAACTAAATTCAATCTAGTATTCAAATAAAAATATTTTTTATTCATAGAAACACTTAATATCCTCAATAACATGTCAACAGTCCCACTAGATTAAGATGGCTAGTGGATCTATTGTGTTTTGAACGTCTTCAAATTACTTCAGAATAATTTCTCAAAAATACGTATCAAAATTAATTTTAACCCTTTTTAAAATATTTTAACTAAAGATAATGTAGAAAATAAAATAAAATCTTAAACAAGAAGACAAAACCTACTTACGTTTCATTTTTTATTTGTACAATAGGGGGCAAAAGAGCAGTTGCATCGCCTGATGGTAAGGGATTACCGCCGCCCATGGACACCCGCAACACCAGAGGCGTCACACAAGTGCGTTGACGGCCTTTGAGGGATTGGTTGGGGAATGGGTCTCCGGTATCCTTACTCACTCGGTAAAACACAACGAAAGCAAGAAACGGGTGTAAAACATTACACCCGTTTCTGTTAGGCCGTGGTATCACGCCGTTCGAGCTGGTCCATTCGTGCCGAAGCGTGGCTCTACCACGGTAAAATCTTCTTGCAGTACTCCTTTAATCCCTACAATGTATATATAACAGTTAAGTTGTAATTTACGCCTCTATATCTTTTATATTTAGTAATATTAAATGGAGGGATAAAACTTTAACTGTAACAATTTACTTACAGTCTTGCTGCTGCTGCAGTATTGCTGAGGATATTCGTATTTTTATCGATTCTGGCTAGTCTTGTCCCAAAATAATCATAAAACTTTCAAGTGAGAATCTTTCCAACCTCTCATAAACTGAAGTGATTTTCAATGAATTTTTTTTTCTTTTTTATATATATCAATTATTTTGGAGTCTAGAAAACATAAGGAAAGAGGTTTATTTAACCATCGTGACATATTTACAGGTCAAAGCTGCAGAAATTACATAAGATTATAATACAAAGTATATCGATATATTAATACGTCAAGCATAAACTTTTTATCCCTTTTCAAGAAAATTATATGAACAGAGTCATGTTTGGCATAGCCAAAGATTAAATGGAGGATGACTAGAGAAAATAAAATAAAAAATTAAACGAATTATGATCGAATTTTGAAAACCATCACGTGATGGGGCCAGTCATCACTGTTTGGATCAAATTAAATTGATCTTGAAGGTTTTCTCAATAGCTGCTATGTGGTAGATTGAGAATAAAATGAGGTGGAGGAATCTAGTTGATACATCGGTGAAGGAGTATCAAATCAGGCAAGATTTAATAATTTAGGAATACGAATAAGAAGAAGATTATAAACCATGGAACTCACTACTACCGCACGTGTTTCCCTCCCATTATGATCCCTGGTTCTTTAAGCGGGGCAAGAAAAAGCATCTCTTTAGGCCGCCATAGTGTGGGTCACCGCATGGTGCTCATTTACAGCATTGCTCTGTCCACATTCGCATTGAAGATGGTGACCACCACTCTTGGATTCTACTTATGCTTTCCATCAGGCCGAGTAGAGTCATTTTTAGTTCAACATAAAAAAATACATTTTATATGATTTTTGTCATGTATTTTTTAATAGGTCATAATTTTTTAACATGTATTAGAGCGATTGAAAAATAATATTGAAATATTACAAATAATAGTAAAATAGATTCACGTATTTTCACGATCATGATCTCAAACTAGGCAGAGCTTATTCTATAAACATTTTTTTATGGAATAGAAGGCAAACGAGCACTCGTATCGTTAGATGGTAAGTGATTACCACCGCCCATGGACTCCCGCAACACCAAAGGCATCACAAGTATCGGCCGGCCTTTGGGGGATGGGGAGGGGGATGAGTGAGGTAGGGATATGGGCCCCGGTATCCTTATTCACTCGGTAAAACACAGCGCAAGCAAGCATACTATCATTTTGAAGTGAAAACTTCTTTGGGCTTGTTAAGCATATTTTGGGTTAAAAAAATCATGGAAGGAAATAGTTTTTTGTTTTTTCGAAAGATGTTCATCTCATTTACATTTTATATTTTATGTCATTAATTTCATCGCGGCGAAGAAGAACGGCGAAGACTTTAAATACTTGTCATTGGTAGAAATTGCTTATTAGCTGGTTGCCATCTCATCAAAAGAAGAAGAATTATGGTACTCGCGTCATCGTCACCGAACGTTTACCATTACTTCTTTTTATCGCGCATTTTGTTTAAAGAGCAAAGAGGTTCAATTTAGGTTGACTAAACAACTTGTTTATAGTTTTGAGTTTTCATTTCTGTCGTGTCTCATGACTGCTTTGTAATTGTTTTTCTAAAAAGAAACGTAATGTAGATATATAACATATAATAAGTTTGTGTAGGTTTCACAGGAAAGAATTAAGTAGTTATATATGTTTTAATATCAATTCTTGTTTTTTTTAAATAAAGTTCCAAGAGTAAATTTGCTTTTTACATTTTCTTCTTCTTTTGATGATATGGCATTCAGCCGGATCAGCTATTTCTGCCAATGTCAAGTATTTCAAGTCTTCAATTCTAAGTCTTCGAGTCTTCAAGTCTTCGTCGTGATGGAATTAATGATAAAAAATAAAAAAAATGTGGATGACATGAAATGGTGACCGTCTTTTGCAAAAACAAAAAACGATCTCTTTCATATTTTCCAAACGCATTGATATGCCTGATCTTTCAAATGTCATAATAATTCAAAGTTTTAATATTTCATTATTTCAAGTGATGTTCATTGTCTATGGTGATTTCAGTGAATTCCTTTTAAACCTATTTATATATTACCATTAACTATTTTATAAAGGTTCGATAGGTTTATTTCTCAATCATTTACAATAACCAGACTATTGCCATAACATATTTCTATATTTATAAAATGTTAGTTAGACTAAAAAAATGTTTTGTAGGTTGAAAAAACAAACATCGCACAATTTAAACGATATTGTGAGATAATAATTTTTGGACTAGTAAGAAATTTATGATTTTATTTGGAAACAGGCCTCAAAAATATTATTTGTGTGTAGAGCTAGTTTCAAAAAAAAGTTTCTTTGAAGTTTTTGATATATGTAAGTGTAAACGCAATCGATGAGAAAACAATTTTTTTGCAGAATTTTCATGATACCTATACCTAAATATGATACGCAATTATTTCATAAAAATAACGTAATTGCATTTATCTTACAGAAGTAAGTGCTTGGGTATCATAATTCATCTGAATCCCTGTTTAAATGCCTGTAATTGTTGCGAGAGCTTATAATTCTCACAAGGTCTCCTTTAATTATTTTATATTCAGAAATGTACAGTAATATATTATAACATTAACATTAACCATCACAAACACTTGACATCTATATTATACATTAACTAATCATGCAGAAAGGGGGTTGCGAACGTGCGTAGCATATGTGGCCTGTTCTTATTGAGGCTTAATTTGACAAAATTCAGGCAAATTATGTTACAGCCGCCAACACATCAATCGTCTCAATATTACCTGCACTACTTTTTTCGTTTTTTTATAGTTCGTACAGATTTGGTTTGACAATGTGTAGGTGGTGCAACGAGTTTGCTCGACATTTGTCATCATGGACCCCTGAAGGGATGTTCATGTGTGTATGGACAGTTTTAAGTACCGCATATGGAGGCGGTGATCTGCAGACGAGCGGCCGTGGCGACGTTCGCAGCCCCTGGCACTCAGGGTCGGAGACAGTCGCATGCGAAGCGGGAGGGGCGACGGTGGGGCAACATGAACGGGGCTCACTGAGAGGATGGTGCACGGAGAACGTGTAGTACTTGGTCGTTTGGTTGTGTGCGCGGAGCACAGAGCTGTGGGTCAGCGTCACCACCACCACGAGGACTGATGCCAGCGCAAGGGCGAAGAAGGAAGCAGCAACGGCAGCCACGACGCGTCGTCGTCGAGCTTCTTTGCCGGCATCCTCAGGGGGGATTTCAGGCTCGGGTGGTGGCGGTGGCGGCTCAGGAGATCGACTGCGAACACTTGGACCGCGGCTGTTGGGTAGCTCGAGTGTGTGGCGGCGAGAGCGGCGTGCGCGCTCGCATTCTGCTGCCGATGAATGGTGCCGGCGCAAGCGATGCGGTGCACCTGGAGCTACGCGACACGAAGCCGATCGTAGCGTGCGCACTGGCACCATCAAATCATCGCTAGAGACTCTCGGCACGCGGGCCGAATGCACAGAACGGAACGAGTGTTCTCGCGTCGAGCTGCTTGGGTAAGCGAGATCTACGGAAGCGCGAGAAGAATGTCGAGAAAATCTGTCGCGGTCGCGATGGTCTACGCGCACCGACATGGTGCGGGCGGAGCGCGCGGCGGCGGCCGCCCGAGTGCCGCGATCCCTCCCCCGCGTGGTCACGTCGCCGCGCCGAGCCGCGCACCCGTGTTTACACTCCTCGACGATCACACAAAGAACGCTTACAAATATTCCTCCACATCACAAGGTAGCGTTGTCGTAACGTCTTACTCGAACGTCGTACACATCGTATTTGCACGATTAAGGGTATTTGGACTTCCCTTTTTACGCGCGAACTACAAGTAAATGTTTACCCGAACATTGGAATTGCCAAATCGTATGTACCCCTCAGTCGGATTCCAATAATTTATTCACTCACCGAAGTTACAAAAATATAGTTTATATATATATATAAAGAAAAGTAAAAAAGTTGAAAGGGTATCGTGCCAAAAAAGTTCAATAACGTCGCTTTAGCCAACATTTTTTACTAGTTGCCTTCGGAAAGTATGTAAATTTTTCCGTTTGAAAAAGTGGTTAGTATCAACCAACCCTCCATTGGCAGGGAGTGAACGGTAAATAGAGCGAGCGGCCTTTGTTGTAGCCCACGTTGTCAAGTTAAATTGTCTCGGAGGCGGGAAACGTAACAGATAGAGAAGTTGTCGCGAGGCCGCTACATCGACACTATTCAATAGAGAATGCTTATACATATACTACACTCTCGTAGTATGCAGACTGCCTAGAGCCGCATCTTTATGGCGAGTATTCATAACCACTGCGACTAGCACACATGAGCCGTTTGTTTGGAATGGACGTTTAAAAATATACTGTAACGACGTCAGCCAGTGTTACAGGTTAAGAACACATTGTTTTTTCATACCTACATATATATAGTAGTAATATGTGTATTTTATAAATGTAACATATATATGAAAGTCTTAACGTTCAGATTAATTAATTAATTATAAATGCGAATATTTGTGAGGGCGAATGTATGAATATTTGTTACTCTTTCACGTAAAAGCGGCGGAACGGATCCGGAAGAAATTTAGAACAGACATTGATAACATTTTTCGGGAAAAAAGTGTTCTATGTACTACTTTTTATCCCGAAAAATTTTGTGTTTCTCTGGGATCAACAAGGTACAGAAACCAATGCGGATAAAATAATTATTTAGAGGAATCTTATGAAGAAAATGATACATCATTTTCTTCATAAGATTGTTGAGTGTCGAGTTGTTGTTGAGTGTCGAGTTTTCGCTGTCCTCCGTTGTGTCAGTTCGCGATTGAAACGCAACTGGCATACAATACCTGCGACACAATGATGACGCCATTCTATCGGACATCCCGAAGATAAGATATGGAACCTTCGTTTACTAACCTATTGATATGTATACTATGAAACTGACGAGTTTTTATATGTGCTACTAGCTTTTGCCCGCAGCTTCGCTGGCGCTGTAGTAGGTATTACAATGCATTCCAATATACAATATTTTAAGCAAATCCATCACAGGAATAAAAAGTTTCATACAAATTTTGATCCCTTGTTTTACCCTCTTAGTGTTCGTATTCCCAAAATTCCTTTCTTACTGCTCACTTACGTTATATAATGAACCTACATACAAAACTTAGTTTTTTAGATTCTAAGTTCAGCGCTTTGGACTGTGGGTTGATCTCTGGGTATCTTAGTCAGTCAATCACCTTCCTCTTTTTTATATAAAGATTTCTTTGTCAGATAAGTATATTTATATTAAGTCATTATTTTGTAGGTTTATATTAAAATAACTTTTCCCACGGCTTTACCTGCGTTCGGGTCGCACCGCGCATTTTTCGGATTAATATAGTATATGATACAAATAATGTGGCTTTTTATGGGGAAAAGACTTTTCAAAATCGAGATCGTTAGATTGCCCCTTACACTGAAAATTGATGTATAATCTCACTTACATACATAGATATAGATAAATATCACATTATCGCTTACAATTCACATCTACTAGATGTAAATTTAACATGCATTTAAAACTAAAGCTAATTAACGAATTTGATAGTTAAAAGACGTATTGGAAATTTAAAACCATATTAAATTGTGGATATAATACAATGGCTTTAAAATGGGTATTACGGAAACCACGTTAGTAATTGTTTTGTAACTACAATGGCTTTTTTTCAATTTTGTTGTAAACGGGTTAAATTTGGGAGCAACAAGCAGACAGGAAAAGCGATATTTATTCTCTACAATTCGCAACTACATTAATTTTCCTGAATTAATTTGTCTAGCTTACCAACAGTGTAAATAATACATACATAGTATTCATAACGCGTTTCTTATTCAATCTACAAATCGCCGTTTACTTCTAGACGAAATTATCGTACATAAAAGAATTACAATTTAACGTATCAATTTTAAACCAGCTTCATATGTATACTTATAGACCACCTCCGTTATGAATATACATCCCGTGTCGCAGGGAACTTAAAAACATACATGAAACGGACACAAATAATACCCAGACTCAGAACAATAATTAGTGGATCACACAAAGTGTTGGCCCATGTGGGATTTAAACCCACAACACTTGGGACCGTATAAAGCGGCAACCGTTTAAATCAATAGGCCAATCGTGCAGTCGAAATTATACATTAGCTAAGCTAGTTGTACCTTTATATAAAACAAATAATTATAGTCATCACGCAATAATTCACTCTTATTAAAACCGATCCCATGATTACTTGGCGTACCATCCGCGAATTTACAATTGCGTATATACACACGGATGAAACAGAAAAATAAACAGTATTACATTCGCATAATTGACATTAAAATTTTATATGGACCATAAATTGCAATTCATAATGTATTTCATACAGATATTACGATCCGTTTTATTGATACACATGAACGAAACAGTTTGAAGGCTTGGAGTTTACTAACAACAATTGTTGACACTGACATTTATTGGGATCCTTAGGCATGAATTATGCATTGGCCTTCCCCAGCCGCATCTATAAAAATATGTAGGTAATCCCTTCGCAAGATCACAAACGATGAACAGAAGCGGTACCAATTTACTAAATATAGCGTCCAATCTATACACAGTATTATGAACATATTATATTAGTTCAAAACTGATGGTTAAAAGTTTGTATAAATAAAACCACATGGTGTTTACACTACATTATAATTATAGAATTTGGCGGAAATCTGGACAGAATCATTTAGTGGCGTGTAGGTATTCAATTTTAATGTACGCTGGTAACATTAGTATTGTTATCCGTGTAAATTTAGCTATTACTTGCGATCGTTGTTGGGTATGAGGGCTACCTTATGCCCTACTAAATACGTGATACTTTTTATTACTGTCACTTCTTATGTCTTTTTTAAAGATTTTATATAGGAGGGATTTTTACTTGTCATCATCTTCATTTAACTCTAACAGTTCACTGTTGGACAGACACCGTGGGAGAGCTACACTTCGGCATGGATGGGCCGGTTCAGCCGGCTTGCGCTGTGTTTCACCGAGTGAGTAAGGACACCGGAGGCCTATACACCAAGCCTTCTAACATCCATCTCCTCATCCCTTCAAGAAAAGTACTCCTTCTTAAAAGGCTAGCAACGCATTTTTACGCCTCTGGTGTTGCAGGTCTCTTACCATTAACCGAAACATCTGCTCATTTGCCCCCTATTCCATAACAAAGTAGGCCTCTCGTTGGATTGATTAAAGGTTTGTTTCAAGTTTTAGTTCTCTTTTCAGTAATATTTTTCTACGTAATTTGTTCCCTAAGTCATCTCTTACGAGACTCATGCAATGAATAGGTATGGTGACACTCGGTATTCCTAATCTGTCAACGCACGGATATCCCTACTGTGCATGTATATCATTATGGAAATCGTCAACTAATATTTAGTGGCGAGGTATGACATGTGATGCATGAATAATTTCATGGCGACAGAATGATTCCTTTCTTAAAAAAGAGGTCCAAAACTATAGTTTCATAAATATCCGCACTGGGAATTTAATTTTAAACTTCTAATACAATTTAGAAAGCCTGTGTTTTAGAACTCAAAGTGAAATTATACGCCTATTTCCAAATTAAGTGACCTGTTGAAGTTTTAGAGTGATTTTTGTTTATATATTTCTAGTAGTCTTTCAGAATTCACTTGAGAATACTTTATTCTTCGTGTTCATTAATATCATATGTTTTTCTTGCGTTACACTTAAAGTTGGCAAGTGATTTTCCTGATATTCCAAAGCTTAGTGACCTATACAAATCAATTCATGAAATATGTTATTATGACAAAAAACTACCACGCTATGCAAAACACCACATCCTAATGCGAAATGATTAGATGAAGATAATGAAAGAAAAAGATAAACTCGTATAATAAATTTGTCGATTTCAGTTCAACCTATTTAGTGTAGCACCGTATGTTATTATGTCAATATTTTCAAATATCCTCGATAGTTACGTCTGCAACTAAATCAGCAAAGTAGTATTGAGCTCAGTTATCGAGAGCTTACGAAATAATGTCCTACTTTAGGGACACAGTAAGTCGAACTGATGATTTACAGGAAAACAATATGACAACTACAATGGAGAATAAATGTCAGATGTGTACATGCTCAAGGAGGGTTGGCGTCTAGCTGACAACCGACAACCATTTTGCAATGAAATAAGTACTTCGTGTAAAGAATATGTAAACAGAGTTTTCTGGAGTGATTAAGACGAATGAAAGAAATAATTCATTTTACCGAACCCAAAAAGATTTTGAGAAAAGGTTAAGAGAATTAAGTTAAGGTAAAAATGTTCCGGAAAGTTTAATTAAGAAATTTTACCATCAATTCAAAAGTTATGTGTTAAGCTTCCAATAGAACGGTTCAAGAATCAGTGAGGTGGGCCCCGACCTGTCGGACGCCCAATTCGAGTTCCGGGAGGGGCGTTCGACTGTCGATGCCTTGATGCGCCTGAGGGCCGTGACCGAAGAGACGGTGAGCTGTGGCGGCATGGTGTTGGCGGTGTCTCTGGACATCGCCAACGCCTTTAACTGTCTGCCATTCAGCTGCATCAGGGCAGCACTCCAGTACCACGGGTTGCCAGAGTACCTGAGACGGCTGGTGGTAGACTATCTGGAGGAGCGTACCGTCGTGTACGAGGACCGAGAAGGCGCCTTGAGACGGCGACCCATGTCGCGTTCCGCAGGGATCTGTCCTAGAACCACTCCTGTGGAACGTGGGGTACGACTGCGTCCATCGAGAGCATCTCCCCTCCGGGCTGGGCGTAATTTGCTCCGCCGATGACACGTTGGTCACAGCCCGGGGGGCGAACTTCCAGGAGGCGGCGTGGCTGGCCACCAGGGGTGTCTCTGTGGTGGTGGGGCGCATCGTGGCGCTGGGCTTGCGGGTGCCCTGGACAAGACGGAGGCCCTGCTGCTCCATGGGCCCCGTCGTGGGCCGCCCTCCGGCGCTTCAATAATGATAAACTCGGTCCTCGTACCGGTTCGGGCCCAGATGAAGTATCTGGGCCTGAACCTCGACGGTCGGTGGCTCTTCGACGAGCACTTGCAGCTTGCTTCGAAGTTGGTCGACACTGCCTCCGCGCTTGGTCGACTCTTGCCCAATCTGGGTGGAGCCAGTGTTGCAACGAGAAGCCTCTTCACGGGGGTTGTCCGGTCGATGGCGCTGTACGGCGCACCGGTGTGGGTGTCCGCCCTGACCTCCCAGAAATACGCGATGCCGCACGGTGTCGACGGAGGCGGCGTGCGCCTTGGCCGGCACACCCCCATGGGATTTGGAGGTGGAAGTGCTCGCCGAAGTTTATCGACGGGTGGCTGAATTCCGGGTTGAGAGTGGCGTTCGCCCTCCGCCTGAAGAGGTACGCGAGTGGCGTGAAGCCGCCCGTCGAGCCACGATGGTTCGGTAGTCGTCGNCCGATGACACGTTGGTCACAGCCCGGGGGGCGAACTTCCAGGAGGCGGCGTGGCTGGCCACCAGGGGTGTCTCTGTGGTGGTGGGGCGCATCGTGGCGCTGGGCTTGCGGGTGCCCTGGACAAGACGGAGGCCCTGCTGCTCCATGGGCCCCGTCGTGGGCCGCCCTCCGGCGCTTCAATAATGATAAACTCGGTCCTCGTACCGGTTCGGGCCCAGATGAAGTATCTGGGCCTGAACCTCGACGGTCGGTGGCTCTTCGACGAGCACTTGCAGCTTGCTTCGAAGTTGGTCGACACTGCCTCCGCGCTTGGTCGACTCTTGCCCAATCTGGGTGGAGCCAGTGTTGCAACGAGAAGCCTCTTCACGGGGGTTGTCCGGTCGATGGCGCTGTACGGCGCACCGGTGTGGGTGTCCGCCCTGACCTCCCAGAAATACGCGATGCCGCACGGTGTCGACGGAGGCGGCGTGCGCCTTGGCCGGCACACCCCCATGGGATTTGGAGGTGGAAGTGCTCGCCGAAGTTTATCGACGGGTGGCTGAATTCCGGGTTGAGAGTGGCGTTCGCCCTCCGCCTGAAGAGGTACGCGAGTGGCGTGAAGCCGCCCGTCGAGCCACGATGGTTCGGTAGTCGTCGTGGCTGGAGGATCCACGTGTTGGTTTCGCCACCGTGGAGGCGCTCCAGTCGGTCATCCTCGAGTGGGCAGGGCGGCAGCACGGGATCCTTTCCTTCCGACTGAAGCAGGTGCTTTCTTGGCTTGGTTGCTTCGGGAAGTACCTGCACTCGGTCACCAGGAGGGAATTGAGTCCCGCCTGCAACCACTGCGACTGCAGTGGGGACTCGGCTCAGCACACGCTGGCAGTNATGGTTCGGTAGTCGTCGTGGCTGGAGGATCCACGTGTTGGTTTCGCCACCGTGGAGGCGCTCCAGTCGGTCATCCTCGAGTGGGCAGGGCGGCAGCACGGGATCCTTTCCTTCCGACTGAAGCAGGTGCTTTCTTGGCTTGGTTGCTTCGGGAAGTACCTGCACTCGGTCACCAGGAGGGAATTGAGTCCCGCCTGCAACCACTGCGACTGCAGTGGGGACTCGGCTCAGCACACGCTGGCAGTGTGCCTCGCTTGGACGCCGCAGCGTCGGGCCCTCACTGCAGTCATCGGAGGAGATCTCTCGCTGCTGGCCGTCGTACGCTCCATAGCCGGTGGCGAGAGCAGTTTTACAGCGGTCGCGACCTTCTGCGAGGAAGTCATCTCGCGGAAGGAGGCGGCGGAGAATGCCCGGGAGGACGATCTCCACTCGAACCCGATCCTCCGCCGGCGAACCGGGCGGCCAGGCGTGCCTACCAGCGTCTCATGCCGCCCTGAGTGTGGCCGTGGATGAGCGGGACGGGTTTTCCCCTCCATCCGCTTCACAGGCCAGCCGCGAGGGGCCGACGTTACGTGTGTGCCGTACATCGCCTAAATTGAGAGTCTAACACCAGGAGACGGTGCCCGCTTCAGTGCGGCCAGGCGCTGGGAGGGGTCCAGATGGCGTAAGAAAGTGGTTCCCCGATTCCTCCCGTCTCAGGCGCCGAGTGGCACACCGTGTGGTTTTAGTCGGTTCGATTCCGACACACCGTCCCGCCGCAAACCCCGGTGGGGTAAAGGCCCGAGGGGATTTCCACACATAAAAAAACGGTTCAAGAAATAGAATTAAATAGGAACAGTTTTGTACGAATACTGTCAAAAAATAAATGACGTAAAGCAAGGAAAGAAACGATTTATGATTTGTACAACGTGACATGGTGAAAATAAAAGCGAATGTGGAGATGATGTAAGATATGGACTTGGGGGTTAATATTTCTATTTTCTATTGTCCACAAGTGGCATAATTCTGCTGGAAAATACAGACTAATATCTTCTGAATATCGTTAATGTTTATTTAGGGGCCGCACAAACAAACAAAAGAACTTTTCAAACCTTGATTTGGAAATCATGGAAGGGACATGAAACCCACTCTTCTACAACCGGTTTAGGTACAAGAAACAAACTTACATTTACATCAACATTATAAGCTAAGATTAAGAAGTTTAGTGAAGCATTCATTAGTTAAATAAGTAATGTTTGTTAGCCAAGTCTGGTTAGCGCTATTGTCCCATTTATTAATCACTTTACAAACTACAAATACGAGTTGCTCCCATAATTCTAAACCACGCGGTTGATTTTAACCAACCATTATAGCTTCAATATCAGCCGACGCGTAAATCTATCCGTCATCGACACCTGCTGTAATTACGCTAAAAACCGAAGCGAAGGTTTTTTAGAACATGAATAGAAATATTAATTAATTTGTATTAAATTATTTTAACATATTATCTGAAGGTAAAACTTGTAATCAATTTACATCTAGACTTAGTATGGAATATGGACAGTAAGTTTCTACCTATATGTTTCATCTTTGATAAAAACTATCGAGTAAAGAATATATAACACTGTACTCGGAAAAAGTTGGGCCAGAGTATGGCTTCGTCACAGTGCGAAGTGATACCATAATTGTTTTCATTGTGTTTTACCAAGTAAGAGACGTTACTAAAGCCCAAACCTTATCCCAGGGCTAGGGGAGGAGGGACTCAAATAGAGGCTACGCACTCTCTCACTCTTGAATCGCAGATTTTCATGGGCAACATCAGTCACTACTCATCAAATTACTATCTGCCTGTTAACGGGGAGTTAAATCATGAAAATATCGTAATTATTGCCCTGTGGTTTAAAAGCACTTTCATTTACCTGATCGAAATTCAAATCATTTCTACTAAGCAGTCCTAAAATCGATTGCTGCAAAAGCACATCTGTCAGATCTGAAGGCGAAATGAAGACTGTTCCTCAATATACCAGTCACAATATTTATAGACCCGTTATTCATTTGTTATTGGAAAATGAAAACTATTATACAAAATGCGTATTTATATAACACACATTTATGTGTTTCTAACAGTTTTTCATACATGACTAAATAAAAAATTTGAATACACGTTATTATAGGCACAAAAAGGGATAGGGTGTACCTTTTTCGAAATAGATTTAAAATTTGTCATTTGCTTTCGAAGACAGCTTGCCACTAGCGATTGCGACTTTTTCTGAATTCAAGAACTTTGTATACGTTAAAATTTTAAAAAAAGCTAGTGAAAACATCAAATGTAAACTACTAACTAGTTAAATATAGATATTCTAACTATTATTATTTGAACAAATTAAATTATGACCACAAAAACGTAGCCACAACGTATTCTTGCCAGTCCCCAACCCGCACTTGGCCAGCGTGGGGACGTATGGCCTAAACCCTCTCCTGAGAGGAGACCCGAGCCCAGCAGTGGGACATTATCGGTTGTTGTTTTTTGTTTTTGTTTAAATTATGACCTGATACATTTTCTACAATAGATCTCAAGTGGAGCTTGTGTTGTCGCTTACTATGTATTTTGGCAGTTCACGTCGACAGAATATGAAAATAACGTATAGGAATTATGACGAGCTTTCCCCACGTCATTTTGCTTTGTTTGCTAATGAACCACAATCGGTACCAACCATTATTGCAACAGTAAACAGCTCTGCTCTTTGATGTACTTACGTACCATTTACATTTAGTTTTGAGCCTCAAATTGAAATTGAACAAATAAGATGAAGAAATTCGAATTTGGAACTTGGACTGTCCTTTGCTAGGTATCAATCAATCAACAACCCATAATGTACTGCTGGGCTCAGGTCTCCTCTCAGGAGATGGTTAAGGCCATACGTCCCCACGCTGGCCAAATGCATGTTGGGGACTGGCAAGACTACGTTGTGGCTACGTGTAAGTGTAACTTTTCTAGGTATTAAGACTTAATTTCTTACTCTATATGTACCTTACAAGTTGCGTAATCATTTTTCTCTTTCTTGGGCTAACTTATCTATCACAGGTTGTATTTAGAACTATAGAAGTGTGTTTAACAGTAGTCAGGTTACCTTATATACATATCATACCTCAACTTCCTAAATTATGATCAGACCATCGCTTAAGACAAACTTGGACCTACAGATCCTCTATTATTGTTTCATCACTTTTCTCATAAAAAAAATTAACCACAGCTGTAAAAATCGTTTATTCACACCACAGATTAATTGAATTGCCATTAATGTCCCTTAATCCCTGCATCACTGTTTCGCAAACCCTAACCTTCGTCGTCTTTCGACCGGAACATATATGAATGTATTATTTGCGGAACATTTCTGAGCGGTATTATGTTTGCTCTTAATATAATAATTAAATAATGTTACGCTCGTAATTTTCCAAAGGGATTTCCCAAGGGCTTAAGAAAGGTGAGTGTCTTGAAAATTTCCAGTTTATTGATTGTAATAGATGGTAGGGGTGTAATAACTTTATTAATCATTCTTTTTATTTTGAAATCTTGAAGATTACTGTTGTTCTAATTTAAAAGTTTCTTATATACTTAATTGCTTAACGTAGTGCTATGTATATAGTGTTAATACACAAATGTCCACAACTATGTCATATACTGCGACAATTTTACCTATTGAATCATTGTTTTTAGTTTCTGTTGTACATTGTGTAAAAATAATAATTTATTGTTTCTTAAATCAAAATTTACAATTGTGTAAACACTAATCCCCATATGCAGCGTATGTTATCTACCTATGGTGTGCTAAAAATAATTCTTATCTAATTATGTACATAATATTTTGGAATAAAATAAACTTTTTTGTGCACCAGTTAAGATAGTATACATCTAAGAGTATATAAATTGGATGACCATGTATTTTATCCTCCTATCACTAAAAAGTATATTCTCTAGGCAATATTAATTTGGAAAAATAGGTTGCTTTGGGACAAGAAAATAAACAAATAAAAGAAATCAAATACATACATATATAAATATATGAATTTATTTATATCATTATAGATAACTTTGGGTTCACACAAAGGGTTCCCAAAATGTAATCGAAGCACCTAATTTGGTCTGTAACTTAAAGCGTACATAGGATCAGTCATAAACAAAATGATAATTAAAAATAAGCATAAACAAAATATGGGATGTTTTGGTAAAAAAACATCGTTTGTTTTATCGTATGGACAGCTTTCCAAAATTACCTTACTTAATGCGGCAGCTGGGTACCGATATGGGTTACCTCTCCTACTGTTTTACTTTTAGGAAGCGTTGGCGTTTTTGAGATGGGTTCAACCATAATTAATTTTTATACAGCTCTATTTCACTCCATGAAGTCAAAATAAAACTCGGGAATCTAGTAATATTCACACTTGTCTATGACTTAACAAAAACTACACTTTGGCTCGCTAACACAATTTACCTCAATAACTATTGTTGTTCTGTTGGTCTTATTAAAGTACCGAAATACCCACAGTATATTTATATTCGAAGTTTAATAGTTTATATTCATTTTACTTTTATCTTCATTTGTGTTACTGTTAAAGGATGTTGACAAATAACACCAAACACTTTATCCAGCGTTGTTTCGTAGGTCAAAATATCTTATCAAGACAAAAGGTCAAATAATCTTTTCGAACATGATACAGGAATAGTAGCCTATATCCAGCAGTGGACTACTAAAGGTTATTAACGATGATGACGAAGGTGGATCCAATTTGTGGTGATAATCCAAAAGAAGCAAATTCTAATATTGACTGCATAGATTTGCATATTAAACTGGATAGCGCCAGAGCACAGTTATGTAAATTGCATGTCTGAAAATATAAACTAGCATTGAAATTTTGATCACGGTACAAAGTGGTACTATGTTTATACTAAAATTGATCGATTTTATATGCGTATTAGGTCAAGTTTCGCTTGACATATAATTTATAATTATAATTTTATTGTAATAAGGTTTTCATGTCAAACGAGACTGATTAAAGAATATATCTCAAAATCCATAATTTTTTTTAATTAGTTGCAATACATACTAGAATTAAATTCACTTGTTCTCATTCCACTATTTTATTTATTTATGTTTACACCTGACCGGTTTCGCCTTATTGTATCATCTAAGGTTGAATGGCTATATAAATTGTTCACATCTAAAACCCAGCAACTGCGGGTACATAGAAATATCAGTGTCTCAGTGTAAGGAATATTCCCCGCTATAGCGTTGGTAGATTAAAAATACGATTTCCCTATTTTCGGGTTTTAGATCTGAATATTTTAACTTTGATGATGCCATAAGGCAGGTGTAACCGGCAGGTGTTAACCGGTCAGGTGTAGCCGTAAATGAAATAGTGAAATAAGTACAAGTGAATTTAATTCTAGTTTGTAACCTTTTACATTCCACATCACATTACATCCTGTCTTTATCTCTCAAATTAAACGCTGATTCATTAGATTTGAACAGATTTATTTTCTACCACTGTTTGGCTATATCGTCGAATAGTGAATGTGTCATTTTTATCTCCTTTCAAACCTTAAAAATTTATGCCCAGTGTTGTCATCAAAATATTTGACACTGATTCGATACAATTGACTAATTGACTAAATATTTTAACTATAATGTCTTAATAACTATAACTACTTTATATTTACTAATTTTAATGCCACTGAAATTAAAATTAGTAAATATTACAATGTTAATTATAAATAAAATAATAAATTATGTATATTACAATTCGATACAATGTTAAGTCTAAATATAGTATATATATAGTACTAAATATTAATTCTAGACAGTATTTTACAAAGATCTTGACTTATTAACCTTACAAATGTAAGTAATGGGTATTATGTGAAAGTTTAAATTTTTAACGCTGATCAAATCGGTCGTATAAAAACGAGTCTCATTACCTAATGAACGTATATGAAGGAATTGATGAATATGGAAGAAGTTATCGTATCTGTTAACTGATTGGAATAAGGCGAGAATTATTGAGAAGATTTTGAAATTTGAGAAGATCTGACCAATGTGGTACAGTAGGCCAAAATATCCTTTCTTAGTAGAGGCCTATGTTTAGCAGTGGACTGAATGACCGAAATGCTGTTGAGTTCATGAGGATGATGTTTGAGAATATATTATTTAAAATTTGTGTTCATCTGTTGTGAAATCTTTTAATTTAGTTCAACCAAAAACTTTTCCAATATCTTACATTAGTTAAATTTTGTAGGTATTATAAGACGTGAAACATTATCAAAAGTCTTCATTTAGGACTAATTACATGCCATTGAAATATTATATATTACTAGGCTTATAAGTAATTATTCCCGAAATATCTACTCAATCAAAACTTTATATAAGCTATTAACAGGTGTTGCCAAAAACTTTAATCAATCATATAACTTATCAAAGTCGTTTTATTAATTGAGATCGGTCGATGAGTACATGAAATTCTAAGTGTAAGATATTATCTGTAAAGAGTACATTGATCCAGAAGACACATCACTACTGAGATATATACCTAGGTAGGTAGGTTTTAGATATGAGTTTTAGCTCCACCCTTTCTAATCTACAAACGGATATTTTTTTTGTGGTTAGGAGGCAAACTGGCAGACGTATTACCTAATGGTAAGCGATTATTACCGCCTTGGACACCCGTCAGAGGCGTCACAAAAACGATATAACAAATACTGGCAAAGAAACTCATGGTCACTCTTCTTGTGTCTAGTAGTAAACTGCTGTAGACTCATGATAATGACGTATAAAAAACTGCATAAAGTATTACCCAAATTTCGTAAAGAACTGTGAGTATTACAGAAGGTGGTATAAGAATGCTCTCTCAATGAAACCATCGTCATTACTAAAATGGTTCGTAGGCAGCAACTTGTATGAGAAACACTTGCACGAAACTAGCATCGTCATATAGATCGGAGCCAAGAGCTGAGAACACTTACAGCCAACATTGCGAAAGTACTCTGATTCCTCTTGTTATTGCACGATAACATTTCGACGTAACTATGCATATAATTTCTAAAAATACATACGTGAGGCCACAGTATGGCAAAATTAATCTAGTATATATAAAGCTAAGACCGAATTCTATTGACTACCACATGGGACATTCAATGTGTTATAACTGTGTCATATTCTAAACTATCTTTTGAGATAATGCCGTCCACTCACACTGCTGCTGAATTTGACTTCATAGGTTAAGAGGCATAATTACAGAGTTTAATGTCTTTGGTAATGAATTTACTTCCACCAATACGGTCGAATTTACAGCGAGTATTTTGTAAATGGTGTTCAGTACATAAATAATATGAATAATATTACCGAGTCTTAGTAATTAAGTTTATAGGTCGATAAGGAGTTTTAAGCTTCATCAAAACGTTTACAGACATATTTAGCCCCTTGAGAGATTCTAAGCTACCTCTGCTCAGAAGCGATAAGCCGATCACATCAAAAACATAAACGTAACTATTAGGGCAAGTTCTTTGCAACCAGAATATTACAAATCAGAATTTAATTTCAAGTTAAGCGTTATTTCAATATAAATCTTATGAATGGTTAACTTAATTACTCAAATTTAACTTTAAGTAGCATCATCTGACGAAAGACATCCACTGCTAGTCTAAAGCCTCCCCAGGTCTCCTCACAAGAATAGGTCCTATGATGCCCGTATCGATCGGCTTTCCATGACTTACCCCAGGACATCATCGCCATTCCAAAATTTTTGTACCCATCGTCCTTTTTGTCGCGAAGAATGTGCCCCGTTCTTTGCCACTTAAACCTGTAAATCCACCACTTAAACCACCATAATGCATCTACCGCACAAAATTTCTAAGCCCCCCAAAGGTTGGCTGGTAGAAAATGCCTTGGGCATTAAGCCTGCCGTTGTACTTGTGTGCATGAAGTTCTAAAATAAAATAAATAAAAAATATAAATAATATTTAAGGCAATGTTTTTTTATGGTATAGGAGGCAAACGAGCAAACGTATCGCCTGATGGTAAGCGATTACCGCCGCCAATGGATACCCGCAACACCAGAGGTATCACAAGTGCGTAGCCGGCCCTTTTAGAAGCTCTTTTCTTGAAGGTTTGAAGATCGTATTGGTCCGGGAATACCGCAGGCGACAATTTATTCCAGTTTTTTTGTGCAAGGCAGAAAGTTCCTTGAAAAGCGCACAGTTGTAGACTGCCAACCATCAAGATGATGGGGATGATATTTATGTCACGAAGGACGATGCCGGAAAGAGGCGGCAGGAATCAGCCCGATCAATTCCTCGGAGCACTCCCCATGGTAAATGCGATAGAAGATGCACAGTGAAGCCACATCTCTACGCAGCGCCAATGGGTCTAGCCGAATTGAAACTTCTTGGGAATCGACAATTCGAGTCGCTCTCCGTTAAATGCGGTCCAAAGGGAGGAGCTGATATTGAGGTGCCTCCGCCCAAAGATGGGGACAGTATATGAGGCCGGACCGGCCTTAAGGAGTAAGTAGCTTAAAAACGGAAAAAAACTTTAACAACCACTCTAATGATCTAAAATTTTGTATTCTAATTTAGTAAATAATGAAAAAATAGTATCTCAGCTAACATTACCATAAACAATATTAATTTTGGTAGGTGTATCCAATCTAAAGTTACAACATGTTGGCAAATAGCTTTGATGACAGCAGTTTAGATGAATAGTATACAAAGATGTTTTTAGGTCCAAGAACTTGCCAGAACACTCCTGAGCGTATAAAAGTTTCATAGAAAATTAAAGTCCGGTTACTTGCAACTTTACTTGTCACAAATAAATGTCAGTTTTGCAAGATATGATATCGGAATAACCTACTAATATATTTAGTAATGAGTAAAAGAAGGAGAATGAGTAAACTTAAACTGGACATAGATGATTGAAAAGGCTTTTAAAGAATAACTTCGTTTGAGTCATCAGTATAAAATATATTATATATTTATTGAAGTAGTTTGAATATTGACTATTTTTAAATCTGTAACGCCTTAAATGTGAGGGCAATACAATAAGTAATGTCTTCACAGTTAATGTGCTTAATTTTATCATAAACTCATTGTACCAGACATTTTTTAAAATATGCCTTTTTAATTAGTAGAGAATTCTGTTAACATATCATGCAACATATTGGACAGCAGAAAATACCGATGTATATTTAAGGTAAGTCCACGAGGTGACCATTGTTGATCTACAATGATCTAATGTTGAATCATTTGTCTATCTCAAAGAATCTGAACTCTGTTTAGAAATAGTTGTTGTTGTTGATTATTGATTGTATTGTGGCGACTTCCACATATAGCGCCATCTACCGAAGATACACTGAATTACGGAGTAACATAGTGTACGAAGAAGCTACGAATCCTGCATCACGCAATAGAAGTCTTCGCGCCGATTAACATATATACAACTTCCCAACAATCAACCGTTGGATCCTCCCTTTGTGTTGGAGGGACATGTGACCCGATCCTCCACAGTATTGAATTTCAATTACCGCAAATTATCGTCAATTCAATCGCTATGTTACTAACTCATCTAGAAATATTGATATATATTTTACAAAACACAAAAATACTTTGTAAAATGAGATTTAGCTTTGATCAGCACAATTTATTTTATCCTTTTCTATTTTTTGTTTTCCATACACATAGAAAAAATAATTCTTATTAGATGCAACAACAATTCAACAAATTAACATAGTTATTTAAAATACAGTTTCATTCAAATTTATTTTCATGTCTATTTATGTTAACATACGTGCATTAATAGTGGATTGATGTAACTACAAAAATGTCACCTATAATTTGTTTCGGAGTTTGTTTGTGGACGTTTTCTATTTATGTATTTATATCAGTTGTGTATTACTTATAACACAAGCTCTTGGCTTGGGACTGTAAAGCCTTGTGTGTTAGATGTCCAAAATATTTATATTTATTTATTCATGTGTTATTCATGTTATATTTATTTATTTTAATTTTTTGGGCAACAACAAAAATGAAATTTTAATTTGGGCTGAGAGGGGTATTTGACCAAAAATCTTTTTGTGGAGTGCTCTATTGTTATTTTTTAATAATAAGGTGGTCCATGACCGACGATCTAAAAAGAAATCGGATATTAAGAAGAACAGACTGAATTTTTTTTAAGTAATCTCGAACTAGCAGAGTATCGCATTTAGCTATCGCTCTACACACGATGCTTCTGAACTTCATATCCTCCATCCATATATTGGCTTTGCTTTTTATTTCAAGAACTAGTTTTCTTTAGCTATCAACTTTGCTTATATCAATCAATACATCTTTTGTTTCTCTTTTTTGCATAATAATCTTAGATTCCTATTTCTACATGATTACGGCAATCTAATATAATAGTTGAAGCTTAGCATCCTTTTGAGAATATTATGCATAGTTAGATAGTTTTATAAAATGTATATCAAATCATCCCACAAGACCGTTTGCGAAGAATTTAAAAAGTTTTATTATGATTCTATATACACTATTCAAAATCCACTGGAACATTTTTGACCTCTAGATAGACTTACGTCAAAATTTAACCATAAAGGAATAAAAAGAAAGACGTATCGATACGTCTAAAAAGTAAAATAATAGGGAGATCGTTTTTTGTTTTTGCGAAAGACGGTTCCCATTTCATGTTATCCACATTTTTTATATTTTTTATCATTTATTCCATCACGACGAAGACTTGAAGACTCGAAGACTAAGAATTGAAGACTAGAAATACTTGACATTGGCAGAAATAGCTGATCCGGCTGATTGCCATATCATCAAAAGAAGAAGAACTTTAGAATAGGTTTCTGTTGTATCGTTTCGTATGCATACAAGGAACGAAAACTGCATTCTGTATATTAAAAATCTCATTGATGCTGAAAAAAAAAGTAATATAATAAATCTTTGTCAGAATTGTGGTAAACATTATCGAACAAAAGACTAAAGTAAAGTCCGAACTTATATCTTTGCTACATTAGTTTCCTTACGACAAAACTTTTAGTAAAACTCATAAAATAAATAACGCCAACATTAACTTTAAACAGCAAGAGGTACCCTAAAAGCTTTTAGAGGTTGCAAAGGAACATGTATAAAAAGGGTCAAATACGACTAATTGTATACATATCACAACTTGCCGAAACATTATACGAGAAATCCTTTTATTGCTTATCTCTTTCCATGAAATAGATAAGAACGTGGCATGTCGTTGACATAGTAATATGAACCTTAAAACTAATTTAATAGGTTAGGTTTTCTTTGATACTAAAACATATTAGAATTTCCCAATACTTCGTAATTATGTTCTTAAGGTTCGTATAACATGTATCGAACTGATCAATGAAATAATCTTAAGTACGCCACAATAAAGTCTAATCTCAAGAAAAAAATTACATGTTAACTGTATGTATGTATGTATATTTGTGTATTTATGAATGTATTGGATATCAATTAGGTTAGCGAACTTAGTTTCATTGTCACTGTCACATAAAGATACGGTAATAAAATCAACAGAACAACATCAAAAATCAGCCCGAAATTGAAGGTACACATAGTATGTTGATGTTGAAGTAAAAATTCCATTTCCAAATATATTCCAGAAACCATTTCACGCGACAGCAGACATATAAGTCCTTATCTTACTTGCCACGCCACTCTGTTATGTTCTAGCTTACAATAACCAAAAGTTGTGTTATTGTATTTTTTCGTGCTATATTTGCTAGCTTGTTTTTCTATATTCTCCAAAATTTCAAGAATAAATACGTATATATGTGCAATGATTTTTGACTGGGAACAGCATAACAGAAACACAACAAAGAATTTTGCTTCTAAAACTATGAATACCGGCCTCACAAAGGGTACAAGATCGAAAGAAAATAATAGAAATTCCACTTTGTTTGGTATTAGCTTTCAACTCTCGAGCTCCGTGATGAAGCATTGATTTATTTGAAGCTTTATGATATTTTCCTCAAAACAGATACGGTGTTATCCACGTATTTCGGGGTTACGACGCGGCAATATGTGCTAAGCAGCGTATAGTTCAGGCTAGATGGGAGTGAATTCATTAAAATGTTGGTATTGATTGTATTAGACGAAAAGTTAAGAATGAAATTTGAAAAGGTTGCCTTAAATTAAAATATAGAGCGTATTATATCAACTTCTCAGGAGCCTCTTCGTTATAAGTTTTTTTTAATTACATCAATTACCCTTTGTTACCAAAATCTATTACCCTTTGTTTATCTAATTGTTTTTGAAGTCATGTTTCTCTTTGTCTCTTATTTTTACGAAAAGAGAATGACTGCTTCATTGAGGATTCTTTAGTCTTCACTTTTGAAAGTTTGAAACATCACAAAAAATGTTGCCCCATGTGAGGTTGGCACAGTAGAAAGCGGTGAGATTGCCGCTTAAATCACTATGCTATCCGTGCAGTATAATCGATATCCAATCGATATCATCTCAATGATTCGATCTTATTCCATTCTCCTCTACCATTCATATACTTGCTTTCTTAAACCCTGCTAATAGTTATCTTATATATTTTATATACTTTATCATCATCAATATATTACATTTCGCTGTTAATCATAAAAGCCTCTCCAATTGCCCGTCACTTGATTAGGTAATCAGCTTGTCATATTAAGCTCCTGTCAGCTATCTTGAGTAAATCATTTCACCACAGTACTTTGCTAAAAGAAAATTCATAAGAGTTAAAACTTTACAAATCCTTCAAATGATATATATTACGCAATTTCATTTCATTTATTAAACTGTAGTATTAAGAAAAAATTGGCCAGTCGTCTCATTATATTAAATATTGAATGAGAATGGAAAAATTAACTCTATGACTAATAGTCTACCGGATTGCGACCGATTGATCCCATAACATATAAATTTGCATATCAACTCTAAAGTATGTCTACCAACTTATTCATATAGGAAAAAGAAATGACAAGTTTGCAACATTTCCTTGGTTCAACAATGTAAGAGCTTACTTAGATGTTGAACTGAGCTTAGTTCGGAATCAGAATGTTATACTATATTATGGAAGTGAACAACCTTTTTTTTATAATCCATTAACATTTTTAGTTTAATTTTAATCCACGCATAGTTGTGTGTGTTGTTTAAATCTATATACAAATAAATTATTTTAATCTAAGGTAGATCTTTAATATCGTACACTAGTCGAAATATCTTTTTGTGTTATACATACTAGATAATTATTAAATACATAGATACATGGAAAAAGTATAGTAACAAACTTGTAGTCACTTTTGGTTACTTATAGATAGCCAAAACAGTTGCCACTACTGACATAAATTTTTTTATTTTCTTTTTTTGTGCTGGTCTTGGCAGTCAACGTTTTTAAGTACCAGAAATATGCTCTGGAACCAAATGCATCGCTCTATCCTCCTGTTCCAAGCAGTCAAAACTTGGAACTTACTACCAGTGCACGAGTTTTCCTTCCATTAGACCATGTCCTTTAAGCGAGGCGCAAAAAAGCATATCACTAGACTGTCATAATATAGGTCACCATGCTGAATTGTTCACATTCCTTATGAGAATGGTGACCACCATTCTTTAATTCTACTCACGCTTTCCACCAGACTTTGGCAGCTATTACCCAAAAAAAATTTCGATATAACAACCACTTTCAGTATTTTTATTTTGAATAAAATCGTCTCTACTTGGCTTTTTAAGTCACCCAACTTAGCCATTTACCCCGAACTCTGTTAAGTAACTTCAATGAGGATAAATGTCACTTTCTTTAACATAAACCGGTCACTCTGAAGGTGGTAAAAGAACTCATTTAGTTTGATTTGACCTTACGAGCTTACGGGAGCTTGTAGGCTACAAATTACGATTTACTAAGGCATCGTATATATCGCACTGGCTATAACTCTCATGTAGTTAGCTGAACAGAAAATAGTTTGTTTGTCTTCATCAACATCAACCTTTAATAATGTCAGTTGGTGAAACATGTTAGGTCAATTTGAATGAAATAGTGGAGTAAGTATTCTTTTAGTATTTTGTTTTAGTAATATATTGCAACAAGTTAGAGTAAATGCGGACAACTGAGAGTTTTATTAAATTGAGAACTAATTACAATAGATTGTGATTACAGAGTCAGATGTAATAATCATAACAAATTTAAATTTAGAAGAGAATAGTAATCAACCAATTATTACTAATGTAATAAAAACATCAAATAGGTTTGTATAAGTTCTTAAAATAGTCTACTATTAAAGCTGAAAGTTTATTTTAAAAATTAATGCTATAAGATTATTTAAATAATGAAATCATCTAAATAAAATTACATACATAAAAACAAATGTCCACCTATTTTACTCTGTCCCGTTTCGTAGGCTAATGTAGAATCGAAATTAAGATTTAAATTTTAATTCTGGTTCCATTATTATAAACAGATAAACCTTACACATTTTAACATACAACGCCTAAATCCTATTATAAATTAATATCATTGAATTTAATTGAAAGGCAGTGAAGGGTGTATTAAGGTCCTGGGCACAAATAAAATGAAAATCTAATGTATAAGTAATTAACACAATGATAATGATAAATAAACCGTTTTGTAATAAGGAATATTAAATGTAGAGAATCAGACAATATCCAAATACCTAAGAAGGTCTCGGCTTATATCTGTTAAAGGGATATCTGATCTCAGTGTTTTAACCATAGTTTCGCATGTTTAGAAGGATTTTTTCTAAAGCAATTTTTATATTACTTACTTACCTTCCCGAATTGGGAATACATCCTGAGTCCCAGGGGACTTTACAAATATTCATTCAAACGGACACAAGCTCAGGAAAACAATCTGTGGATCAAATAAACTCTAGTTTCAAATGTGGATAGAGCTTACAACGATGAATGCAGGAAGCGGCAAAATGACTGCTTAAACCAGAGTAGTCGAGACGGCTAAGAATTATTCTTGCCATTTTTAAACCATATCATAGTTATCAGACGATGAATGAAGAACAAATAACATGTAACTATAAAAGTTCATTCAAATTCTTAAATGATTTTCCCAATGAAAATAAAATTTTGTAACAAAGTCATTCGTATTCTGAACGTACTACTAGAAGTAGAAGGGAGTATCCATGAAGTAGCCCAATGGGATCGTAGAAAGTCGCTAATGTTCGGTAAATCTTAGACCGATCTCGTAACAGTACGGAATGAATAAAACATAAAGCTAAGACCTTTATTGAGAACATTGTTATTTAATAAAATTCAATAAAGTTTGAACCTAGTGAAGGTTTTTTTAGGCTCACAAATTTCAGATATAGAATTTATTAAACATTAAAAGTTAATAATATATCAGTTCCAATTACAACTATATATCCAAAATATAATACGATTGGGATAACGTAATGTCAGCTGTTATATCAAAAATCTTCAGAAAGGCGCTTCCCATTATAATACACATGTACACTTATGTCTAGTGGCGCTCAAATACTACGACAGTCCTCATTTAAATTGTGCATTATGAAATAAAATGTCTTTCATATTTTAAATATGATACTGTGTATTACTTCATAGTAAGTAACTCCATATCATGTCTGGATTATAGACCAGAACAACATTTGAACTAGTACTTGGGAACTAGACGCCTTGACAAAAATGTAATGAGCAAATATAATTGGAGAGATGGTAAAAGCTGGAAATTAAACATGAGAGAAAAATTTCAGATTATTTTGGTTGGTTAGATGGGAAGGCATTGTCTTTTTTATATAAATAACTCGCCAAAGTAACTCTACTCAGCCTGATGGTAAGCTAGAAACAGAACCCAACAGTGGGGGCCATCATACTCACTGCGAAAGCAGACCATGCATTATGGCATCCCATACTATGGCGGCTTAGTGAGATACTTTTTCACGATCGTGGTAGGAGGGAAACACATGCGCTGGTAGTGAGTTCTAGTTTTTAACAGCTGGGCACAGGAAGGAAAAGCTAAATCGTTTAGCTGTGTCACATAATATCAGCTTTTACATACGGATTTTTAGAACTAGATAGATTTCAAGGTTCTTTAATAATCACTCGAACTAATACACCTTCAGAAAGTCAGAATCGAATAAGATGAATCTCAATAATGCGGAAGCTTCTAAATAGTACGCTATAGTGCGGGTCATTATGCTGCATTGTTGTTTTGTCTGCATTCGCATTTTTGATTCAGCTCATATCTTCAATCAAGCAGAGTAGAGTACTTTGGCATGCCCATATACAAAAAAATGATAGGTCTAATACGAAAGACGCAACAACAATCAACTATCACTATTTACGTATATAGAAACAGAAAGTTAAAATAATAACAATAAATATTTCAGAAATCTAACACACAACGCCGTCTAGTCCCAAAGTAAGCAGAGCTTTTATCATGGGTACTAGACAACTGATATGAATACATAAATACTTTTTTTGTAAATACATACATATTATACATAGAAAACACCCAAACTCAGAAACAAATATTTGCAGATCATACAAACATTTGGTCCGACCCAGGATTCGAACCCGAGACCTAATGGACAGCAGTTGCGTACGCTACCACTGCGCCACCGAGGCGGTAAAATGTTATACTTATCTTACAACAAGAACGTCATGTTTAGTACAATTAGACACTCGCTCATTTATGCGTGTCCATTGACGTATGGATTTGTTTACCAAAGTTTTGTTTAACAGCTCGGAATAAATTCAAATACATTAAGTTTTGGAAATATTTCTTTACTTTGACAGGTTAAAAGCGGTTTTTCATTAAAGTAGTGATGTGCGTACGTTTAGGTGATGTCAGTTACAGTTATAATACGTCTATTTATAGAGCAAATGTTACTAGGAGCGCGGTGAAGTGTAATTTCTTAGTTTTACAGTTTCTCATTAATAGTGACTTGCGTCATTGGTACTTTAAAACAAATATGTTCAATATGTGTTAGATACAAATTGCACATTGTGTTTTGTAATTATTAATTTATAAAAAAAGCATACCTCCCAAAAGAAAGTTAATAACTTTCATAATTTAGAGTTTAAGCAGGCAAACATAAAAAGAAAAAAAAAAATTTATGTACCATTTTTGGTGGGGTGGAAAATCCATGGGTCTGGGATCTGGTTCTCTTTTGGGGCTCAAGAGATATGTATGTTGTGTTAACTATTCAAATTAATGATGTTCTCACCACTCCTTGCAGAAGAAAATGTAAGAATTGTAGTTTTAATCTATATTAATTTTATAAATTCGAAAGTAACTGTCTGTCGGTCTGTCTAGTCATAGTATAAGTTTTACATACCCGCGGCTCGGTTATCACGGTAAAGAGTAGGTAAAGCCCTTCCTCAAGCATCAAAATATCTCCATGGCAAATTTCATCGAAATAGGTGCAGCGGTTTAGACGTGAAACCGTAACAGACAGACAGAGGTGGTTCCAAATTTATAATATTAGTACGTATTTAGGTATATTCACAGGTTGACACCGTTGCAAATACTTTCAGGCGTTCCATTACACCAATTATGTGATTATTTCATACCCAAGTATTATAGAAATCAATATATAAAAACATAAGATTTTTATCTTGATTTTAATTATACATTTTATAAAATGAAACTTTTTAAAACTCATTTCCCAAGCCAGAACTCTGATTTAAATAAAAACAACTTTGAAAACTTTTAAAATTGTCTAAAAGAATTGAGGTCGGCATAAGAAATTATAAACGCGAGACCAGAACCATTTTGTTACACGGATGTAACGGAGCAGACTTTTTTTTTCTAATATTTTATTGCCGAGAACCTATTTGAGATATATTATTGTGTAATAGTGTGAGTAACAGAATAGTAACATATTATCAATTTGCGTGATAAATGTTAATTTGCGAACGAAATAACTATCGTAAAACTTTATATAATTGTATCTATACTAATATTATCAAACTAAAGAGTTTACTTGAAAAAATCTTTCAGAATCAGATAGCCCAGTTATCGAGGAAGGCTATAAGATACGTATCATCACGCTTTGACCAAAAAGAAAGGAGGGCCAAATAAAAATGTTGCGAATAGTTGAAAATTATTTGTTTTTAAAGCTTCTATTGGGTGCGCTACGTAAACGGTTAAGGTTTCACAATAATAATTTATGGAAGTAGTTTTTTTTGAGAACTTTTAAACCTGCATATAAATATTTCTATCTTTAAAGGTTTATTAACTATAACCATTGCTATGGTAAACTAATTTGTTCTCGCTGTATAATATCATGCTTTGAGCACGAGACGCAGACGAGGTTGCGCACGTATATTAAATTAAAACTTTATATTTACGTACATATGTAGTGTGTATGATAAATATATAACTTAACACCTTGGAGTAGTTATTTTGATAAAGCCTTCAATCGTGGAACTCTCCAGTAGCTGTTAGTATTACAAAAGAGTTTGGATATGTCACAATGAAGTATGAGCCCAGCTGAAGCTCAGTTTTGATACATCTAGATTGGTATGAGGATAAAGCCAGTATCCTGTATGTAATTGTAATCCTTTATGTATTAAACATTTGTATTTTCTTATACTGAGACTTTAGTCTTATTCTTCTTTTATTATTACGTTGTTTCAGCTGCGTAGATTTGCGCGTGCCATGGCTATTAACACGTATTAACAATATTCCTAAAGTTGTTAAATATTTTATTGTAAAACTAAGTTGGGTAATAAGTGAATTTCTTTTATACCAAAAACTGCCTAACTGTTTAACAATTGTTACATAAATAACAATACATACATAATATCGAATAAAGACAATCGAATACCGAAAACCGATGAATAATATTAAAAACATGTAGCATACCACACTAGCGTTTGCAAACTAACTGTTACTATATTTATCGAGCAATAAAAGGGGGCTCGCTCGCAAAGGTATGCCAACAATGACGAGGTGTTTCATTAGATCAATATACACGTGAACTTGGATAGCACAAATTGCTTTGTGCATGGTGGCGTACGATTTCACTCAGGTATATTTAGTATAGGAAAATAGTTATAAAATATTATTATTCAAAGGAGAATGGCATATCCTGTACCGCTGGGAATATATTAGAGATGGTTACTAGATTTATGTCGTTTATTAAGTGTTTTATCCTAATTATTTTCATATATTTACAATATTACTTACCTACAATACAATATAACTTACCGTGGGAGAGCCACGCTTCGGCATGAATGGGCCGGCTCGACCGGAGTGATACCACGGCCTCACAGAAAACCGGTGTGAAACAGCGCTTACGCTGTGTTTCATCGAGTGAGTGAGGATACCGGAGGCCCATACCCCAATCCAACGCCCCCTATCCCCCTCACCATCCCCTTTCCCCCCAGGCCGCCATAGTGCGGGTCACCATGCTGCATTGTTCTTTTTCGCATTGAGGATGGTGACCACCACTCTTGGATTCTGCTCATGCTTTCCATTAGGCAAGGCAGAGTCATTTTGGAAGCTTAAATATAAATAAAAAAAAATATATAAACATGTATTATATAAAAAAATTAAATAGTTGAATCGATATTTATAAATGAGCTTAGTGGTTATTTTAATAAAAGTGCAACACTCTATTGACGGGTCAAGAAAATCATACACGAATGACTACGATTTTAAAAATATTTTAATACGACTTGTTGACAATAATGACAACTCATTTTTGATCCATGTAGTTCACTGGAATCTATAAACTAAATAATTTTTAACGCAAAGTTGTATTTAAAAAATCTGGGAATTTGAAATGCTATTGTTGGTGATTCTAGCAGCCAAATAAGTTCAAAAACAATCCCTTCCATGAGATACACCAGGCGGTACAAAAGTCCCATATAAACCTGCCATTATCCTCTTAAAAGGATTGACAGAAGTATTACTTTTATTCAAAACGTTGTACCCGACCACAATTCTCTGTAAATTTCACTGCTTTCGTGTATTGAGTTTTGAACTTAATCGGTGCATAAATTTTTGAGTTCTTGAAGCGTGTACAAATCTACTTAAAAGTTTTAGATATTTAGATGTACAAACATTAAATATATATCTCAAGTCTTTATATGTCTCTATAGATATCTTTTTTTAGGTGAATAAGAGATACATATGAAAGAAAATATTATGAATATGATTGTATGGCCTAGTTTTTAATAGTATTATATCAATATAATATAGATTTAATTAACCTAAATCCAGGCAACAGCCATTTCATACAGTTTTCGTTTTTAACCAGATCTCATTTTTTTTATAGAATACAGCAAATTACGGTAAATATAAAAATAATATAACTTCAATAAAACAAAACAACTTTGGTCTGATGGTGAAATCAAGTAAAAAAATATTTTTTACTAGCTTTGACACTCGGCCACCCCCTCATGTATTTCGGTGATCGGCATGACCTCCCTCAAGAATCCAAGTACCTTCTTACTAAATTTATTTCAAACTAGCTGACCCGGCGAACGTCGTACCGCCATGATTTTATTTCGTAGATATTCTTTAAATTTCTGTAAAACTTGTTCTAGTAATTATGCTGACATAGATATGTTTATAGAACAAGCTCTGCCTATTTTGAGATCGTGATCGTAAAAATACGCGAATATATTTTACTATTATTTATAATATTTCAATATTATTTTTCTATCGCTCTAATACATTTTAAAAAGTATGACCTGTTAAAAATACATGACAAAAGACATATACAATATATTTTTTTATGTTGGACTAAAAAATTACTACTTTGCCTGATGGCAAGCATAAGTAGAATCCAAGAGCGGTGGAGCAACAGCATGGTGACCCACACTTTGGCGGCCTAGAGAGATGCTTTTTGACGCCCCGCTTAAAGGCCCCGGGATCATAATGGGAGGGAAACACGTGCGGTGGTAGTGAGTTCCATGTTTCGATAATCTTCTTCTTATTCGCGTTCGTCAATTATTAAACATTGTCTGATTTGATACTACTTCGGCGATGTAATAATCATGATTAATTATGTAGTAATTAATCGGAGGCTGACCTCAGATTCCTACAGGAAGTGTATAGTTGCCAACAAAAAAATAACTTAAAAAAAATTCTATACACACATAAAAAAAGAATAATCCAATTTGGTGCAGTCGATCGAAAGTTATGCGCGTACGCACATTTCGGCGATCAATGTTCATTTATATAGATAGATACATTACTACAACAGTTTAGCCGTGAACAGACAGACAGACTTACTTACGTAGCCAAACTGATATTACAAACAAAGCATGGACTGTCGCTTCACTACCTTATGGCAATGAAGAAATAAAAAAAAGATTAATAATCAAAGCGATAATAGTCATTTGTTATACCAAGAGTGCAAAGTTGCTTTATAGCCGCGTGCTCAATTTTGATGACCGAGCAAGCGAATTGACCGTGCAAGCGTAATTTCAGCATCCTAAGCGTTAGCGGGGGAATTAAAAGAGCACAGGCAGAAAAATCTTTAACTGTAACTTTTCATCCCACGTCAGCGAGGAAATGACTAAATGCATAAAAGGCATTTACAATCACAAGATACTTTTATTTCAGTTCAGGTATTAATATTTTTTAGGTACTACCACATTATTAACAAATTCAGTCAATTCTGTTGGTATCAAATAAACTTCCTCGTCGCTAGAATTGTTGATTTTAGTTTTTTCACTTGTTTCAAATTTCTGGTTATTAATCTAAGGTTTTAACAATAAGACGTTAAAAAAAAGGGCGCGGGCAAAGCAAATTAAAAAAAAGTACATCAAGGAGGTTCCGAGTCTGAGTTTTTAACAAATTAAAAAAGGTTGTATGATAAATTCGGCACCATGGAGGTAAAATTAAATAGGTTTAATAATGTTTTGAATTCACAAACTTTGTGATCACGATGTTCTAAATTCAATTTACTTTATCCTCTAACGGAAAAAACGGCCTTTGCACTCAGATATCAAAGGGCAAAACTGCTATTTCCGAGATGGAGGGATGTTAAGTATATCATTACTTCAGATTTGATTTAAATCTATTTCCACCTGTATTTTGAAACAGAGGGACGTATGATAATCCGGGTGATTTTGTAGCGAATTTAATTCATATGATTGTTTGTGAGGGTTTTGTAATCCAGAACAATAATTAAATAAATAACTAAATATTCCGGACATCTAACACACAAAGCCATCTAGTCCAAACTAAGCATAGCTTGTATTATGGATACTAAACAACTGATATAAATACATATATACCTTTTTTTGTAAATACATACATATATACATAGAAAACACCCAAATTCCGAAACAAATATTTGCAGATCATACAAACATTTGATTTGACCCGGGAATCGAACCCGAGACCTCGAGAACAGCAGTCGAATACGCTACCGCTGCGCCACCGAGGCAGTCAATTATACATGTATATCACTCTCCTGTTAAACGGAGTGTCAGAAACACCCGCCACGCGAATGAAAAACAGTCGAGTTCAACATAGTTTGTTTACAATCATCTGCGAATGTCACAATCAAAACTACACATTCAAATGGACAAATGACTTTTGTGACCTACGTTGACAGGTACAAACCAGTTTATATTTTATAAAACACTTCAATTGTTGTCAGTCAACACAACTTTCTAGCATCTAGATTATTGATGTTCATTATGCTTAATAGGTTTGCTTGTGTTTCTGCGAAGACTGAATATAAATTCCAGGTATATCTCATTAGTCATACCTACAATTTATTAGACACAATTAATTTTAATCCTGTTTTGTTTTTATTAATATATAAATTTTCACATGATTTGGTTTCTAGTAATTAATGCAAATTATGAATTCTGAGAAAGATTGAAAGAAGAAGTTGATTGTTAAGTATGTCATTGATAAAAAAGCTATAATATACCTTAACTCAATATAAAATAGTTTTTTATCTAATACCTTTAAACGAGTAATTCTTGTTTATTTATATATATAATCTGCATCTCAGAAACTGCTCCAGAGATTTTCATGAAATTTACTATACAGGTTTTGGGGACGCTAAATCGATTTAGCTAGTATTTATTATTAGAAAATTTACCAAAAAAGGAACGAGCGTATCATACAGGTGATTTCTATTAAAAGACAACTGCAACGGTAACTATATTTCCTGTATCAAAGGGTCTTTATAAACATTCATTAGACGGTAATAAAAAACTCTCAGAATCAGAACAATAAATCGTAGATCACACACACAATATAAATATTATCTCGACATCATTTAGCGCAATAGGAAGCGGGGTTGTGACCGTTTAAAGCACTACGCTTTCCATGTGGTCTAATTTCTTTTTGATCTTATGCAACAAAATGTGTTATTAACCGTGTGCAAGTGAACAAGAAAGACAAATGGGGAATTTCAGACAGAGCACACATGCAGAGTTTGGACTATGAGAGCTATAACATAGATTAACAACTCTTTACACACTATAATATTATATAGTTAGAAGAGAGTACATAAAATGTGAGACGGATTGTACAAAGGGCGGCCCTATTGCCTAAAGCAATCTCTACCAGGCAACCTTAGGATAGATCGAAATATGTAGGAGAGACAATGGTAGTTGTCGGTGCAATAACTTTTGAATTAATTATTTGCTAATGAATATAATGAACATATACCATATTCCATTTCATGAAAACATTAGGTCCGACCCAGGATAAATGGAGATGGTCTATATATTATTTTCAATATAATTGATTCAATACTTTTTTTTTTTTTTCATGGAATAGGGGGCAAACGAGCAGACGTATCGCCTTGTTGTAAGCGATTACCGCCGGCCAAGGACACCCGCAACACCCGAGGCGTCACAAGTGCATTGCCGGCCTTGGGAGATGGGGAGGGGGATGGAGGGAAGAGTTGGATTATGGGCCTGCGGTATCCTCACTCACTCGGTGAAACACAAAGCAGACGCTGTTCCACACCGGTTTTCTATGAGGCCGTGGCTCACTCCGGTCGAGCCGGTCGAGCATGCCGAAGCGCGGCTCATTTTTTTAAGCAGATCGTTTTTTGGTCGAGTTTTTTTCAAAAAAAGTAATAAATAACGTTGAAAGATTCAATGGCTTAAAACACTTTACAGCCGCGAAACTGTGAAAGAGTAAAAACCATCTATACATCCCCACAAATTTTTGAATTCTTAATATTAGTAGGATTTTTAACTTTTCAAATCAGTCTTCCCACCTTAAATAACTGAATAAAATAAATAATGTGGGATACTTTACTGTGGGAGAGCCACGCTTCGGCATGCACAGGCCGGCTCGACCGGAGTAATACCACGGCATCACAGAAAACCGGTGTGAAACACCACTTTCGCTAAGTTTCACCATTTGAGTAAGGATACCGGAGGCTCCAACCCTTTCCCAATCCCCCAAAGGCCGGCAATTCACTTGTGACGCCTCTGTTGTTGCAGGTGTCCATAGGCGGCGGTAATCGCTTACCATTAGGCGATACGTCTTTCCATATGCTCCAAATTCCATAAATAAAATAATAACTAAGAACCTACTCGTTTTTTTTAAATTTTAGTTGAAAATACGTATCACCGAAAACCTCGCCCAATAAACCTTTGTTTATTACATCGACGAGCCTGCATATACGTGACGAGTGTCGAGCCTTAGGGCTTACTTTAAGCCAGCCCTTGATTATAATAAATCAAATTCGTATATCGTAGCAAACCACTTACTACTGCTTCAAATCCATTTCATTATCATTTCAGCCAAGACGCCTACCAATCATTCAGTTATTACTATCCCCGACTTAATACTTAGTTTGTGGCATATGACATAAGAGGACAAACGAACAAGCGGGTCACCTGAGAGAAATTAACGACCATCGCTCTTCAATAGTTTTCTGATGGACATCAGCCTCTAATTAGAAAAGAGATTTTGTCTTACTTTACCACTTTGACCAGACAGGTTTGTATCTAGTCTAGTCTATCTTCTCTTTATTGTGATGTTGTCATGCATAGTTTTGCTCCGTTACTCTTACGACACCAATAGAAAGAATGCGTGTTATGTAACGGTAAAATGTACATAGAAAATAAATAAATTAGATAAGGACCTTATTTAAGGTCATATTTGTAAAATGTAAATGTAAAGTAAATTTAAAAAAGATCTGTGACACTTATATGAGTCACAGGATGATGGAAGGCAGTAACACCCTGCAATGGTTGATGCCATCAATAATAAAAAAAATTGAAAGAATAGGGATGTAGACAATCTGTGTTCTTAATCACCATACAGACATTGGACAGTTGTGGATATTGATAAGAAGTTCAATTTTTAAAAAAAACTTTATTTTTGCCGGCAAAAAAAACTTTATTTTTGCCGGCGGCATAACTCGCCTGTATGTCGGATATCACGGTAATCATCTTTCAGGTTATTACAGTCACAATTAATGTGTTTTCTTGTTGGTAAAAGAATTTTATAAATCTGTTTAGTACATTCAGAGAATACCCTTGAAAACCTTACAAACTTAACCTCTTTATATTTTTATTCTGGTGTAAAGAGCTAGTAATTAGTGAGTAGCCAAAACCTATGCTTTAGGATGCTGGCAAAAATTTAGTTGTCATTTTTGAAATTGCCCGAGGCTATAGTTGTAATCGGTACAGCAATATCCGACGTTATAAGCCGTAATTCTGAAAATAGCGCACAGTAGATATTGTGAACAAAGTTCCGGTTGATAAAATATTCATCCGACTGAAAACTTCATTACTGTTGCGGATATTGAAAAGCCTATACACAGTGAAGTATTCGTGTAAATGAGTTGCGGTATTTCGAATAGTTAATAAGACCAAGAACAAGTTTGGAAATTAGAAATAACTAGCTTTTTTCCCCGGCTCCACCTGCGTTTATATCGGCTATCGCATCGCTCACGCTCAAAAATAATGTGTTTCTATTGGTAAAAAAAACTTTCGAAATCGGTCAGGAGATCTCGATACTACCCTCTAAAACTTCACAAGCTTTACCTTTTTATAATATTAGTGTAGACTACCTTTTTTTATGATATAGAGGGCAAACGAGCAGACGTATCTCCTGATGGTTAGCGATTACCACCGCCCATGGACACTAGCAACACCCGAAGCGCCACAAGCGCGTTGCCGGCCTTTTAAGGAGGAGTACGCTCTTTTCTTGAAGGTTTGAAGGTTGTACAGGTCCGGAAATATCGCAGGCGTTCGTGATGCCATCAAGGTGGCTGTACCCCTAACCACTATATTTTCTCTTTCATACTGTACAAATACTTTATTTTTATTAATTATTCTATAAAATGCAAGTAGAAAGTTATTATCGACACTCTGATTGATTTTTTTATTACACATGTAACTGCTTACACCAACATAACTATATTCTTAAAAAACAATTAAAATTTCATTTCAATTGTAGCCACGCCTTGTATACATCGAGATTATAGTTAATATCCGTTTCAAAATTAACTATTTCACAGTACAGTAAAATAGTTACCCGTTTTTACCTAGCCGCAAGTTATAAATATTATAATTGACATTTATATATCATTACCCAATTATAGTACAATTTAACATCGTTATTCGTTGTCAGCTATTTCGGATATAGCGTAACATGAAAGGAAATAAGGTCCCCCTGACCACAAACCCCGTGAGCCATAATATCGCTTCTCGTAAACATGTTCTGAATTTATAATAGCCCTTTCTTCTACATATAAGATTACAAATAAAAGCGAGATTCTACACAACAAAAGTTTCCAAGATAACTTAATAAGGATTAATAAACAATTAACTCCCTCGGTGGCACAGCGGTAGTGTATGCAACTGGTCTTCTTGAAATCTTTCGATTACCAGGTCGGATGAAATTGAGCAGAGTTTGGATGTTTAATATGTATAGAATATACAAAAAATAAAAGTATCTACGTATTCTATCACTTAATCTAGCTTTACTAGAACAAGCTCCGCTTAGTTTGAATCTAAATGGCTCTGTATGTCACTTGTCTGAATTATTATTAAGTATGTTTAAAAATGTAGATGAGAACTGAAAGCTGCTAGCAGCCCTCACGACGTAAACCAGAGTGGAGTCGAACCGTGTCGCGAGCTCTATTAAAATTTGCTGACAATGAACGAAACCTTCCCGGGACTAACTGGCTATAAGCACGATTCTGAATAAATTTACATATATGCAAAACGACCGCAACAAAATAAGAAATCTATTATACAATTCGCAAAGTAAATACTTTCAAAAGACAGGTTTATATGAAACATTTATTTAATACGGGCCTGTTAAGTGGTTAGTAATTCTGAATGCTAAGCCAGAGTGCGTAGGTTTTCCATCTCGGACAAATCTTTGTGTGATGAATACGAGCTTTGTATCTGGGTGTAATTTTTTACAATATGTATTTATTTAGAAATGTATATGTACATCCAGTCTGGTTGACATAGCAAAAGCTTTGCCTAGTTTGAAGTCAGGCAGCTGTAGGTGAGATGTGTGAGCACGCTATTAATATTATTATTATTATTATACAGTATAGGGTGCCAACGAGCAAATGAGTTAAAAGCGCAATGAGTACGTTGTCACCTTTCCTTTCATAAGACTTGCATGATTTATAAAAAAGGAAAGTACTAAGATACACTCATCCTCACATCCCTCATACATTTGGGAAACATTCTATTTTTCTTAATGTTTATTTATACCATTTTAATTTAAATAGTGAACGTATATGTACTGCTAAGAGTACTTTAAATAGGACATTCACTCAACACTTAGACTTAATATATGTAGTATATTTACTATATGGAGATATATGGGCTATCCAACTACTAGTACAAAAAGAAAATACTTTGGAGACTTACAACCTCAATGTTCTCCAAAAGCCGGTATCCACATCCAATATTGAACATTAACTTTAGACAGGAAGTTGAACTTGTGTGAACTGATTTAGTTAGTCGAAGACAATAGCGGTATAATAGGGTCGGGTACACGATCTTTCACCTAGTGAAGGCACTTGTCATGTATAAATTACAAGCCTGTGAACTACAGATTGATTACTCTTAAGTACACTATACTTGTTATAGGAGATTCCATACGAGTATTGTTTTATTCATGAGGCTCGAAGAGATCTAACGCGCCCGTAGACAGCACTTTACACAGCGTGCTCCAGTGCTTACAACAGCCTTCATCGGACCATATACACCCATGTACACATGATTTGCTAAAGAAATTTGCACGATCACACTTTAGAAAGTATATTATGGGTAATATCTCCAGCTTATTATAAGTATATCACGTCTCTGGTTGTATACGGTTTAAATTTTTTGTCCATCAAAAACTCACCACAGAAAAAATACAATTAGTTCTTAAATTCTCCAATATGTTTTCAGAGGAAGGAGAGCCTACGTATCTTTAGCGTCTTTCACATGAAATAAATAAAAAATAAATAAATAAAAATGTTTATTTGAGTCTAAAAATTACAAGATAATGATTTAATAGCAGGAACATCGTTTACATAACTAAAATAGTGTATCTTGGGAAACAGTGTTCAGTTGCGCTCAGAATGACATTAAAGTTTGTTTACAAATTTGCTGTTACTACTATACATTTCTTTATTTTTGCATGTAAATACTCAATGTCATACTATGATTATACTATAATGGATTTAATTACTATTCCTGTATCGCGTTATGAAAGTTCTCAAGGAAGGAGCATATAGTTACTCGTATACAAATCGTCCATCTGAAGTTGAGGTTGTGAAGTTATGTGGGATCGCGGTCTGTCAAGTCGGATCATATCGCGTGCTCGTCTCTCCTTATATTGACGGGACACGTTCATCTACAAATCATGTAATGATTTACATATGGAGAGTTGCAACTTTGTCCACAGAATAGTGAACAGATGGTTTATATCTTTTGCATAGCCGAGGGCATCTGATTGTTTAGTTTTAACATTTTAAGTACGCTTAAAACGATCCACTAACATTAAAAAGATTTAAGACAGCACTGCTGCATCAACATCAATAATCAATTGCTGGATGGCTGACTTGCGCGTGCCATAAATGTCAAATTTTGTTGGATGTAATGCGGCTATCGGTATTTCATTAATCCTCCAATCAATCCTCGTTTGCTTCTCGACAGCTGAAACGCACTTTTTGGATTTTTTTCACAAACGTTGTTTTGTTTAGTCTATTTCTATTCAATTATTTAAATAATTTTCATTCATCATTTTTTTTGAAGGAGTGCAGTCTTTTCATTACGCTCCACCCTACCAATCACATTTTTAAGAAAGACAAATACCTACTAGCTATAAATCAGGTAGTTACATACATCATGTGAATATCTAAAATATATAATTCTCGTGTCACGTTTTTGCTCACGATAAACTCTAATACTTTACAAATTTTCACGTTATATAAATTTTTGCTGGTTTAATGGCGTGCCTAAGATAGGATAATAATATTACGTTTAGAGGAATAGGAGAAGAGCATGATTAAAAAGGGACTCAAAGGAAGTTATGTGGGTCTGCTAGTATATTAATATATCGTAATAGTATCGTGTGTTATTCTTTATCGCTAAATATCTCAAGTTATACTTTCTTAATAGTGTAGTGGCACTTAATGTTACTCCAAATACTCCGTATTTACTTATTTTTATTACTTTCCGTTTCGTTACTCCGTAAAGCCTAGTGAACACAAAATTAACAAGAAAGCAGAACTTTAATGAGGAAGCGAAGTAATTTCTCAGCTTTTGTTTGCATTCATAATTTTGCGAAGATGGAATTTGTCTGTATAAATGTATGTGCGGCTTCATTAGTTTAATAATTGCTGACACGACTTCTAAACATTGGGTTTGCTAATTCTGATTATTACGTTGACAAAAGAGCTGCGTTCAGCTTTGTAGTGAGGAAAGACATAGGCGAATAACAATAGCTAGTATATTTATACACATGATGTTTTGATATTGATTGATGTGAAAAAAACATACACCCGTTTCCACTGCTCTCTGCAAAACAAATAGCAACAGCTACAGTGAATTGTTTGTCGCTACTAAAAAGCTATATCTGGTTTATACCGAATTCATAAAAACTTGCAATTGGTGGCAGATTATTAGATAATAAATGAAGCATTCAAATTGTGTCTATATAATTGAGTAAATTTAGAAAGCGAACAAATCATTTTGTGGTTTTAAGCACCGACCCCGTAACTGTTACATTGAAACCACAACTGAAAATGCAAGCCGCGGGAACGCACATATGGGCCGACCAATCAAGTTGCAACACGTCCTTTCATAAAATCAGTGTAAAGCATTTATTTCCTTATCTTTTACCTGATGAGTGAGGTTACAAAAACACAACGCGAGGGCCCCTCGGGTTACACATACCCATGTGTTTTCAGTGCCCATTCCCCAGTAACCGGTCTCCCTCCAACTCAAAACGAGAAGAATTCAAAGGGAGACAAATCACTAGTGACTTTTGAGTTGCAGATTTCCATAGGCAGTGACAGTTATCAATAGGTGACCTCCTATCATTATCAGTCCGTTGCAGTTCATTCTCGGCAATAGGCCTCTCTCAAGGCAATCCACAGAGCCTTTCTGCTGCTTTTTAACCACCCTTCTAGCATCTATGAATCTTCAATGAAGAAGAATATAAAATATTTTATTAATGCTGATTTTTTTTTTTGTCTATTTGAGCTCATGACATCTCAGTGTCTTATATGTATTACTTGAACAGCGACAATACAATCAAAATCAACATACAATCAAATCAAAGTTAAAAAAGCTGTTAACCCATTCAAATCTATTAACAACATCTCAGATGGATCTAAACTATTAATCTTCGACGTAAAGTTGAACCCGTTTATTTGTGCATCTAGGGTGGCGCCGTGATGTCGGACGCAATAATGGAGAACGCGAGCCGACTGTAACCCGCTGCTAATGAGAGATGAACGGTTGTCCGCTATGGCGCCAAATTCTCTGCGATTATTTATGAGAATAACATGTTTTACTACCCTCATACTAAATCATAACCACTGTTTTCGAGAAAATATTGTTTAAGTTTAAAGATTTAAAGAATATCAAGATCACAAATAAGAGCTTTCTATTTATGATCTAAGATAGATATATTGTAACATCCATAACTTTATTTGCATTTGTCGTCGTTGTCAAAATAAATTTTACGTGTATTGATCATAGAAATCTCTTCCTTACAAGGTCTTCGGCGAATAACAGTGTATGTAACTATGTATAAAATACATATCGACACAGCGGTGAAAAAAATAGACTTCCGAATTGAATTCTGTAGTAACCAGTATTCGAATTTCACGAATTCATTCGCATTACAAATCTTCGCCACAAGTATACTCCAACATAGCATATTAATTTGTATTCCAACCATCATTGAAAATGAAAACGATCTTTGTCGTTTCTTTAAAAATAACATTTTTAACGTGATCCGTTTATACGCTAGAGCAATTAGGATTTTTCTTTTAGATTTATAAGATTTTATATCGCATAGGTTGAATTTGAGCATGTGATATTGTTAATAAACGTAATCAAAATCAAATCAAAAAGATTAAGAAAGTATTTAAATCAAAAAAAGTTTAATATATTAAATCGACATTTCTTAAAACTTAGATAAGATAAGAGCCAGGTACGTTCAATACAGCACGAACAAACGATTTTTACTCAATTATCCGCATTAAAACCAACTCGCTGCTTACAGTAATGTGGTCTAGTTCCAACGGTATCCTGACAACAACAGACTGGAGACACTTTGGTTACGTCATGCACTGACAGTCCTACAGAGGCCACGTTAAAAAAGTGTGTAATCTTTACTTTGTATTTTATGTTACTAATATTAAACTAAGTAAATTGTTACCATTGACGAAATAAAATAATATTGTGTCATTGTTGTTACTAACAAATTGAGCCTCGTTGCCATCCAATAAAAGATTATTATCATTATTTATGCATTATTTTTTTTCGAAATCTGAATTTCGGTATTATAATGAAAACTATGGGCATAGGCCAAGTGGAGTTAAGTTGAGTAATTTAGGACTGAGGCAGCAATCTGTGATGTTGTGTCTTTAGTGTTTAATATAGCGACTTTTATTATCTGGTGATTATATTCTATAGAATTAAAAACACCGAATTTTAAAATATAGAATTTCATTAGAAGAACCACTAAATTATTAAAATTATACGATACTAAATATTCGGTAGGAGCAAAATAGATGTAACTTAAATTACTCTTTATAACTGTAAATATTTAACAGTGAATGTCGAACGGAAATTTTTCTAACCGTTCTAGAGATTAGCCGGGTAAAACAGAATAAAAACTAAAGTAAATATATACATTAAAATTAACTTCCCATTTTAAATAACAATTGTATTTACGCATGCACAAATATACTCGTGTATATATAAAACATTTGAAGTTATATCTACTTATATATTGAAATTAATTAATCACGTGTTACTTTGGTACGAGGATATTATTCAAACAAAGCGAGTATGTCGGACATAACCCTAAGCATAATATGGAGACAAGCGTTGCAGGAACGTTGTGTAGCTCGTAAATATGCTGTTTGCATATTTCGGATTTAGCGATCCAAGAATTTATGTAATACCGGTAATAATATCCGAACCGAATATCCGAACCGAGCATCGTAGCTCGGTAATCCCTGATGTGCTCGTTTCAGCGTATGATTTCCACATAAATACAATGTTTATGCACAATAATGTTTTCAAGTAGGTATCCATTTGAAGTTTAAGCGTTAACTTACCTACTTTAGATGTTTGGAATCTTTTCTGAGTATTTGAAGCACTTAAAAAAATATTAAATATTTTGGACATCTAACACACAACGCCATCTAGTCCCAAGTTAAGCAGAGCTTGTGTTATGGGTACTAGATAACTGATATTAATACATATATACTTTTTTTAAATACATGCTTATTATACTTAGAAAACATCATAACTCCGAAACAAATACTTGGAGATCATGCAAATATTTTATTTGGACCGACCCTGGATTCGAACCCGAGACCTCAAGCACAGCAGTCAAATACGCTACCACTAAGCAACCGAGGCAGTTTTTGTTAAAAATAAAAAAAACTACAGTAAAAACATAATGGGTTAAACATAGTTAATCTGTTTCTCTGATACCCAAAGAAATTCATATCGACGACGATATTTATTCGAAATGAAGATCGACCTTTTTAAGTTAGAATGAGTATAAATGCAGAGATGCATGTACAGAGAAAGTAGTTGGGAGTTTAAGTTTGGTGAGCTCTCCTATAAGCGTTGAGGATGCTGGGATTTCAAATGATATAGTGTGACTCCATTCAAATTGACGTATCAATACTAAAATGTTGTACTAAATATATAAAAACTTGAAGATGTGTATATGTATTTGTCCAGTGTATTAAATTGATGTCTAATGGAAAGGAAGTCTATATAAGTACTATTAGTTATACTGTTTATTGAAAGACACTTAATAAAACTTAATAATTCACGTTTCGTAATATTTAAGCAACCAGAAGCAGGACAAACAGTCGCTAGTAATTGTCACTTACAAGAAAAATTCAAATTGTAAATAATTTTATACCAATTAATCAATCAACAACCCATATTGCCCCACGGCTGGGCTCGGGTCTCCTCTCAGGAGAGGGTTAAGGTCATACGTCCCCACGCCGGCCAAGTGCGGGTATTTTATATATTTTATTTTATATATTTTCAATTAATAACCTTTGACGTATTTTACTCAACAACACTAAACCCACTAGTTCAGTCATAAAGTCAACTAGATTTATGGGAAATATTACCTATCCCAACAACATAAAAAAAACTTTAAATGACTCGACATTATTGTGGTAAAGAAAACGTGTCCACGCAAAAATCTTCACTGAAAGTCGCTGAAGGATAACCTCCATCCCGTTATCTACAAAACGAAAGAACCATACTTAGTTATAAACCTTCATACTTAATCTCATTCTTCGTAAAAACCTGCTAAGCCGAGGTAGCGTCAAGTGTGAGTGACATTATCAGTTCGTTTGGTCGACGCTGAGGTCGTGGGCGATGACATGCCCCAAATATTTTATCTACCCTACAAACGTCTGTGGTTTTAATTACCTCAATTTGTTCACTTTCACCTTCCAAACACATTTTTGAGTGTTTATTTAATGTGAAATATCCTTGTTGAGTTAGATTAGGCACATGCCTTGAGGGGTAACAGGGTTTTTGGTTGTATTGTATGAAGATCCTGTATCAACTAGAGGATTATGTATCTTTTCTGGTCTCATGAAAATGTGTTAATTTAAGCATATGCTTAAATTAACACATTTTCATGAGACCTGAGAGAGAAATTAATTTTAAGGATAGAGTTTAGGTATTGACAGTCGACAACTACGACTTAGGAGTTGTACATATTAGTAAATAAAAAAAATGGACTAAAGTTTCAGCGATAGCTTTTTTTCAAAGTAAAAAATACACTTGAATACTTTTTATTGGTGTTGATTAAATAACAAAAGGAATTCAGTTTAATATCCTATATTTTTCTATGATACGAAAACTCTTAAAATCTTGTTGGATTTTCAGAAATATTTATATTGATGACTGACACCGTAGGCGTTTTATTTCAGTCGACCTTAGGGTGAGGTAAAGCTGTGTATATTAAGTGTATAATTGGAGCGAAAGAGATTAATCGTTATAAACTTCTCAGAATTTCGTATTCTAAAGAAAACATGGCACTGATATTTTATCTGGGTCGCAGTATTACGCAAGTTAGCGTCCTGTATCTGTTCCCAAGTCGACGGTGTATTGTATTTGTGTACGGAATACTAACGCTAATTAACACCAAAACTTGCGATAAATGTTGAATGGAGTCGTGGTGCCTGTTCGAGACACCGACATGCCCACTTGTTTGCTTTTCCAATTTATAATAACACGGCTCAAAGACGTCATAGTTACTAACTAGAGCAGAACAGTTGAACGACGATTCGAGAATTTATCATGAAATACGAAAGTCATCGGTAATTCATCTAATTCGGATTCAAAATCCTTGTATTATTTTCTGAAGAGATAAAATAAATTACTAAAGGGATTTTTTGATCTATATCTTAAAGTAATATTGAACAAGTATATTTTATTTATTCATTTATTTATTACTTTATGCACAATTACATGCATCGGCGGACTTAATGCCTAAGGCATTCTCTGCAAGTCGATCGATTGAGCGATGCAGAGATAAAGTGAGGTAGGTGCACCTAAAAGAAATTATAGCTATAGTGGTAGATTTATATATATATTTATATATATATATATATATATGGTTTTCATGAATACTATAATAAGTTTAAATAAGCATAAATACATACACATATACACATACATATATACACTTACACATATTATACATATATATAACAAATATATACAGTAATACATACTTAGACATACATATTTAGTATATCTGTAATCATAGGAGACGATTGTAAATAATTTTAAATGAAATATAAAATTTCACTCATTCAATGGAAGATTATTAAAAAAGTTAAAGTACAAGTGAGTTAAATTCTAGAATGAATTTTAAATTAATTTTGTGAAATAAAGATGTTTTGACTTCTTGATTGAAGTTAGAACTAGAGAGGTTATTGAAAACAGTCTGAATTTATCTTCAAAAGTGTATTTGTTCTTTTTTATAACTAAAACTTGACGAAAAAGAAAGAAAAAAATCATACTGCTCATCAAAGAAAGTATCAATCATATTGAAAACCAGCTGAGCCTCGCGATGTTACCCGCGGTACGATGTCGACCGCGGACAACGCCAGTACAAGCTAATCTAAAAATAGTAGCTTAAGCTACGCCGCATATCATCAGCTACCTGTGAGTGAAAGTACCGTCAAAATCGATCCAGCCATTCCAAAGACGGATTACCGGAACAAACAAACTAACAGACAGATAAACATGCAGACAGTTTTTTTTTAATGTAAGTAGTGTTACTTTAAAAAACAAAATCTACTAAATCCACTGAATCTAATACTAAAATCTAAATATAGACTGCCAAAATGATTACCCTCCCAACCCTACATTTGGTTTCGCCGCAGTCGTATACAACAACAACCCATAATATCCCACTGCTGGGTTCGAGTCTCCTCTCAGGAGAGGGTTAAGGCCATACATCCCCACGCTGGCCAAGTGCGGGTTGGGGACTGGCAAGAATACGTTGTGGCTACGTAAATCTTGCCGTTGGATGTTTTTAAGCCGCCCGAAGGCCTCCAACTAAGCTTCACGACTGGTATCGTATCGTATGATAACAACCGGGACCGACTGCTTAACGTGATCTCCGAATCACGGAGACGCTCATGGTAACATGCCACTAGCGGTCACCCATCCAGGTACTGACCGCGACATCGTTGCCTACCCGCCGCAGTCGTATAAAAAAGGAGAATTGTAGAAAAGGCAGTATAAAAAAACAATATGTAGTGTGATAGTACGAGAAAATCTTGTTTGGAATCATAAAATCTCAATTAAAAGACAAAAGATTTCCTTTTATTTCTTTTGATTAACGGTATCCATACAGTCATAAATTACCGACAAGTATCCACACTTCTCACAGATAAGAATAAATCCTCCGTACGTGTAAAAGTTATTTTTATATCCCAGAGAATCCCTCTACTTTATCTAGATAAAAACGACTTATACTTTTTCTTGTGTTCTGACAATGTAGATGTAAAATTTCAATATATCTAATTGAGTAGTTAAAATTGTTCAGAACCTAATCTTGGCCTGACCACCATGTTTATAATTAATGGAAGCGTGCTGGGACCCGATGGAAGTTCCCTGGAATGATTGAACATATTGCCCGTGTTAGCGCGGGGCTAATTTTAGGTTAAGTATGGTCACTGACGAAATAAGGATTTAGGTGAAAGACACAATTAAGAACTATTTCAACTGCCTAGTATTAGACCTAGAGTTAATCGCACTTGCTAAATCATCGATATGTCTTGAAAACGAAGTGATAACACAAAGTAGTTTGATTTTAAAATATCCTCACAAAAATTTCAATTCATAATTGTAATTCTACACAATAATATCAGAAAGCGCCGGCGCCGTAACAATTGAGCGCGAGCAATATTCGGCAATCAAGCTGCAACGCTAATTTTCAATTCAAGTTTAAGTCTCAAGTGACAGAAGTATCACATGAAGTGTGACGCAGATCAAACATTCAAACTTCATGCCATAGACAATTAGGCGATGTTACACGAAACTATTTGGGTCGGTACAAAAACGTAAAAAGAAAACAAACCTGAATTCGGATTTGAAATAATAGATAGCTCATTATAGTTTGTGTACATATGAGATCTAGGCTACAGGTCAATAAAAAAAATACAAGATCGTTTTTTGTTTCTTCGAAAGACGATCCCCGTTTCATCTCCACATTTTTTATCATTATTTTCATCACGACGAAGACTTGAAAAGTCGAAGGCTCAAGATTATAAGACTTTAAACACTTGACATTAGCAGAAATAGCGGATTAGTTGGTTGCCATTTTATCAAAAGAAGAAGAAAATACAACAGATAACAACTATATACTTCTAAACAAACTTGTGCGATACCTAACATTTTTTTTTCTTCTTCACATAGTTTTTTTTAATGGCGGTTTTGCCTGATGGAAAGTATAAGCAGAAATGACAATTTAGCATGGTGACCCACACTATGGCGGCCTAGTGACTTGCTTTTTCACGCCCCGCTTAAAGGACCCGGGATTATAATGGGACGGAAGCACGTGCGCTCGTAATGAGTTCCAGATTTTGACCGCTCGGCACAGGAAGGAAAACCGAAGCAATGAGTACGAGAGCGTATATCTACAACTATGAAGCGGTTACTTCTAAGGTTGGCACGTATTGTCTTGTAGAGGAAGGAGAAGGAGGGACCGATTGGAAGAGCTCCTCGGAATACTCTCCATGTCTCCTAGAACTCACACACCCATCTCTGCATTCGATTATGCATCACTAAGAGAATTTAGTGATGCACAATCAAATGCAGAGATATACAACTACAATCACTAGGTTTTATCAACGTGTGCTGTTGTCTTCACTCTTAGTGTGAAGCGTTATAATATTTTCAAACCACCTAATAATCACTAGTTAAAAAATATATATAAACATTTAATAACCACGTGCCACTTTAATATCACTTTTGGTAGAACTCAGGATCTTCAAGAGAACATTAGTCTTAAACAAGTTTATTTCCTTTCCTAAGCCGCTTTTGTTGTTGATTGTACCAGAATTGTGAGGAAGCTAGTGAAACCCACAGAGGAATTATATACTATGAATGGCACATGATTACAGTTGCACTCACTTTGTAGTCTATTTGTTATCTACTAGCTGACTCGGCGAACTTCGTACCGCCATATTCATTTTCGTGAATATTTTCTGAATTACCGAAAAACTTATTTTAGTAAACCCGTGTTAACTTCCCGCAGGGCCGCATTGTATACGACTAAGCAGACTAAAAAAATATGACATATATTTTCTTTCGTTTTTTTTATGTAAAAATTTGTCCGAATAATACATGGAAAAAAGAATTATACAATTTGGTGCAGTCGATCGAAAGTTATGAGCGTACTATACATTTTCGTGATTCATTTCTATTTATATAGATATTTCTCTTTTAACTACTACGTCTTCTACATTATCCTATACCAAGCAACATATATACATTATCCTATACCTTTTTAATATTTTTAAGCTCCTTTTTTTTATTCTCGTCATCATCTTTTATGGTCTTGTCTTACAAATAACAAATTCGCATGTGATTCATTTCAGCCAGTAAGTTTTATTTACCTCAAAACAAGACTAAATCTGTCCAATAAAAATTGACGGACTTGTGCGACTAATACCAAATTTTGTACTTATTGAAGTTGATTGGTATACGGCTATAGCGGTATAGATACCAAAAAAAAGGTGAGTTTATCTCGGGTCACTATCGTCACAATTCGTCGGTTTATAGGGTTCTGTACCTCTAAAGGAAAAACGAAACCCTTATAGGATCAATTTGTTGTCCGTCTGTCTGTCAAGACCCTTTTTCTCAAGAACACGTGGAGATATTAAGCTGAAATCTAGTCCATTGTTCCTTGAAGATATGGCGAAATCAACTTCTAAGCCAACGTGATCAAATTTTCGACACTCGCAAGGGTGCTTGCCGTGAACTCAGAATCTTGAAATTTGGTACGAAGCAACGTGTAATAGCACAGATAAAGAAAAAATTGCGAAAGGCATAGATTTTTAATCTTATCATGTAATATACTTACAGGTTTGTACGGTACCCACGGCACTCTTTATTGAGATAATTAGCTTTTGCCTGCGGTGCTGTCCGCATATATGTCGGATTCAGCAGTAAAGTGAAACCAATATTTTTCTTCTAGAATGAAAGCACAACAGTCATTAACATTAATGTAGAAATATGGATTGCTGTCATTAAGAAGTTATGGCAGTTGCCTTTTAAAGCTAAGCCTTCGTAAAGTCTTAGAAATTTATTACTTAGGTACTCGTACGAAATCTCTTATAATAATAACTAAACGTACACTATCTTGCTTTCTCAACGCAGATATGTAGTCAGTACGCAATGAATAGACCGTAATTACAAACTGGAACAGATCTGAGCCGTTTCAATAACCAGGATTAGTGTGCGAAGTGGCAGAGATATAGTTTGTAGACGCGTCATTTAAACCATAGAGAATTAGGATTATATTAGTCCTTGTACCATCTGAGACATAAATGGTTATGGTATTCTTAGGTTTAAAGGTATCGTTTCTCATAAGAATCTACAATCCAGGTATAGTGATACACACAACACTTTACAAACATAAATAGCGGCTATAAAACTATATTTAGACCCACTTATGCAACAAGGAACCAATCCAAACACATGCCAAATCGAAATAAGGACTCTGTCTATAAGGAGATAAGTATAATTGTTCGATTTTGGCATGTGTGTGGATCGGTTCCTTGTAACATAGGTAGGTACATTTATTACTTATGAAGACTGGCATTAGTGAAACTATGGCATTAACATTGACTTTGAAACTAATCACTCGTTGGTTAGTATTATGATGGATTTTAATGCCGGGTCTAAAAATACCACGTTCATCATAAAATAGTATTTTTATAAGTGGAATATTTTTTTTCCGTAATATATTACTTGTGTTATGCGGTATGTGTATAATTAATTTAGCTTTTTGTTTTTTTTTTTTGTACTGTTTATTGTGTCATATTAAGGATGTTTTCAATAACCTCTTTAGTGTATATATACTTTTTTAGTATCATTGATTCAATGATTTCATTGATATGCAGAATCACTTTCATTTATAAGTTCTAGTTGTCAAAAAAGAATAAAGACGCTTTTTTAGGTCAATTCAAACCATTTTCAACAACCTATCTCTAGTAAAAACTGGAGATAGATTAATGAAAATGGCCGTTAGTTGGATAGTGTTGTGTGACGACACCATCATCATTATCGTTATCAGCCTAACACAGTCCACTGCTGGACATAGGCCTCTTTAATTGTACGTCACTTAGTTCGATCCTCGGCTGTGTGATGACAACTGATATTAATAGGGTACCATACCATACCTTTTATACCCTAGCTTCTAATCGTGCTTCGAGATACTTATAACATTTTTCATATTTTTAAAGATAAATGTACTAACAACATAACTTAATAAAATAAAATTTCTAAATTATTTTAAAACTACATTATTATACTTAGTTGTTAAGATCATATCTCACACTGTCCCTCCCATCACAAAAGAGGATTATAACACAATCACTTATTTCAATCTGCGTACTTAGATGAACGTTCACGAAACTTTCTGGGGTACTTAATTGAAAAGTTTTACTGTTAAATTTTGTACAAGTGAGAGTATTGTTTGGTAAGTCTTCGAGGATTCCGATAAGTTCTTAAAAGCATTCCATATGATCAGGTTTAGAAGGGCCAAGTCGGCAATCTAAAAGGTAACCTTTGTTCGTTATTGTTGATGTGCAATGTTTTTTCTCTATTTGAGTGATTAGCACTGAGTGATAAGGAAAAAGTCAGAAATGACTATTGTGCACAACGGAAGAAGTCAGAAATGACTATTGTGCACAGCGGAAGAAGTCAAAAATGACTATTATTGTCACCCATAGATAATTATCTTCCGCACGACCATGATTGAAATCTCGTCGTTTGCAGTTGGCCTTACGCTCTCTCATTCACAAACGCAACACGATCGTACTAATGCTATCATTTTAGTTGGTCTTTTAGAAAGGGGTAGTACCGCCTAGGTACTAACCTCCGGCCTGTTCCTCGAAATTACCTTGGCTAAGACTTTTTGATAATTTTTAATAAATAAAACTATATTCTAATTAAAATATTAACATAAGTATGTAAAGCTCTTAAAATCCATTTATGCTATTTCCGGGAAAAATTGTTCATGTGTATTGCTACGTCGAGGTCACGCTACGAGTTCTACAGTTACGGCTACGAGCTATACCGCTACGGTAACAGGCTTCTCGCGTTAAAATCATAATGGCCACTTTGAAGGCTGAGCAAAATGCATTACGGTGATTATCTTAATAGTTTTAAACGTCTTTACTTTTACTTTTAGTTGATTTGCGTTTGTATTATACGAAGTCTGTTGCGAGAATTCGGTTTAAATTCCCGACAGTAACTTTTTTTTATTAATTTGTAGTTTAATAACAATATTTCCGAATATATGCAGGCATAATAATAGCTTTTGGAATTAAGAGAGTAAACCTACCACTAATAGCAAGTATAACTCGCTGGTGGTAGTAGTTATGTTGGCGATAGTCGATAGAAGCCCCCTTAAATAATGCCTTAACCGTTATAAACTATATCCCTTTACTTCCACTGGTTTTCTTTGGTACGTTTCACTCTCAATTTGATTCTTTTTCTCTTCTCCTTTGTTTGCCACCATAAACTTAAAATAAACGCGTCGTAAATACTTTGCCAGCGATAAAGAGGAGAGCACAGAGTTTGAAGCGATAGTAATATATACTATTTTCATGATTGCTGAATTAAATTATACTAATATTATTACTGTTTTTTGCCTGCGTCTTCGCTCGCGCAGAAGAAGATATTACAATATTACTTTAACGCAACTATATTTTTTAATAAATTTTATACAAATCCATCACAGGAATAAAAAGTTTCCTTAAAATTTGCATCCCCTGTTTTACCCCCTTAGGGGTTGCATTTCCAAAATTCCTTTCTTAGTGCTCACCACGTTATATAAAGAACCTAAATACAAAATTTCAGGATTCTAGGTTCAGCTGTTTGGGCTGTGTGTTGATCTCTGGGTGTCTTAATTATTCAGACACTAGTACAAAATGATTATATATATATATATATATATATATATATACATTCTTCTTCAACCTCAACGAAGTTTGCTACACTGTCTATAATAATTTAATTTGGTCTCGATACTCCATTAGTAACACGAGTAAATGAAAGTGCCGCCATCTTGCCTCAACCGAAAACGTGATAAAATAATTAAATTAACAATGTCAAACATATCAGTTTCGGTAAAACAATTTTCGGTCACTTATCAGGGTGTTCAGGGTAGGGCAAGCGCCCCGCCCTGCCCCAAACTGGGTACGCCTGTGTAGATGAGGTTGAAAATATGTACCTACTTCAGGTTATTCTTAGATATAACAATAGCTTAGACTTACTTATTATCCTCCATGTCTTGATTTTTTTGTCTTATAAATCGATGAATGCCGGCTGCACGCACGATAAAGCATGACACATTGTCCAGTCCGTCTGAACCGAGTGTGAAAACAAGAATGCGGAACAAGTGATAGCATATTTTTCATAAAAAATTATCACGTAAAATTATTGTCTGTAATCTGACTATGGTGTGCGTACGCGACTGCTGTCCATGAGGTCGCGGGTTTGAATCCTGGGTCGGACCAAATGTTTGTATTATCTGCAAACATTTATTTCGGAGTTTGGGTGTTTTCTATGTATAATATGATAGTATTTACAAAAAAAAAGTATTTATGTATTCGTATCAGTTGACTAGATGGCGTTGTGTGTTAGATGTCCCAAATATTTATTTATTTTTATTTGATCATATATTTTTCTTTTAAACTAACTTGCAACATACCAGCATGGTGAGTTCTGACCTAGTAATAATAAACAGTTTTTTCTTAGTACCAAATATATAGTATAATTAGCTTAACACGGGTAGAAAAAAACACGTTGCATCGTCCGGCACCTCAGCGAGGTGGGCCTCGACCTGTCGGACGCCTAATTCGGATTCCGAGAGGGGCGTTCGACGGTCGATGCCATGATGCGCCTGAGGACCGTGACCGAAGAGGCGGTGAGCTGTGACGGCGTGGTGTTGGCGGTGTCTCTGGACATCGCTAACGCCTTTCATAGTCTGCCATTCAGCTGCATCAGGGAAGCACACTAGTATCACAGGGTGCCAGAGTACCTGAGGCGGCTGATGGCAGACTATCTGGAGGAGCGTACCGTCCTGTACGAGGACCGAGAGGGCGCCTTGAGACGGCGACACAAGTCGTGCGGCGTTCCGCAGGGGTCTGTCCTTGGACCACCCCTGTGGTACGTGGGCTACGACTGGGTCCTTAGAGATTGACTTCCCCCCGGGCTGGGCGTAATTTGTTACACCGATGACACGTTGGAGGGGAGTCTCTCTGGTGGTCGAGCGCATCGAGGCGCTGGGCTTGCGGGTGGCCCTGGACAAGACGGAGGCCCTGCTGTTCCATGGACACCATCGTGGGCCACCCCCCGGCGCCTCCACAGTGGTCAACTCGGTCCTCGTACCGGTTCGGGTCCAGTTGAAGTATCTGGGCCTGATCCTCGACGGTAGGTAGCTCGAGCACTTCCGGCAGCTTGCTCCCAAGCTGGTCAACACTGCCTCCGCCCTAGGGCGACTTTTGCCCAATCTGGGTGGAACCAGTGTCGCAACGAGACGCCTCTTCACGGGGGTTGTCCGTTCGATGGCGCTGTGCGGCGCACCGGTGTAGGTGTCGGCTCTGACCGCCCAGAATAAGGCGCGCCTCTGGCGGCCTCAGAGGGTATTGGTGGTCAGAGCCATACGCGGGTACCACACGGTGTCGACCGAGGCGGCGTGCGCCTTGGCCGGTACACCCCCGTGGGATTTGGAGGCGGAAGTGCTCGCCGAAGTTTATCGACGGGTGGCTGAATTCTGGGCGGAGAGTGGCGATCGCCCTCCGCCCGAAGAGGTACGCGAGTGGCGTGAAGCCGCCCGTCGAGCCACGATGGCTCGTTGGTCTTTGCGGCTGGAGGCTCCACGTGCTGGCTTCGCCACCGTGGAGGCCCTCCGGCCGGTCATCCTCGAGTTGGCAGGGCGGCAGCACGGGACCCTTTCCTTCCGGCTGACGCAGGTGCTTTCCGGGCACGGTTGCTTCGGGAGGTACCTGCGCTCGGTCGCTTCGGGAGGTACCTGCGCTCGGTCGCCAGGAGGAATAGAGCCCGCCTGCCACCACTGCGACTGCAGTGAGGACTCGGCCCTGCACAGGCTGGCAGTGTGCCCCGCTTGGGCGCCGCAGGGTCGGGCCCTCACTGCAGTCATCGGAGGAGATCTCTCGCTGCCGGCCGTCGTATGCTCCATGGTCGGCGGCGAGAGCAGTTTTACCGCGGTCGCAACCTTCTGCGAGGAAGTCATCTCGTAGAAGGAGGCGGCAGAGAAGGCCCGGGAGGACGGTCTCCACTCGGACCCAATCCGCCGCCGGCGAACCGGGCGGCGGAGGCGCGCCTACCAGCGCCTCATGCCGCCCTAAGTGTGGCCGCGGATGGGCGGGACGGGTTTTCCCCCATCCGCTTCACAGGCCAGCCGCGAGGGAGCGACGTCACGCGTGTGCCGCACGTCGCCTAAATTGAGAGTCTTACCATTAGATGACGGAGCCTGCTTCAGTGCGGGCAAGCGCTGGGAGGGGTCCGGATGGCGTAAGAAAGCGGTTCCCGGATCTCTCCCGTCTCAGGCGCAGAGTGGCACACCGTGTGGTTTTAGTCGGTTCGATTCCGACACACTGCCCCGCCGCAAACCCCGGTGGGGCGAAGGCCCGAGGGGGTTTCCACACGTAAAAAAAAGGATAGAAAAACACGTTAAAAGTGTTATCTATCAATATTCACTTTATTATAAAGTATATCATAATCACTTTTATGCAAAAGTATTTTGGTTTATGATACGCACTCCGGCAAAGTAGCCCGTTGGCATATTTTTTATGTCAATGTATTAATAAAACAATCGTGAAAACTTTTTTTTAAATCTTATGAAAATTCAACCCAAATTACTAATCACTCCATATACCACCCGTTATACCCCCTTTGTTATAAATACAACAAATCATACGGCCTAGTAAGGCATCTTCTGTATATATGACAACCGACAGCACCGCTTAAAACAGTTTATTACGTGTATTCATAGCGATAAACAAACGCGTGAAATCGAAAATGAATAAACACGCATTTTTCAATGTATATAGAAAACACACAAATTTCTACTTCCCCTTAACATGTTATTCTTGTTTTGTTAGAATCTTTTTTTACAAGACATTAATTGCATTTTAAATAAAGAATTTCACTTACCCATATCATCGATAAGTGGCGCCATCCGCAACGTGACACCGACTAGCAGTAAACATAGGAACAGCAATAGGCAGGCCGTCACCATAATCGTGTAACGAGCTCGGCGCGGCAGTTCATCGGGGTCTAATACCTGTAAGAATTAATCTCATTTAATTTATTGTAAGCTTGAATACTTTTATGTAATAGAAGAAAAGCTGAATCTGATTTTTCATTACCATGTGTTGTAAAAACCTCATGCAGCCTTGAATAACGCTGTCAAAATATCATTGTAGACGGGAGAGGAGAGACAAATATTACAATTAAGCACAATAACAAAATGCACCTAAACACAGATGTAACAAGAAATAACACTTAAAACATACATACACTTAAAAAAGATGGCTACTTACAAAAGAAGTAATGATACAAAATGGTTTAAAAATTAATGTATTTATATAATATATCCATCTGGAATTTCATCAATGACTTTCCGTTTTATGCATTCATTTATTTCTCTTATATAATTCTTACATTTAATAATTTATTAATATTCTTCTATCAAATTGTTATGCCTGGCAAAGGCTCTTAAGTTGAAACAAACTATGTTACAAGATCACGTGTACACTTGGTTGGCAATAAAGATTTTTGACACTGATTCAAAACACCTTTTAAATAATAAGTCGTTTATTTTTTCTCCCTCACACGTTTTTAAATCTGTTCATGAATTTAGTGTTACATGATCAAGTGGATGAATCTTGCTTAGCTTAAGAGCCAACAATGTACTGTCAATTTTTTTTGCATCGTTATTTGTATAATCTGTTTTAAGGAAAATTGAAACTTCTGTGAAATTAAAATTATCATTATTATCGATGTGATAGGCTATTATCTGCATTAGAATAAACCGTTTGAAAGATTAGCAGCTTCTCCTATAACTAGGTAAATTTGTCGTAGACGTTTAAAAAACATACACACCGTACAAACGTACAACATACCGTAAAAAAGCATTTTGAAAATTACTTTTCATTTGTTACCTGACGGTATCTTAGATTTTGATTGATATTTCAACTCAATTGTTACTCTATAACTCGACTAGCTAAAATATATTTTGCTAATGGATGACATCTCAAAACTTATTTCATTATCATTTTATTTTATTACTGGTATTAACTACAACAGCATTACTATAGGATTCAACAACACTTGCTACTAAATGAAACTGCATTTCACGCCCTCTATGTAAAATTTTTAGAACTCTCAGAAAATCTAAGCAACGACAGCCCTAGCGGAAAACGAGGAAATTATCGAAGCCAACCAATTTCTAAGAACAGCGAACGTTACATTATCTAGTTTCAATAGATGGCGCTGTAAAGTTGGTAAACCTGTTATAAGTTTTCCCGCCTTAATTTTTGAAGAGCGTATAGTTTTTTTAATATGTTTGTTAAGTGTTTGTGTATTCTAGTTACCTTAATCAACACATATTACCTATTATCTCTTCGCAAAACAATTGCGACCAGTTTTCATCATCATCATCATCATCAGCCCATCGCAGTCCACTGCTGGACATAGGCCTCTCCAATTTCACGCCACTTAGTTCGATCTATGGCTTCTCGCATCCAGCTCCTGCCAGCCGTCTTGCGCAAATCATCGCTCCACCTGGTTTGTGGACGTCCTACACTACGTTTGCCGAGACGCGGTCTCCACTCAAGAACTCGTTTACCCCAACGGTTATCGGTTCTTCGGCAAATGTGGCCAGCCCACTGCCACTTCCAGTTTTCTCACGACATTATTTCTTGCGGAAAATTTACCAGCACTTCGCTTCTATACGTACGTGTATAACTTTAGCCTGTTCGTCAATAGCCGAGACAAGCAAGGTTCGATGTTTTCGAGGCTTCTGTGAGTGATGCCGATGATTGCGCCGACGACGACGGCGACGCCGCTCCAGCTCCAGGTGTTCGGGACTCTGCAACTCTCTAATTACCAAAGAGGACATACAATGAGTATTTTGTTTAGTCATCACTAAAATATTAGAAATAAGTAAAACTAGAATAAGCATCATCATGCTTTTGATGGGATATGTAAATTAATAGCATGGCTTAAAATTTAAACAAAGTTATACTGGTGATAACTAATACTTAAAATGGGCCGCGTAACTTCATCGGTATTTTTTTCAATCATGGTATGGTTATATTGGTTTATGCGCAATGTCTTAGGCACGCCAGCAAAGCACATATTTAAATAAAACGTGAATAATAAATTGTGATTATTTTTAATTACTGCAGGCATGTGAATATTTTTAAACGAGTCGGTTGGATCAAATGTTTGTACGATCTGCAAATATTTGGTTCGGAGTTTGGGTGTTATATATATTATTATAATACAATATTGAGCTGAAATATATAAACGTGGATACACATTATCCACCTTAATGAAGCTCCAATTTATGACGCAATACAATACAGGTACTATTTAAAATAAAAATGTAACTTTGTTTATTAAACTTTCACGCCGTAAACACTTTAATAAATGGGTTATATTTTAAAAATTCTTTTAATAATTAATAGCTTCACTATTGGAATGTTACATAGGCTACTTCTAACCGCGATAACCGATATATACGATACGATATACACGGGCAAAAACGAGTTAATAAAAAGCAAGATTAACCTATGATGGGTGTGCAACTTTAGCTTCTTTTTGTGCCTGGCCATCTCATGCTCGCACCAGTGCGATGGTAGCTCCTCGCCAGGGCTGCCCATGATTGACGCCTCCTCTATAAAATTAATCATAATTAATATTAATCCATACACATTCAAGTATCCAAATAAATTGTTACTGTTAGGAGTTTCTTTAATATTTAATCTATGAAAATACATCTTAATATATAACAAATAATGTATTATTAAAAAATAAAGCCCGACTGCGTCTATATAATATATAAAACATATAAGTTATTTAGATATTCGTAATCACCATTAAAAACTCTTTATTTTGAAACCACAATAGAACAATTTAAAAAAAAAATTTAAACTACTTTTTGCTCCAAGAACCCTTAATTTTGTTTTTTTTTAATTTTGATGTACTCAGTGAAATGACATGACATCATGATAAATCATCATCTCATCTCATGACTAAGACGAATCTATTAATACCACTCACATAAAAATACGGCAAGCCGTTTAGACTCCAAGAAGTGCAAAAGAAATATACAGAAATTACATACATACATACACTCTAAAAACATAACCCTCCTTCTTTCACAGTCGAGTAAAATATTATGGTTTTTTTTATCTTTATTGTTAACATATTTTATTTTATGTAGAGGCTTTCAACCAAACATGATTATGCCAGCCAAAATATTATGTTGGTTTGTGTATTGTATCATATGTCAAAATTTGGCACGATTAAAATCACGCTTCGTGAGTTAAAAACATATCTCGCATTTATTTAATTATTTATTTCTCATCAATTTAATCACAATTATGGCAGGGTACAACTAGTTTATATTAGAACTGCTATAGATAAACGAAATAAAATAAATGCAATCATTTACAACAGCTAAATTTGGGCATACCCCTATTAACATCTTTAAAAAGGAACCTTAAACGGGGAAATTCTTTAGTAATAAGTCGATTTATATTCAATTGCACACCGAAGAGATTCAATAGATTTAGGCAAAGGAATCTTTTAATCTGATAACAGTTAAAAAGATATAAGTTAAAACCTCCGATTGTGTGCGATTACCACCTATTCAGCCAGTTTAAAGAGATAACAAGAACCCGGACGGAATTAAGGTTACGTGAAACATATGTAATTGGCAATATTTTAAATAATTTTTGACACAACTATGTGAAGCGTAAAACGTATGTGTTATCGTATAACAAGAAGCATCGCTGGACATAGTGAGATAACTATATACATCTATACAAATAAATAAAATTGGAGCGTATGTTTGTAATATCAAAGTAACCCCTTAGTATAAAAACTTTTTTTTTAAAGTTTGTTTGTCCGTCGGTCTATCTGTCTGTTTATTCAGGCTAATCTTTGGAACGGCTGGACCGATTTTGATGGGACTTATGCCACTTTTTTGGGCTAGCTTAGCCCCGCGGCGTTGTCCGCGGTTGTACATATATACGTGTGTTACCCCCCTGTTACATGTGAGACGTGGCTCAGCTTATCTTTACTATATCTACTAGCTACTACTATTGACTTTTAAAATGGTGGGTAATGAACGGTTTATACAGTATACAGTGCGTTAGAATTTTACTACCTTTCTTTTAAAGTAATGTTTCAGCCTTGTTTCAGCAACATATCCTATTTATCTCTTTGTTGACATTAGCCATGTTTTATGTCTACCTCTCATTTAAACTAAGCTATTCCCAAATTTCTTGTAGCATACTGCCTGATGGAAAGCATAATTAGAATCTAAGGGTACTGGCCAGCATCCTCATTGTGAATGTAAGCAATTTAGCATAGCGACTTACTGTGTGGCGGCCAAGTAAGATGATTTTTACGCCGCGGTTAAGAGATCCTTGGATCGAACCAAGTTCGCCAACCAAAACACGCATATGTCCAACAATGAACTGCGGTAGGCTGATGATAATTAAAGGATCTGGGCTCATAGTGGTAAGGCAACATGTGCGCTAGTAGTAAGTCCCGGTTTTAAACTGCACAGTACAAATAGAAAGAGCCTAACCGTTTTGTTCTAGAGCGTATGTTTACTACTCTAGAAGAGTTACCTACTTACTGCTGCAGCTGATACTCACCGTCGGGCAAATGATTTCGCAAAAGCAGCAGAAGAGGGTGGCGGGCGCGTCGACGTGCCTGCTCGGCATGCAACGCTCGTGCTTTGCGCTCCACGAGCGCTACAAGCACTGCCTCCAACCGCGCCGCGCCACTCTCCTCCGTCCATACTGCTTTGTCGACCGTCTGAAATTACAATATACAAGATACATTTAGACAGTTTTTATAAGACATTTAGAGGGGAAAAAGCTATCTATATTACACCTTCAGTTTGTGAAAGATCAACATTCACCTTTTGACTTAAATTTGACATTTTTAGTAAGTATATTGGATGAAATTGCAAAAAGATTTTAATTGAAATATTTTTAAGTTTACAATAACTTACATTTTAAAAATTTAATTTAGGAACTTTAAGTATGGGATTAATTTGGAAAATTAATCATTCAGTCGACAACAAACTTAGAGTTTTCTCTATGTTTTCAAAAAGAAGTAAATCTTGACTACAATCAAAATTAACCTACACCATCCTGCTAATGCCTCGATTAGTTGGCCAATGTATGACAATCGATATGAATACTCATTCTTTTCGTCCATCAATAAAGAAGTCTGAACCGCAGATCTTATTTATTTTATTAATTATAGACTTCAATTCCTGAACAACTTAAGAAGCTCTTCATACAAATTATAGTTATGATATAACAAGGGAAATATTGTTACATGTGACTGTTAAAGGAATCTTTGCTTACCCCTTCGGGGATATGGGTCAAATAGGTAATAGCTCGCTAACAATAACATACCGATATATATTAGTATATTGCAAATAGTCAACATTAATAAAAGTAGCAGTAAAAGTATTCTAGTAGCAGTAACAATAGAAGCCATAAGCTTGTTAATCAACTTACACAGTTGAGTAAAAACTTATGTCGTAGCAACTTTTCAGAATCGCTACATTCGACATAGCATAAGTGATGAGTTAATATATGAGTTCTGAACTCCACTTATGAACGCATCACTTGATATGAATAGTATTGAATTGGTCAAACCTAAACAGCTACTGTGCATATGTACGTAGTGATTCTGAGCTGTATTACAAATTAAAAGTAAAAATATTAAAAAGTTCCATTTTATAATAGTCTTATGTGAGAACATAATCAGTCTATAGCATTTCTTATCGATTTTGTGCAAATGGTAAACCTCAAATTTGCCACAGTTAAAATTTAGTATCTAGATGACCGAGCTTTTTTCGGTCTAATAAAAAAAATGTGGTGGCGCCCTCTCTTGGTATACCCTGGTACTGTTACTCTGCACCAACGAAAGCGTAATGGATTTTATTCCAGTATGGTTAAATATAGTTTCGGCTGAGTTGCAATAGATGGCGCTAGATGGACATTGATTTTCGATTAAGTTGATTCTTGAAAACACGACTAAAACGACATTTTCCAAAAAATGAATCCCAGCTAGACCGATTTATCGCCCCCGAAACTCCCTGTATACAAAATTTCATAAAAATCGTTGGAGGTTTTTTTTAATTATATATATACAAGGATTGATCCTGATTCTGATTGATAAAGTAGAAGAACAGAAAACTAAAAAAAAACAAATGAATTATGGTCGAACTTCGACTACTAGACGATCACTAGTTATAATAAGTATTCTTCACTCCCTTACGTTCCAACATGAAAGTACTACTCATTACAAACTTCTTAATTTAGGTACTTTTTTTAAATTTATAAAGCACCAATTAAAAAGTTTACCCTCCTAAATTCTTAAAACTCATCCCAAAATTTCCAAATAAATCTATTAATGACGTAGGTCTAACTGTGGGAAAGCTACGCTCACCATGTGAGGCCAAGCTTCTGCATAAATGAGCCGGCTCGACCGGAGTGATACCAGAGCCTCACAGAAAACCGGTGTGAAAAAGCACTTGCGCTGTATTTCGAGAGAGTGAGGATGCCGGAGGCCTACACCCCAACAACTCCCCCATCCCTTACCATCGCTTACCATCAGGCGATCCATCTGCTCATCTTTTCCAAAAAAAAGTACAATCGAGCTACAAACTTCTTCCTTTTTTACCCGACTGCGCAAAGCAAAGAAGGTTTATTTAAGTAGTACCTCAGGGATTACCGAGAGTGTAACATATACGCTTAGTCATTTTTGATGTCTGCTCAGCAAAATCATTGTTCAGATAAAGATAATGCACAGTATTTTCCTCAATCTTATCTTAATGTTATTCCGGTAATCGTTTCCAACTCAGCGATTTTCTTTTTCTTTATTTAATCTTTATTTTGTTAGTTGGCAGATGTTCAAATGTATTAAACTTTATTCCCAGACCTTAAACTCTTTGAAATTATTGCTAAATAATGAAGATTATTAGTTATTAACAAAATTTGATTATTGTCAGTTTAAAGAAATCTTCCTTAGTCTATAAATACAACAGACGGATTGCTTGATAGCAGGTATGTTACTGTGTTTTTTTTTACTCCATTCAAATATTTCTATACATAATAAGCACGGTTCTCCAACGGTATTAATGAAACTTCATACATCTCACACATGGCAGTTTAACCTTAATTAAATTTGGATCTCCAACAAAGGATATACACATACCTATACATATACCTATATATACATATTATACCGGTGTACTCCTTCACTAACAGGAGACCTCACCAAGCAAAAATAATTATTAACAACCAAGTAAACGATTTACAAGCAAGAATTTTTTGTCTGGAAGAGATCGCCCTCAGCGATAAGACCGCCTATTGTATCATTTGCATATTTGTGACTCATCCTCTGCTTTAACTTTCTAATTTTGCATGTATACAATAAAGATATATAAAGCAAAAGATTAAAACACATATTTCGAAGGTTACATACATGAAAAAGATGAAATATATACGAGTGAGAAATTATGGCAAAGTATACATTTTATAGAATTAAAAAAAATGAGAAAAAAACTTTAAAAAAATCATTTAACCTTAAGCTGAATAGAGCCCATATTATTACAACCAGATAGCAGATAAACAAATGTTTTTATTTCTAAATACAATGGACCCGAGGTAAATCGACAAACAAACGTTTTACAGGGCAGTGTCGAACTTTTTTATAACGACCGGATTTTTACAAACGATTACCTTGTAATCCTACAAATTACAGAACCAATGATAATATTGTATATGTTATACTCTGAAGTTCAAATCTCTTCTTCTAGCATTTTTTATGTCATAATGACAATTGTAGATCAGCCTATTCACTTGCCAAACTACCGGAAAATTGTCTGACTGATTTAGTCATTCATTACGGTCTAAAAAATAAAATTATCTTTAATTGTTAGTAGTTAGCTTTCGCTTCTGGGCTTGTGACGACATTACTAGGTACTTAAACGTAATACACAATGAATATACAATGAACGCACATAAGGCCTGGTTAGACCACACCGCTACCACATTTAGTCAAATTCAAACTAAACTAAGCATCCTGAAGTAAAACTATACCGACATGTACAGCACAACAGCGGTGGCGGTGGCGAATTGTAAGCCTGCTCAATTATGCATTAACTACATAAGCGAAAACTATCAAAAAAAATTCAATTAGTTGTCATGTCGAACTATAGGGGTTTGCCGTATTAGTCAGAGGCTGGATTGTACTATACATAAATATTATAGATGAATTACACCTAGGCAAAAGAATCCCAGTTCATCACACAATTATTTGTCCTGGCTGGTAGTTGAACCCACGTCAACAGGATAATCATCTCAATGTGATATTCAAAATCTAAATATTTCAAGTTAAAATCTAGGTGGCCTTATATCTCCTAATACCTATAGAAAAGAAAAAAAGAGAATGCAACGTCAAACATACAGAAGCATAATTGCGATAACAACCATTGCTTGAATTATGTATTGTTTTTCTTCTTCCCGCAGTGAAAAACCAACGAACAAAAAACCGAAACAATCCTTACATTGAAGGTTTTAAATGATACAACGTACCTTTACCTACTAAAATATTCATACCAACAAGAGAAAATCGGCTTTTTCTTTTTAAGGTAACCGTTAGAATCGTGTATTACAGATGTTTGATTACTTATTTTCACTGTTTGAACTGTAGGTTTTTTCTTATATACCTTCAAATAAATGATGTAACATTCATTTAAGGTGTATAGGTAATTTATATTCTAATATACTATTATCCGTGTTGATAGATAGAAAACTCTTTATTTGCACACTATAATGTTACAGTTAGTAGAGAGTACATAAAATGTGAGACGGAGTGTACAAAGGGCGGCCTGGAAGAGATTGCCAAACGCAATCTCTTCCAGGCAACTGTGCAGTGATAGAAAAAGTAGGATAACCTGAAACATATCGTATACCAGCCCGTTTTGCAGTGAAACAAATCCTTCTTAGTATCTCATTTAATATTGTATTAGAAACAGTGATCTTTACATTCCCTCAGATGTAATAAGCATGATCAGATGGTTTCCAGATCAGAGTTTAATCTAGGATTTCGGCACAAAAAATATATACAGGTGACTTTCTCTGAAGACTGATATAGATACCAGACAAAAAGATCTCCTAGCTTTTATCTGCGGCGCCCGTGTGTTTGTCGGCTTCGCGGTAAGGTATAATCTTTATCCTTCCTCAAGGATCAAAGTATATCTTCATGGCAAATTTTATGAAATCGGTGGAGCGGTTTAACCTTAAAAGCCAGACAGATAGAATTACTTTCGAATTTATAGTATGGATGTGTTTGATACGTAATATAGAATCTATTTTCGTAGAAGCTATTAGATGATAATAAGCACATTATAGTATTTAGTCCCTCGGGAGTATGCGCTCTGTAACTGTAAATGAAACGTGTTATTATTGAAACATCATTTAATGGCTATGAATCTGTTATACTTTCATGGCACGATCTAAACCGTTGCCCCGCAACTGTTTCCAGTAAAACAGATTTCATCAACAAACCATAACGACTCACTCTTGGGCTCGGGTTTCCTCTCAGGAGAGCAAGAACTGATTAATGGCTCTAAACGATTTGGAATGATATAAGTACATCTGCATATTTCATCGTTTAATTTACCAGCTTCAATAGTGTACCTATATAATAATAGTTTAAGCTTAAATGTGACTAACCTCAAGAAGTAACCAGTGATTTACAAAAACTATTACTAATTGGAATGACGAAACATTAAAAAAAACATTATTTAGACTAATTTAGAACCTCTCAGTTCTCTTTTTCTCAGTTTTTTTAGTCTCACCGAGCGGTACCACAAAATGTATTTTTGATACATTCTTTAAATTAAACTCTCGTGTACATTTATTCCACTCTTTGATAAGATATTTGTCTATTTAAGTAAATAGTGTAATAAAGGTACAAGTGAGTTTAATTTCAAGTGTGTATTTCAACAAGTGCCACCTACCTAATCGAGAGGATAAATCAGATAGTCTTTTTTATAATGTGTTCATGTTTTAGAAATCATTTCAGACGAGGACTTTATAAACACTGTAACTGTCACGTATTAGACATTTTTTTAACAGTTACGAAATCTATAAAAATGTGCACATACTACAAACACTATAGTTAACACTATGACAATATGTAAAATTACGATTTCAAGCCAAAATGTGATATATAAGTGATATACTCAAGATTCAATATGATTGAACTATAGGCATACTAACTTCGGTCGACGGCTGTCGCATGGTGAGCGCGCGGCCGACCCTTGTGGCCGATCATCGCCTCTCACCCGACGCTACCCAGCGCCTCTCCTCATCTGCAATTAATACATACCAATGAATACGATACTATATCCGCCTTGAGCTTAACTTGGAACGTTATGTACAGTGTCTAATTCTTCTCACAAGCTTCAACCCCTTGGAAATGGACGGCTGTAGATCGCCATATGATTTTTGATTATACATCTTTCTTTTGATAAATAACTGAAAACAGCTTATTGATATAGTGTGTGTTGGGGTATTTATGTGTGTGTGTTTGGGTGTATATGTATATAAGTGTGATTGTGTGTGCGTGTGATTATACATTCTACAAAAGAGATGATTTCAAATATTTAGAAAAACACAGTGCATATTTTGATTGCAGCATATCATTCACACTTGAATATATCACAGGGGATAATCAGATTCTTCTGTATCAGTCGATCAGTGAGCTGCGAACTATAGTGAGTGATCCTGATTTACCAGAAATCATACGTGAAATACCCACCCAAGACAAATTAAATTCCGAGGAACACAATTTAAACGGCAGACGGTAAAGAGAGAAAAGAGAAACTGTGGAATGAACTGTCGTCTGCGAACCAAAGCGACCTTCGAGGAAAGAGCGTACGCCTTCTCAAAAGGCCAGCAACGCACTTGTATCGCCTCTGGTGTTGCGGATGTCCACGGGCGGCGGTAATCGCTTACCGTCAGGCAAAACGTGTGTTCGTTTGCCCCCTATTCCATAAAAGAAAAATGTTTACTTAAAATTTACTTTGTTGTCAATCGATAAGAGGGTTTTTTAATTAGCAGTCTATGTGATTTGCTGAAAAATTAAATAAACCTATGAATATAAATTAGTACTACAGACCAACAACCGGTGTCAATAGCAATGATCTCCCATAGTAGTATTTACTTGAAAACAAACTAGTAGGTATTTTGTAGATCAAGCACAAAGGTCGAATTCTGTCCTGGCGTTTTTATTTTTTTTACTATAGTCATATTATATTATATGGTCTATGTTTTTATCGTCACTAAGAGATTGCTCGATTTATTTTTTATTATTTTTTGAAGTCCCCACATTTTTTATCATTAATTTTATCTCGACGAAAACTTGAAGACACGGAGAATTAAGATTCGCAGAATGTAAATACTTGACATTGGTAGAAATAACTGATTAGCTGGTAGCCATCTCATAATCAAAAGAAAAAAGAGAACTCAAACGCTATGAAGATGTCACATGATGACACTAAAGCTTTGAATACAAATCATTGCACTCCTTTTCAGTTACAAGTGTCTTAAGATAAGTTTAGTTTTATTTTTTAAATATGCATACTGCGATTTATGAATGTTGACGAAGCAAAAGAGATCTGTCAGGACCGTAGTAAGTGGAGGCCAATTGCCTCTGCGTACTCCTCTGAAAAAAAGCCGTGACTTCATGTTAGTTTTTTTAAATTTTATTTTTTATCATTTTTTTCAAATGTACAATGAGTACTCGTTACTATTATTATTAACTTCAAGATTCTAGTTTGAAACAATCTTGTTACTATTTAATTAAATCATGTTTTTATTTATATTTAATATTGAATAGTGTGTAATTTTAAGATTTTTTTTTAGCCTAAAACACTTATTTAAATTACTCAATAATAGAAATACCTAAGACCGTATACTGTACACGAAAACCCTTACACGAAATAAATCTAATCACTCTGTTATTCGGTTTCAACTTTATTTTATTAATGCTTTGTTGTAAAGCTTTAAATAAAAAGCAATAATCATGCTATTAATTACATTTCGTGAAGGTATTCTATGACTTTTAATTAGTGAAGTAAATTGTCGAAATTCTTGCGACGAGATTGAAGTGAAATACTTTGATTTATACTAAAAGCTCCGTTGAGAATTTAAAAAGAAAAGAAATAGTATATTTATGGTACGCACTTAGCTGGTATTGTTTTTCTGTAAGCAGTAAGTCCTGTTTACAATCAAAATGTTTAACATAGCAGAATTTAATATTGTTATTTACAACCAGAGATCATGTTATAGCCAGACTAGACGTAAAAGTGCGAAGTATTTAAATATTTTTGTTTCCTTTTGTGGTTTACTATTTCAAACAGACTTAGAAGTACTCATACTTGGAACAGTAAATATTATAGACTGTGACACTATTAAAATTTGTTTTTGTTATGTTTTATACCTACATTTGATTAAACTTTGATGAATTTGGAAAGTAAAGCTGTGTTATGTTATAAAAGGTATGAAAGTTTGTGTTGTAATAGAGTAGTAATGCTTGAATGGAAGCAAACGCATATATAACACAGACAAATAGTCACATAAAAGATCAAATGACGGGCACAAAAATCGGGTAGACCTAAAACAGAGAAAGTTCCTTCGAGTCGAAAATAAACATTGATCATTTATTCATGTTATTTTCAATAAAATCAAAATACCCGAGAACCTTTTCACATCCTCGTCCAACGATCGATCGCCCTATGTACTGCCAAAATTAGAAAAAACGCGGAATGTGTGTATTTGCTTCTATTTTGCAAAAAAAATTTGCGCTGTCACCTGAACGTGACCCTTTTTGTCACACGGGATAACAAAAACAAGCTTTAACCAAGGCATATATATCCATGAATATCAATATAAGATGGTATCGATATAAGCTTTTATGATCATAGGGTATTTACAGCTCTAACACGTTTGCAGAGAGATCGTATCGAAAGTATTAATCTTGAAAACAATCGTATGTGGATTGGAATCACAGACCTTTGCACAGCTTGATTGAAATCCAATATCAACTTCTGCCAATAAGTCGAAGAAAAAAGCCTTTCTATATCTTTTATACATTTGTTACGATGTGTTGTATACAGATGGGGGAGATAAATATATATTACACACTATTTTTATATTTTGACCGCATGTTATGACTGTATGTATCTTTATTGAATTACTTTTTCTTTTCATTTCACTAAGACAGTCAGGTCACCGCGCGTCTAATTCTGTATTCACAGGCTGACAGCACTTTTTATTTCTCGATTTGCAGGGACCCTGGTACATTAGCCGTTTTTTAACCACACCATCATAGAATCAAAGGATGTGATGGAAGGAAATCGTAGTTAACAAGTAAAAAAATTATGTTTTATGTAATAACGGCTGTGTGCGGTGGCAATTCAAACCATGGGTTTTACGATTTAATTTAAAGAGCATGCGAAAGAAGCCTTGATATAACAAATCATACGTTAGTTACGTAAAAATAAAGGTCACATATACTAGCCGTTTTCAATAACCTATCCTTAATTAAAACTAAAGATAGTCAGTTTTAACTAAGGATAGGTAACAGAGCGTCCTTTGCAAGAAGAAAAACAATGTGAGCTCAAGTGTAAAGTCCGATCCTTATCAATTTGGAAATAATTAATTAAGAGAAGATCGACTCATTCCAAACACATACCGAAGCACACACAGTGTAACAAAGGTAATTTATACAAGAAGGTAAAAAAAGATCATTTAGGTACTTAAAAGTTCCAATTTAAAGCTTTGAGAGTTAATTCTCGCTATACCTAGTATAAAAAGAAGTAGTAAAAAGTACCTACCTAGTTTTACTGTACCGCAACCAGAATTTTGCAGCATTCTGTACAAAACAGAGAGCAAGTTAGTACTGCGGTTTTATACAATATGCATACACTAGTCCTTTCTGTTGAACAGTTGTTGCACGAGATTCATTTGTATGGAAATTAACAGCATCGTTTTACTGTAAACTGCCGAATGTGTTCTAAAAACTGATTATATTTGTCCACGGTTATTCTACTAGACTTTGATGAACATTTTTATTGAATTTAACTAAGTCAAAATTTATAGATAAACTCGCTGGCCCGGCAAACGTTGTTATGCCATAAAAATAAAAAAAAGAATTTGGGGTTGTTACACCCTTATTATTTAGGTGTATGAAAATGGATTTTTGCCGATTCTCAGACCTACCCGATCTGCTTACAAAATTTCATAAAGTCGGTCCAGCTGTTTCGGACGAGTTTGGTAACAAACTCCGCGACATGAGAATTATATATAATATAATATTAGAAGTCAGAAAAAGAAGTTTAATATAACTGTTATTTATGTTGTAAGTACCAAGAAAGGATGTTTTTTTTATTTCACCCACAAGGAAGCATAATAAAGGATGATAGGTTGTAGAAATCAAGTTCCCCAATTCAAAATTAGAAACATGAATTAAGAAATAACGACGCAAGTGAAGTGATTAGCTTATGTAAGTATAAGTTTATTTTTCATTAAAATCTGTAGTGATTTGCATTCCAGTCATTAAGTCGATGTTTTTAAACATCCACAAAATATTAACTTCTGTCAATACATTCCTATAACTGACAATCTGATAGATGCGTCACGATATGCAATATCGATTTTAAAGCTAGCCGTAAGTCGTTGATATTGCGCTATCAAGCTACGCATTTATAAATTAAATATGAAATTATAAATTACGTTATAAGAATAGAAATAATACATGAATGGTACATTCTGATTCTGTCTTCAAAATAAATAAAGCGAAACATTTTTAATAGACGTCTTGACGTCAAGCACTTACTTCAGAGGGGGAACGAAAATATAAACCACATCTGAGTACTTTCTCATGATAATATTTCGCTTCTAACGGATTGTTTTTGTAGGTACGTATTCTTATTATATTTAACCACTTCAACCATGGCGAAGTTTCTCCTCTGAACTAAAATATTAACTTGGTATTATTATATTGCCAACTGTAATCAGGTTTTTATAATTTTTATTGCATTATTTCGTAGTTTTTCTTACAAGTCAATTGGTGTAACCTTCTTAGATACCTCAAAAATTATAGACCAGATATTTTTAAAGAAAATGATTAATAACACAATACTGTCTATTGCATCTTAATAACTGTCAGGGTCATTAAATTATTTTAAGTTTACCATTTTATTAGCATTTTCCTTTAGAACAGTGATTGATTGTTTATTATTTTGATTTTTACTACAATTGTTTTTAATTAACATTGAATTATAGCACACTTGCCTGGTGAGCGTATATAAAAAGCAGGGACGTCTTTGCTAACAGTGCAGGGTAAGGTGCACACAAGCGCTGGCAACGGCACTTTAAATGAATCTGCACGCTTAGTACCTTTACTAAGCTAAGATTCATTTAAAGCAGCCCTTTAGTACGCTTACTAAAGGGCGCTAGAGTAATGATTGCACACGGGCGCTTCACGGACTAAAGACGCATTTGATAAAAAGAGGCATATGTCAGTTTTCTATCATCTCTATCTACCCCGGACTAGAATACGGGGTGGGTATAGTTATGGATGTACAAATCTAAGAGACTGTCATTATATTCATCGTGCTGATAGTATACTAATAATGAGAATAATTAATACGTTATATATGTGAACGTTAGTTCTGCATTACGCATTCTATATGCAAACGTTATTATGCAGTAACACGTTAGATCCTAACCTGAACATTAATAGCTATGTTCTAATTTCAGCTACATACATTAGAGAAATATCTACTGATATTTGTATCCTTATGAACTCGTGCATTAAAGATTTTAACTAATATGCAACACTACTTTTATTTTATAGCTAAATGTTACACAGTTTCTGTTGACAAATATACTCAGGTGAATCATAGGAAAAAGATATTTGTATACACAGGTGCAATACTTCAGAATTAGGCTATTGTTTCTGTGGGGTTGGCTTCCTGTCAACAGTTGTCGTGTTGTAGTATGTATTATGCCTCCCGCTTTGCTGAGGAGAGTAATGGGCTTATTATATTTCCAACTCCCCCAGTTTTCTTCTGGTTAATCACGTTGCGTATACCAAGATAGTTCACTTTTTCCTGTGATTTCCTGAGTGTCATAACTTGGTGTGTTCGTGGGTCACTGCTGTTGATTCTGGTGTACAGGAGTTATAGTGGTGGTCGTGTTGGTGGGATTAATCCCATATAGTCAAAAGATAGTTTAAGCTAGATTTTCTAAAATTATTTTTAAAGCCCTCTAGGTCTGTATCAGAAATATCACTTTCTATTATTGCCTTAAGTAACTACCGCCGCCCACGTGAACTTACAGTAAGGGTCACAAATGCATTGATGCAATTTCAGTACCAGGTCCTCAGAATAAAAAAGAGGTAGTATTTCTGACACCTAACTTATTTTAATCCGGCAGTGGCATTCAAATGGAGGTACACCCAGGTGTACTATGGAAAAAGATCCCATAGTACACATAAGAGGACTAAGCGAATGGATCATGTCCAACAAACGTTAGCCTCACTTAAAGGCAACGCAAGAATAAAATAATTGTGATAATTTCCTGGTATTATATTAGTAAATTTATGTCGAACTAACGAACCTATTTGTACCGAAAGAGAAATCTCCCACTTGTCTCTTAGCACACACAAGGCAAACTTGGTTGACGGCAATTCCATATGAATACGTTTTATATTTTACCCTTTTTCAATGCATTTTAATATGAATAAGATTAGACAATATAATTACTAAGCATTTAGTTAAAACGTGAAATAAATAATTGGTGGTTAATATCACCATCCCTATTTGAAGCTTGTTCTCAGAGTTCGTTAACATTTGTAGTGTTTCATTAAACACAATTACTTTGAGGGTTGATAAACATATACTAAGGGTAAATGGATCCAAATGTGGCCGTAAAGTAACCACCAAGTAAGAGTAATTTTCACTGATAGAGGGGTTTGTGGTTTCCCTAACGTTAAATCAGAATTACGTATACATTACATTGTATGGCAAACTTGACTACAAATTAACAGGTCGGTCGATTTTTATGGATATTACGTCACTTCTATAGGCTGTACCATTATACTAGTTAGGCTCTTAATAAAACCAGATTCTAAATCGGATTTCATCGGTTTGGTATATGCAAACATAATGTGTATCAAACCTTCAGCTTTACAGGGTTAGTATGAATTAAGACTGCCGTGGTCTGGATGTCGTAAGAAAGCGGTGCCCAGATCCCTCCCGAATCAGGCAGAGTGGCACCGTGTGGTTTTAGTCGTTTCGATTCCGATACACCACCCTGCCGCAAACCCCGGTGGGGTGAAGGCCCAAGGGGGTTTCCACACGCTAAAAAAAAAGATTAACAATGCCGTGCTGGCTGTGCCTTGTGGTGACGGATTAAGAATCCAGAATGTCGCCACCCTTAATCATACCCTAGGGATATTAAGGGCAGACTAATCATGACAACATTAATGCAAAGAGAAGTAAACCCTGAAATAAATCCTATGCCTACGCGTTTGGCCAGCGTGTTAGAGTAGGCCAGAACTTCCACACTTCCAAGTAGAGGCCTATATCCAACAATGGGAGGTTATTTTTTTTTTTTTTTTTTTTATGTTTAAGCTGCCAAAATGACTCTGCCCTGCCTGATGGAAAGCATGAGCAGAATCCAAGAGTGGTGGTCACCATCCTCAATGCGAAAAAGAACAATGCAGCATGGTGACCCACACTATGGCGGCCTGGGGGGAAGGGGGATGGTGAGGGAGATAGGGAGCGTTGGATCGGGGTATGGGCCTCCGGTATCCTCACTCACTCGATGAAACACAGCGTAAACGCTGTTTCACACCGGTTTTCTGTGAGGCCGTGGTATCGCTCCGGTCGAGCCGGCCCATTCATGCCGAAGCGTGGCTCTCCCACGGTTATATTGATTGGCATAAATTGTTTGTTACCATTTAATTGATTGTTATTAATGATGATGTTTAGTGAACTATGCCATACACAATTTTTTTTTAAAACTCTCATGGTGTCGTAGATATTGGTAATAAAATAAATAATACAAGCTTTTAAGTTATTAATTCGTCTCATAATCTGTATTAATTGATTATTTCACTTTGGAATTGAGGTGGAAATTCTAATTGATTGAAAAAACTTCAAAACATAAGTCTCTGAAAAAATCGAAAATAAATATTCCATCTAGCTGTCAGGAACAGTAACTGTGTAGAATGTGGATTGATATTACGATGCAATCGTCATATATCAAGACACTCGATATGACGTTTTATTTATTAAACTAGCGGAAAGGATATTAGTTTCACACAAATGTTAAAAAAAATCGTTAAAAGAGAAAAAAATCAATATAAAGGAAATAGAGGAAAGTGCTTCTAGTTAACATTATAATTTGTATTTGTAAGGATGGATGTATGGATGTTTGTAACTCGGCTATAAGCGACGGCATGTAATTTGCTCAGATTTTGGCGTAATGAGGGTAAGTAAGTGTAGTCAACTGTCGATCTAATCGTTTGCCCTTAAGGTGCTACTACAATCCCCGCGTCCCTCCATCAACCAAAGGGACCTAAAAAACGACTTCTGCACATCTAACGAATATGGCCAACTAACGTGAAGGAAAACTGCCTTCTGCATCCGGCCCTTGATCCAGCCATCTAACGTGAGCCCCATTATGTAATAATAGTATTATCATCTCTGCCAATCCCGAACATCCCGATCCTCTGACATCTTATACTAAGTTTCCAAGCTGAGCTCTTAAATTTTTCCATAACAAGAAGAGTTACCATTACCCGTATCTAAAAGAATAACTATACCAATCCGATTAAATATCACTCCTAAGACATTAGACTTCTAAATAACTAACCAAGCAACGTTAGAATATCGACAATGTAATGAATATTTTACAACTAAAATCGATGACAAACGACGTCGACTACTCATTCCATTAAATAAATAATAGAGTATATTGCTTCACGGTGCGAATGGTCTCCCAGAGCTTTCATAATTATAAGTAAACTTCGTTATATTGCGGTATTCTGAACATATTCTCCGTTGAGGCGTATAATCCATTTACCAATTTTGGAAATTCTGATTCTAATTATTTTTAATCAAGTTACGATAAATTTGTAGCAATTACACATAACTATATGTATGTAATTTCGATATACAATTATTACTTTTAAATACAGAGTCAATGAATTGAATATTTATTGGTAACGATGAAAGAACAAAAAATTAAATAAGATATAATCAAGGAGTGACTATGATGTCTTACACAGAGTTGTTTTGTGTTTCGTGCGATGCCGTAGTATTTCTTCAATCTACGGCAAACATTCAAAACGAGCAGACAGGTCAAGTCATGAAAAGTAGCCACCGGTGCCCGTGAATATCTACAACTCAGAAACCAGGATTTGACCAGGATTCTGCAAAATAAGATAGCGGGTCTCTCAATCAATACTGATACTAGTAAAAAGTACTATTGTTCACGTATAATTTTTTCTATACTTTTCTTCTCTTAGTAAAAGACAACTCCCGTACTAGGATTATATTCTGTATATAAACGGACATAAATAACACCCAGACTCAGAAAAACAATTTGTGGATCACATAAAGTCTTGTCTCATGTGGGGTTTGAACCCTGAACACCTTAGCGCAATAGAAAAAGGCGTGGCGACCGCTTAAATCACTACACCATCCGTGCATTAATACGTACTCTGTAGAAGAAGAACAAAAAAAGTATTAATCGTTCTATATATTAAGAAAGGAATATGAAACCAAAGAAAAACTCTTATCTATAAAACCATCCTTTATTATTATTATCATCACAATCACCCAAAAACAAAACCCAATATAATAATATCATCCCAAAACCCTAATACGCCGAGGGTCTTGTGGATCGTCCTACCCGTTTTCCAATTACTTGGGATGGTTATATAGTCTTTTGCCTCTGTACAGTTCTGTTGGGTATTACATCTGGACTTGCTCGACGTCCGCCAATATATCACATCTAAACGTGTCTCAGTTAAAGCTTGAAGCTCATTAATCATGTTCCACTCATCTGGAAACCACCTCGTATTTATAGATTACATTCAATATAATCTATTTCCAATCACAACTTATCAAATGACGATCAGGTTTTAAAATGTAATAAATTTTAACCCATTGGCTAGAGATTAGACCGCGAATGATAGAATTGAGTAAAAGCAATTAAACACTGTTCAACATTGAACATTATGTATTATATCAATCTGTCATGTCACTCACTGAAGGATAAAAATATGGGGCTCAAGTTGATTAATACACCTGTGTTTGAATTAAACTTGTATTACGAAAATAATTTCGAACTAGCCCTGAAATAGTTAGAAAATAATGAGGTTTAATAATGTACAATCTATAATGTTTATTAGCAGTATTACAAAGATTTTAATTAAATGTAATTATTTAAAAACATTCCACTGTTTTTTTACTTTAAATCAAAATGAGGCCATGACCGGTAAAAACAATATAATACGGTAATCAAGCAAACTACAGTCGAGGTAATGAATGAATCATTTATCTGAATTTGAATCATATAAAATCTCAAGCTTGGAATGTTAATTTGCAGGTGCAAAATACAAATGTTTTACAAATTAGTACAAACTGTCATTTGTCAGTAACAAATGGCTTGTAAAACATAAATAAATAAAAAAATAGAAGAGTATCTAAAACTATATAAACACGATATGAAATAAAAATCGTAAACCAAATTTTACAATAACTCTACAAAACAACCTTAAAAATCCTACGTGGTGCCTTTACTGCGGTTATGTAGTTTAATACACGGTATGCCAAGTTTCTTACAGAATGTTGGGCAATATTTTTGAATTATTCTAATAAAAAATTTGATCTCAAAGAGTAATCTGGAGAGGGATTACTTGCCACACACATTTTGCGAGCTTAAATATTCAAATTGAATTTACATTTCGACCCGGATATATTGCTCTAAAGTGGATATTTTAAAAACGTGTGTCTTCCCCAACAACATGTCAGATAACCCAAAAATAAGTACAAGACGTGCTATTTTACACACATGAAATTAGTCTACGCCAAAATAAATATACTAAGATTTTCATACTGACAGTTACTATAAAAATTTAGTAATCCTGCGTTTTATCTGTAATGTTTACACACTCGTTGACTTTCTTATTTATAACAGCTGTAAATCAGCTTGATGTAAACACCGTTTTCCTAAAAGGTAGAATATAGTTTGTTGTAGCCGAACACCAATAAAAAATCGTATACTACATCGTAATAGACGCCCTTTAGTTTAAAAACTATACGTTTAAGTGGCAAAGCAAAACAAGTATTTATTAATTTAAAAGAAATCGAATAGAATTAAAACTATAAACTTACACTACCATTAGTTTCATGGGGAATATTAGGATAGGAATAGTAGGATTTCATTCTTTTAAACCCTTTCTTTTTAAAAAAGATAAAATACAACAAACACTTTACAAATATATCTGAAACAGATACAGGGAACAATAATTTGTGAACACAAAGTCATGCCTATATTGGTTGAATCCAGAACACGCGGTATAGTAGAAAGTCCTACCTACCTACTAGAAAGGCCTTTTAAACCCCTACGCCCTCTGTGCAATCATATCTATGCATAGTGCACCTATGTTTATAATTATTTCTTTTTCTTATCTTTAATTTACGTAGATCTAAGATGTCAACGCTTAGATTTAATAAAATATCATGACTGACGGACACTGTTCAATGTTCAATGAATCTGTCGTAGGGCGTTCCTAGAACTCATTAGTCTCGACTTTTAACGTTGTATAGAGACAAACCTAGTTATTATACTAGATACAGTTTATTTCTAAGCAATTGAGTGAGTGAGGATATCGGCGGCCGATACGCCAACCCCTCCCCCATCCTCCAAAGACCGTCAACGTACTTGTGAAGCCTTTGGTGTTGCGGGTGTCCATGGGCGGTAGTGATCGATTACCATCAAGCGATACGTCGGCTAGTTTGCCCGTAGTCCATAAAAAATAACTTTCCAAGTACTTTATTTAGTACGCCAAAAGTAGTGTGTTTACATTACTATGTAATAGAAACACATGATTGCTAATGAGAGATGAATCTCATTATATATCTGCATTCACAAAAAAAGCAGAATATACCACAATAGTGTGGGACGCCATACTGCATTGTCTGTTGCAGTGAGTATAGTAGCCTCTACTGTTAAATTCTACTCGAACTTTTCGAAACGGACGGAATAAAGTCAAATGATCCATGGACACCAGCAAGAAACACAGTACCATACCGCTTTTTAAGTATTCACCTCCCAGGATTGAATTGGGGGAATATATTTGAATTAAATCTATATAAATAAAATGAATCACAAAAATGTATGGACGAACACAACTTTCGATTGACTGCACCAAATTGGAAAATTATTTTTTTAAGTGTTTGTTATTGTCAGGGCAACAATATAAAAAATAAAAGAAATTATGTGTTAAATTTTCTTAGTCAGCTTAGTCGTATACACTGTGGCGCTGCGGGAAGTTAACAGGAGGACTTACTAAAATATTTTAAGTTTTTCAGTAATAAATTCTGAAAATTTGCCCGAAAATGAACATACGAAGTTCCCCGGGTGGAATAGCAAATAATTCCTTGACACTGCGCAGTGGTAAATGTTGGGATGCTGTTTGTATGGAATTCGGCGCGAAAACTTCTGTTGCGCGATTCAGGATTGATAGTTTCATCGTTTCCTTCGTTAATCCGTAGTTCGACGTATCTTCAGTAAATGGGGCTGTAATATATTTCTGTGGCGCTGTATGTGGAAGTGTCGACACACTATCATTTTAATATAATTTTCTGTGCGAGGATAGTACCGCTCCAGTCGAGCTGAAGTCAGCGCAGCTCTACAACCTACTAGAAAAGAAGTTATAGTCTACTTACTATACCACGTAGACATACGGATTAGTAAAGGGCTTAATACGATTTTTCGTTCTCTTTCCAGTGATGTCATCCAGCATAGTTTGCTTTCTTAGTCGCTTTTTACTAAGCTCTTGGGACGAACACACCATATTCTTAAACCGTCACTACACAGACATCACATCATTTTATCGGCTCTTGAACTCACTTCAATGAACGAAATAATTCATACTAAGCCATTGAGTTACTCATTACACGGATTATTCCTTTTTATTTATAACTAGCTGTGCTCCGCGGTATTACGTTACGTGGTTTGAGGTTTGAAAGTAACCTAAGTTACTCCTTTTATTTTATCATAAGCTATCTGCCAGTGAAAGCCGGAACAAACAAACAGACAAAATGTTAAGAGAGATTGTTTATTTTAAAATTAAAACAGACACTTCAATTTTACTTATTTTTATAGATTATGACACTTTTAATTTGTTGTATAAGGCAACAGTATTAATCATCTACAAACAATGGGGCATCAAGGCTATGTACTGACATATTTAACGCAATGGCGCCGGTCGACTTTGTTCAACATTACTTCTAGCCTTTGTTGTAAAGTTAGTTATTTGAACACGAACTAGTGTTTATTTGGGTCAATTCTAACTGACGGATATATATATGTATATTCCACTACTTTAAGGATGGTTTTTTTATATGTAGCTCTGCTAAAATGACTCTACTCTGCCTGGTGAAAAGCATAAGCAGAATCAGTGGTGGTCACCATACTCATTATGAATGCACACAATGCAAAAATGCGGCATGATGACCCACAACATGACGCACAAGTGATGCTTCTGCATCATTGGGCTTCCGGTCTCGCCCTCACAACGAAACACGACAGCACGAATACTGTCATTTTACGTTGATGTTTTATGCGAGGGTAGTACCCCTCCGGCCCGTTCGTACTGAAATCAGCGTGGCTGTTCTACCTCGTAAGGCTCTAGTATCTTGTAAATGTAATGGTAGATTCTAGTAAATGATACAGAGTGTGTAGTTTGATGCAAAGAGCGTGATGAAGTACTCGGACGACGTGAAAAAATTGCTCGACAGTTCGTTGACGTTTTAATGAGGTTAGTACTCAGTCAAACTTAATCCCATGGTTAGCTATGATGACACTAAGTTTATCACCAATGTAATAAGCAATTTGGTAAAATATTACGGTCTCTCGATCTCAAGACCGACATGGAACATCACATAGTAGACTAAAGATGAGAAGTTTTAGACGTTATGGATAAGTAGACTGAATAATATTTATAAATTATCATCTACATATAAACTTCTGAATATAAGTTGCCAAACAAATATTGAAAGGTTTGCACAAACATTTTTTGTTCAATAACAAAACATGACGCTCCAACTATTACAATAATGAAAGGTAATAAACGTGGAACATTCACGTTGAATACTAATAGAATAATTATATACGTGAATTTACAAGGCGTTCATAGCCCGACTGCACCTGGGTCAGTACCTGGATGAGTGACCGCTGGTGGCATGTTACCATGAGCGTCTCCATGATTCGGAGGTCACGTTAAGCAGTCGGTACCGGTTGTTATCATAGGATAACAGGCGTGAAGCTTAGTTGGAGGCCATTGGGCGGCTTAAAAACATCCAACGGCAAGATACGTAGCCACAACGTATTCTTGTCAGTCCCCAACCCGCACTTGGCCAGCGTGGGGACATATGGCCTTAACCCTCTCCTGAGAGGAAACCCGAGCCCAGCAGCGGACAAATTATGGGTTGTTGATGATTGATGATGATGAATTTACCCAATTTTTTTGATCTCCAGCATATATGCATTTGAATTGCATGACATGACACCATGGTCTAGCAGGCTGTTAGCACGTCTTTTTCGCAGTTCGGTAACAGGAAATATCACACTACGAACGTTCACGCCTCGCGGTGTTACATCTCACATCTGCATTTACTGTTACCCATAACACAAGTTAAATCTTATCATAAGTACCAAAGCTCCATTGCCATTGACGCCACAATGGTTTTTTTCCTTTAAGCACACTTTATGCCTATAAAAGAGCGTAAATGTACAACTTTTATGAAATATAGTACTGTTATTATTTAATGAAAAGCTATTGATTTGTAATTACATACATTGAAGCACAATTTAATTTATTTGTATAGATTGCGGTTGTAATATGTTGAATTACAATAGCCGTAAAGCTCCAATTAGGACCCACCTGTGTCGATTAGGGCACGTGTTAATATCCTTAAAAACCTCGTTCGGTAGTAATTAATTTGGTTCGCACATTGTTATTTTTCGAATGGCACTTACCATTTTATTTGAACTTTAACTTTAAATATACCTTTTAGAATTGTAATAATAGATATACTTTGATGGTCATCGGCAACTACATAATACATATATTTTTGATTTTACTCGACTGCGGCGAAGCCAAAAAGAGGAGTCTTATTTTCGCAGTTTATGTATATTTCGATGTTCCACTGTAGCGCCTAAACTACTGAACCGTCTTTAATGAATAAGGTATGTAGACTCGTAATAAAAGGCTACATAATTAAATAAATAGAGTATTAAATTTTATAAAAAGTTATTAGTATTCGGGTAATAGTTTTTTAATAATTTTCTTCTTAATTAGGATGGGGATTGATACCATATTTTAATTAAAAAAATCAGTTATCTAAAAATGGATAACAATGAAACTGAAAACGTAAGCAGGCAAAATAATGTAAAAATTAAGAGTACTGAACAAATTATGACTTAGGTATACATAAATGAAACAGGGATAGATATGGACCTGCCAAAGTGACTTTGCCTGGTGGAAAGTATGAGCACAGTACAAAGTCACCATGCTCATTGCGAATGCAGTCAATGTAATAATGCAGCATAATGACCAATACTATGGCGTCTTATTGAAATGCTTTTGAATCATTTATCTCATTGGGAGAACTTTTGACTTTTATACTGGGATAGGCGCCTTTTCTGGCATTGCACATGGTATTAGAGTCCCTTGTGTACCGCCAGTCTGTAGAAAACCATGTGTTGTAGGTCAGAATAAACTATTTTTCTTGCTTTCTTTCTTTCAACTATAAATTATAATTATCATTCCAATCAAAAGACGTTTGCTGGACCATAGCCAACTCATCCTCCTACTTTAACTGTACAGTAAAATTTATTTATTAACGAGTAATTTAAGTTTTATTTAAACATGGTGAATCGTACTGATATTTTATACTCATAATGTTTTTCGAGTTTAGGTATGTATGTATGCATGTATGGAGTCTAGCCCTAGAGCCTAAACGGCTTGTCGTATTTTATGTAAGTGGTGTCAATAGATTCGTCTTAATCGTGAGAGTGACACTGGGTAAAAAAACCAAATTAAAAATATTTTAAAAAGACCTGAATTTAGTAAAGATGGCTTATATTGACGCAGTTGTGTTTTTATATTAATTATTGATTTTTAGATATTATTGAAAATGTGCGAAGTTGTGGAGTAAAAGATAAATCTACTTCAGAGTATTTATTATTCAGATATTTGTATTTGTATTCAATCTTCTATAATGACAAAAGTTTATTTACCGTAAATTTCGAAACAAGTTCGGACTTCTAATTAACTCCTAGGGAATTAATGCCTCGGCTATATAGATAGCTAGCCGAAATATCTAAATTTATGTTAGTATAGGTATAAAACATATTTTTTGCCACCACCTTTAAACGAGGAATTCTTGTATATATAGTCTGAATCTCGGAAACGGCTCCAACGGTTATCATCATATTAATTTAGAATGCAGAGGGTTTCGGGTGATAAATCAAACTAGCTAGGATTCATTTTTAGAAAATTTACCACAAAAAAAGGAAAGTGCGATTATCCAAGCAATAACTATTTATGAGTGATGGACAAAATTATATCTTTTTTTATTAGCGTAATATAAATGTCCATGATGTGATGGCTGACAATATAGAGCCTCTACACCTCATCCCATGGGCGTGGTAAGAGCCGATTAAGTGAGGCAAACTAGGCAAAACAACGTCACTACAAAGTGTGAGAGTATCGGCTAGCTTACCAATCTTATTGGCTTTGTTAAATTGTAACAATAGTTTAAATGCTACTACACGTGCAGATGACGAAAAGGTTTGTAATAAAAGAGGAACGGACGTCACTAATTAACGAATTGAATCGTAGAGCGTAGATTAGCAGGAACAAAAATATGTCCCACTGGTGGGCTCGGGTCTCCTCTCAGGAGAGGGTTAAGGCCATACGTCCCCACGCAATGTTTTTAAGCCGCCCAAAAGCCTCCAACTAAGCTTCATAGATAAACCGGGACCGACTGCTTAACATGACATCCGAATCACGGAGACGCTCATGGTAACATGCCACCAGCGGTCACTCCTCCAGGTACTGACCGCTCCGTCGTTACTTACCCTTGGTGATTGTTTCTAATCACCAAGTGCAACTGGGCTATGAGCGCCTCTGAACAAAACATTATTACCTCTTTAATATAAACTTTGTCATGGGAAACTTCTCACAAAAGAGAAGGAAAACTTAGAACAAACACCATACGCTATTGGTTATCGCAACCAACGGACATGTGGACAAGCTAGTTTTAAAATAGGCGCTTTTTACTAAACGCATATGTATAAATACACGGTACGGCAAATATACCAAAACGTATATTTTATCAATTTTTGTGTCTGTCTGTTGTTGCGGCTAATCTCTGGAACGGCTGGACCGATTTTGACAGAACTTTCACTGGTAAATAACTAATGATATATATATGTATAGAAAATGATATATATATAGTTTTTTCAGACAAGCTTTGCCTCGCAACTATACTCGTAATTATTGTTGTACCGCGGGTAACACCGCGAGGTTCATTTATAACATCGAGTTCAGCTTAATAAATGAAATCTATTAAGGAATCATATAAATGAATAAATCACTCCTGAAAGTAGCTGGCAGAGGCAGGAAAAGTGAGTTAATTATCCAACTGGAACTACATTAAAGATTTGTTGTTGGCAGGGGCGGGTTCTGAGCTCATTTCGCTTAATTAACCATTTAACTGCTGAAAGCAAAGACAAAGTATCTACGTTTAAATCATTATACTGTATGAATAGTACGATAATTATTAATAAGCTTTTATTCTGACTTTAAAAGTTTTTTTAATGGACTCGACTTGACTGCCTCCCCCCTAGCCAAATTGCATTCTACAAACGTGAGCATTAATTGAAAATTAACAAATTTATGTGAATGACGTCATCTCAACGTTAAATCACAGTCATAACAAAATATTAACCATTAATACAAGAGAATAGCGGCGCGGCGTCGGCGAAGGTAGGAAGAGAATCAACGCAAATATTTTACTTTTATCTTTACTAAGGACAGAGTTTCCTAAGATTAACTCCTTTAATCAAATGAACTCACTCTTCTTTAATAATAGTGTAGATACAGCTAAAGTTCTGAAGAGCATCGCAACTCTTTTACATTATATCAGTACTGATTATTTTGTTTTCTTTCAATAAAAATCTTACACAAAGAGAGAGCTTGTATAACTCATACGTAAAACCTTTAATATTCCTTTGGGAATTATATATTTTTAGACTTCACAATTCGTAATATTCAAGAGTAAGAATTATAAAGGCCTAGCGAATGCGTCTGACGTCTTAGGTTTTTTTTTTTTTTTTGGATATGGCAATCTGTGCCGATGTCGACAATTCTGCCAATGACATATGAATGAAAGAGATTAGTGTTAAAAAAAAATACAAAGATAGCAAAGTGAAGAAGGAAGAAGGAAAACTGATTAAAGTTTAATTGAATTACAACGAAGACGTCTTAGGTTCAACTGTGACATTTACGCCACATAGATAAAACAGAAATATTCTAGGAGATCGTTTTTTGTTTTTGCGAAAGACGGTCCCCATTTCATGTCATCCACATTTTTTTATATTTTTTATCATTAATTCCATTACGACGAAGACTTGAAGACTCAAAGACTTAGAATTGAAGACTTGAAATACTTGACATTGGCAGAAATAGCTGATCCGGCTGATTGCCATTCATCAAAAGAAGAAGAAGAAATATTCTACCGCTTATATTTTAAGATTACTGAACAAAATATATGTATATGCATTTATTATGTCTATTGAACAATAGCTGGGGTTGATTGATGGTTTCCTTTAAGTAGTTGTTTTGTTATTTTAATATACCCTGGCATGTTTCCCCTTGTGTAGAAAAGTAATCTACATAAATGAAAATGAATCACAAAATGTATGTACGTGTATAACTTTGGATCGACAGCACCAAATTGGATAATTCTTTTATGAATTTCGAAGAGACCTGGGTTCGATTATTCGGTCGGACTACTTCTGGATTTTTCTTACAAGATATTCTTTACAGCAGTCCGGAGTATGGAACATGACAGTGTTTCCCGCACGTGCCTTGAAGAGCACGCTAAGCCGTCGGTCCCGTTGTCATGAACACCTATGATAATCGTTACTGGGAAATCAGTTCCCGCAAAAATAACGACAACTAGATTACCCTTCGAATTCAATTCACCCTAAGGTTTGCTGAGGTCCGATGGCAGTCGCTCCGTGGAAAGCGGATAATCAGATAAAACCGGTTGATGATTGTGATAATTAATTTTTACATATTGAAAGTCATCATCANAATAGCGGGACTACCGGGAACTGGGGGCCGTGGCTTCTTTTGCTTACTCATGGAGGGGGTCAGCCCATAATCACCACGCTGGGCAGGCGGGTTGGTGATCGCAGGGCGTAACTTGTTGCACCGGTGACGCTGCTGCCCATCACCGGCCTATTGTATTTAGTTACGCCTTTTAGGATGGATATACCGCCATCGGTCGGTCGCCAGAGCCTCGTTTGTTATCTAGCAGGGTGCACCGCGTGCAGGTGAGGTTGGCTGGGGGCGAAAGATTTTGGTTCGCCCCCACACACCCCATATTGAAAGTATTTATATGAAATGAATATTCACTAAAAAGGAATTGGCATACTTCTTAAATATTGTTCATATTCGAAGATGTTTTCTTCAGGAAGGAGAGCCACGCTTCAGCATGAACAGAAAAAAACAAAAACAGCAGTTTTCTGTGAAGCATTCACAGAAAACTGCTGTTTATATGTCAAATTAATGAAAAAATACTGGAAATCAAATTATTCTAACTTGAAGCCAACACAATAATATCTTTTGTGCGAAATATCTACAAACTACCACAAAGCGAAAGTTGGTGATTAGTTAATTGCGGCTGATATTCCACAGAGGGTCGGAATACCCGGAATTAACAAACACACGAGAATCACGCAAATTCCCAAGTGTAAATCAAAACCACAATCCTCAATGTGTTAGTTAGTCACTTATCAAATGTAATTCTCAAGATATCCACTTAGCAAACGAAAGGTTCAACCATTCATAAAAAGACAGAGGTTCCCAATTAACTTATGTTTTTATGTGTGTTACCTCAAAACTTTATTATATATGAATCGATTTAAAAAAAATGAAATTTATAGGTACTTCTCATAGCCCAGTTGCACTCGGTGATTAGAAACAATCATCGAGGGCAAGCAACGATGGCGCGGTCAGTACCTGGATGGGTGACCGCTGGTGGCATGTTACCATGAGCGTCTCCGTGATTCGGAGGTCACGTTAAGCAGTCGGTCCCGGTTGTTATCATACGATAACAGTCGTGAAGCTTAGTTGGAGGCCTTCGGGCGGCTTAAAAACATCCAACGGCAAGATTTACGTAGCCACAACGTATTCTTGCCAGTCCCCAACCCGCACTTGGCCAGCGTGGGGACGTATGGCCTTAACCCTCTCCTGAGAGGAGACCCGAGCCCAGCAGTGGGACATTATGGGTTGTTGTTTGTTTATAGGTACTACTAGTTTTGTCTACTTTATTGATGTGTATAATATACAATATGAAACCAAGACCATATTTTATCTTTTCAGACCTGATTTATTTTTCTCTTTTAAAGAATTTCAAGGCGATTTTTTATTATTATGGAAAAGAGGGGTAAACGAGCAGATGCAGCGCCTGATTGTAAGCGATTACCGTCGCCCATGGACACCCGCAACACCAGTGACATCACAAGTGCGTTGCCAGCCGTTTAAGAAAAGACCAAAAATAACACAAAAATACATAATATAATATTAATTATGTAGATAATTGAGTGGAACTGTTTTAAATTACACTGTATTAATTTAAGATATTCAAACTGCAATATATTTGTGAGTTTTTTGTTCTCAATTATAGAGATCAGGATAAGGGTTAAACCACTAAATTTAGAAAAAAAGTACTACTGTTTATTGTGGAATATTAAATAATAGGTACAATTTATTAAAATTTGTCTTTGGTAAGGTCTTCGGGTTGATGTCGATGTTAGATTCTTCAAAGTTTATTCTGTACAGTTCTCATACGTAAAATCTTTTTCTATAATAATATACTTTATAGTATAAAACTTATTGATTACATGTGTGCATTAGTTGAATAGAACAGACGCAGTAAAATTACCTACGACACAATAGGAATCGAATCATCAGCTTTTTTACCACCATTACCACATTTTATAGAAATATGTTTACCTTGGTTTCAGATTATAGCTGTACATTGAACTAACTAATAAAATTCTTTGTATGTGTTTTGAATTATACATATAAAAGATTAAATACCAGAAACATTGGCATTCAAGTCATAGTACCTTAATTAGGTACAGCTTAAATACAGTTACTAAATCTACCACAGTAGCTTTTGCCTGAAGCTACTCGTGTGTATGTCGTTTTTCGTTTCAACACCCTTCCTAAAGAATCAAAGTATCCTTATGCCAAATTTCACTGACAAGGACAGTATACCGTAGCTATGAATATACGTATACTATCATCTTCGAATAACATACTGAATATGAAGGAGAGGTTCGAATTTATTCAGCTGCAATTCTCAAAAGATACCGATCATCGACCCCTCGACAGTTTCAAAACATGCAAAGTTGCAGACTCCTATCATGCTCATGCATACGTGATATTCTATTTAGTATCCCCTTAAATGTAGTAAAGCTAGTAGCAAAGTTTATAATGGGTAATCTTCTCATAACTAAGTAGATAGTTAATTAGCGACCCAAGTTCTGTGTAGTAGCAATTTCAACTTTATCACCCACATGTAGAATCCACTCTACTCTGTTAGAATAAATACAAGCATGAGAGAAAATGCGGTTCTAGAAATGCTTGGAAGATAATATTTGTTTTAATACTACTCAATTAACATTATAGAGGGATTTGTACATTTCTCATATCTCTTGCAGAATAGATGTAATTAAGCAGCTTGAATATTATGGTGAAAAAAGGATGGACCTCCGTTATCTTCACTCGGTAAAACACAGCGCAAGCGCTGTTTCACATTGGTTTTCTGTAAGGTCGTGGTATCTCCATGGTACTCCGGTCGAGGCGGCCCATTCATGCCGAAGTGGTTCTCTCCCACTCCGAGTTTACTGCCAATCTTTTCAGTGTTATATTTTTCTACAGGCAAAGAATAACAAAATCATTATTTAAATATTAGTGGGAAGTTTAGGAGTCAACAACAAAGGATGAAAGAGGATCTTATTGGTAATATGCTGTTGCATTTTCATGTGTGTACGTGTATGAAAAGGTTTGATGATTAAGTGAAGCACGTGAGTAATGATATATAGACACATTACAAGTTGTTTTAAGTAGAAACTCATTTATTTGAAAAACGAGAATGGGTCGTGACTCGTTACTTACAAAGACTCGCTAATGTCATCTTAATTTATATTTAAAATAGTAATAATTTAGCTTCCATAGCACGCGACTAGTCTTTTCGTGGCTTGCTATCGGCCAGCCTAGAGGCCGAATAACCATCCGTTTCTAAGTTGACCAATATCGAATATTTGGAATCCGCTTAAACCATTCACCTAAAATATGGAATCACAGTGCACTATCTAATTTCAAGCTAAGCAGAGTTTCAACATTCATATACAAATACTAAAAATCAGCGCAAATACACCGACTCCGCCAGATTTATTTACATACCACGGCTTGATCCCCTTGAACCCCCAAACTTCCCCTCTCTCTACGATGCGCTTGTAATGTTGATAAATAATAGATACTTTGATACTAGTGAGCTACTGAGGTTCACTCATATGGGATGACTGATGAATGTAGCAATCGAATGCACTAAAGAGGTCTTCAAATTACCGTTAAATCTTAAAATTGACAAGCATAGTTGGGTAGTACAAATAGGACGGATTGCGTTTTATTATAACGATTTCCGATCTTGTAGGATTTGGAATCGGCTTGTGCGGAGCTGCGCTGATTAGATAACTGTGCCAATCAATGGTTACATTCTATTAAAACGTCCGAGTTCGATTCAGAAGAAAACTTGAATCGACTTAAAAGCGACAAAAGGACGAAGCTTAAACTGTTAATTGGCCTCTGTGAATCTTGTGCCTCATAAAGGAAGATTTTTTATTAGAATGTATACTTGTAAAACGTGTCATTTGTTTTAGATGGTCGGCGAAAAAGATATCTCATTTATACGTTACATTTCACGTAACCAACATACAAAAAAGTACAGTTGAATTGTTTTTTTTAATCAGTTAAACCTGTGTATTTCGTCTTCGTGGTATAAATCAGTAGCTATGTATCTTGATTTGATGCCAGGGTTTTGTAAGTGATTTTATCGGAACGATAACTTAGATTTTCGTGTTATATTACTGTCTTTCAGGATAATTCCTGTTTTATAACTTTGCGGCAATATCATAGAAAAGCAGTCAAAAATAAAACATACAAAAAATATTTATTTATCTCTGTGACAGATGGATATCAAACCGACGCAGTAACTTGAACATGCGATTTTATCATGTACTGTCCATATTTTCATTCTTTAGAGCCAGTTCCGAGCCAGGTTTATCACCAATAATGTCCGTAATAACTCCGTCTGTCTATCTGTCTGCATATTTAATATAAAAAGTTACATCATAAATGTTTCTTAAGTTAAAAAAAATTACATTAGCTCATATTTAACCATCACAAAGACCTAGCTATAATTTATGGACAATAGACACATGATATCTTCTAAAGATCCTGATGTAGCTACATAAATTCTTACAACGAAATTTTTTAAAGCTGGTGAAATTTAGTGACGTAAATACTTTCGGGAAACATTGTAACGAAACATTTTAATTGGTTAAAGTTATACTTACACTTTTTAATTAATCAATATTAGAAATGTAAACTAAGCTTTCATATGAAAATTATATGATCTTCTTAGTTTTAAGTTGATAAAACTTTTAAAACAATATAAGCCCTAATTTTCAGATCACTTAGAAAGTTTACAGTAAATTTTATAGCTACAATTAACATTAAAATAAGTACTAATGCGGCGAATAACATTTATATAAATAACAGTATGTCGTTAACACGTTAGGCAAATAAACTACAGTGTTCTTACACATCTAACTACTCAAATAATCTTGACAGCAACAGTTTTGTTTCATTTTATGTAAGTACCACTAAAGTTAAGTCCTTGACAAAATAGTCTAGCTAACAAGTTTCTTTGACGACATTAACGTGAGCGTATGTATATATTTGTTCAAAATACATAAACCAGTCGTCCTACCCTTAAATATACACTGAAGAACAGATTTTTTCTTTTTATTTGTTCACGTTCACAGTTGACGCAACAGAGTCCAAAAATAAATAAAATCAAAATAATCACTATATACAATTCTCGTTTGTTTTTTTTTACCGAAGATTTGACTTTAATATGAATAACACTACTGCAAGTTGGTAGTCATTGAATACCCTGTTGACGTCATCAGTCACTTGACGCGAAAGGCTATGCCGACTTGGCTTTCTATAGCTGTTTTTAAGTTTAATACGTGGCGCCAATATTTTCATATGGGGACAGTTAAACGGATAAAGACCGACCTGACTATGTTACTTAAAGATCTGTCATGGAAGAACCATACTTCAACTCACATAAGACTCATATGAGGGAGGATACTGACGACCTAAGCTTTTAACCCTAAAGGGAACATTCAAAGGTAGTCACGCACTAGTGGCTCTCGATTTATAATTAGCCTTATACCATAAAAACTGTCAAGTATTACCAAAACCGTCGTATGATTACAAAATATTTTACATAAAAACAAAAACATACCCAGCCACTATCGCTCACATTAATCAAAATCATAATAATGTTGGTTTAAAGGACATCAAAACAATTAATAATATAATATCACATTACCCACCTATCTATTAAATTTTTTGCTAACGATACACATAAATAAAGAATTAAAAATAACCATCCGTTAGCAAACATAATTGAGTTCTGTGTTGAATCCAATATTTGTTGTCGTAGAACATGCGTAACGTCACAAATAATATCCGAATTTGGCTATACAAAAAGCTATTTTACAAGCTTTTATTTTTAGTTTCACCTGTCCCGATGATTGTCTGTAATCAATTCTTGCAAATTCATTCGATCTAGTTCCGGATTTCCAATTCAGCTGAACTATGAAATATACCTTCAGTTCTGATGACAATGCAATATGTTATCGGTATCATTATTAATCTAAAATGGCCGCCCTAACAAAATGGCCGCCGTAACTAAATGGCCGCGTACATTTTCTAAACAACCCACTCAATATGAGTATCAAATGGCTTAAATTTATTTTTTTACAAACAAGTATTAAAAGCATGATTTAAAAAAAAACTTTTCAAGTTTATTACTTGTTTATGCAATAATGAGTTTAATGCTCCTTTTTCAAACAGCTTGAGCTGAGTAGAAGCAGTGACAATGGATAATATTCGTCGTAAATTAAAATACTAATGATAGCTTCACACATCTCACACAGGGGCATCTGATCCCAAACTAAGCAATGCCTGTATTATTGTAACCAAACTGCTGATAAACATACTTATATGTATCTAAATACATACATCATCATCAACAACCCATAATGACCTCGCCTCGGGTAAATACATACATTTCTATACTAATATTATAAATTCGAAAGTAACTCTGTCTCCTGTGTCTGTAAAGCTTTCACGGCTAAACCGTTGTACCATTATCTGTGGAGATTCTTTGATCCTTCTGGAAGGACATAGGCTATTATTTACTGTGAGAACCGACATACACGCGTGGAAATCGAACTCGCAATTTGCGGTTTAACAATCAAGGACTCTTAGACTAGTGGTGTGTACCACTAGTCTAAGAGACGCTTTATGTTGATGTTACTATATCTATAGCCATACTATCTCAATGTGTGTACTGAGAAATACTACGGTATCAATCAATACGGGAAAGTCAGAGACAACACCTGGAAAATTACTTCTTTGTATGTTTACATCCCTCACGAGAATCTTTTACTGTTATTGATACTGTCACGCACCCCTGTTGTACGTTTTAAGTCGTTCTATCTGAAGTAAGGCACATATACTTATTTGAAATATATAGTTTATAACCGGCTTCATTAAATGATTACCACGTTTGGACCACTGTGGATGAATTTTGAAAATTATTTTTATATTCAAAGCGGTATACTCCATAACGATTATATCTAACTAATACCTTTAAACTAGCAATTCTTGTATGTATATATATATACATATATCTCTGCCTCCATCACCTATTACGAAAACAAACTTACACATATAGGCATTTCTAACAGTATTTTACAATATATTTACTATTTTTAACTATATCGTACGTTCAGTCATATGTCATATTATATTACCGCTGACCCACGCAACTTCGTTTGCGTCTCTTTTCAATCATACTAGGCTCCTATTGGTCTAAACGTGATGTAAACTATCCTATCTTAGGTACACCAGCCAAACGCAAATTTAACAAAGATATGAATATCGGTTAGAAAGTTTCTGAGTAAATCGTGAGCAACAATGTGACACGAGAATTATATATAATACACAATTCTCGTGTCAAGTCACCATAGAAAAATCATTAGCGATATTGAACGGTATAGGGAACGTACACCGATATTTTGTTTCAAACTAGTGATAGAAAGTGGGCGAAACCAAGATGCGAGAGTAGAAATTGATAACTATAAGCAATAAAAATGTTCCCAGACACACAAAAAATGCGATTACGACGCTATAAAAACAGGAATTTCTCGAGATTTCCTTTTCATGATCTTACTTGAAAGTATCTCCGAATGTACTATTTATAATTTGCGAAGGAAACTTTATTGGCCCTCATAAATAAGTCCCTGCTTTCGTTCGTTCGTACATTTGTTACTTTTTATTTCAATTCGTCTCATAAAATCTTATTTGCTGCTTTATTTGATAAAGATTTTCTTGAACTTTCTACACCTAAGTCATATTTTAATAAAAGTAGTAGGATTTTTTTATATCTTCTATTTTTCTGTCTTTCTGCTTAGATGTTTATAACGTATCTGACGTGAATTTCTACAAGAATAAGATTTTAACTACGAATGTTAGCATTGAAATTTAAGTTAAAAGTGAAGTGTTACAAATTCGACTAAATTCAAAGTGAAGCTCAAACTTGATGGATATTTATTTTGAATCTACTGTTTGAAATAACCAATACCCTCTTTGGTATTTTTAATGGTTCACCACTAGTATTTATTTTCTATGAACTACATCTTAATACCATGCTATTTTATTAAACAGTAGATAATAAAATCAGTAATGAGGACTGCCGAAAAGGAAAATTTAAAACAATAAACGAACAGTTACGTATGGTTATTCAAATTGTTTGATCTTAAATTAATAACGCACGAAGGTATATCTATGTAAACAGTACATATAGCTCATGGAAAGTGTGACGTGTGGTGACAATGGCGCGAGTGCCGAGTTTTTTGTTTACCCAAAAGGTGCTCAACACGCAAAAGAAGTTTTAACTTCATAAATTACCATGAAGTATCGCATATCAGAGAATATACTTCGAATAGGACGACTTACAATTTTATTTTGAGGGTCTGCTCCAAGACTTGTTGTATATAGGCAACGTCTACAATTTGTTTTATTTAAGTTTACGTGCCCAAAGACTGCTATCAAAACTTTGTTACTAACTTTAGTCTTCACAGTCTGTACTTCTGGTAAGAGAGTTAAAGTTTTCGATGATCCAATTTATGTTGCAGCTCTATAAGAAAATGATGTACGAATAATTACAAAGGCTATTACCGATGCGTTATTTATATTTCTTTTATCAAATCTTGTAAGATAATATGGAATCATTTGTATTCCTCGCCATTATCCATGTTTGAGTTTGTCATTATATTATTACTAAGAGCAGGTGTGGTATTCCCAAAAATGATGTTAAACACTTCACTTAAGTTACGTACCGCCGCTCTGTCTCCTGGTATATCAAGGTTAATTTGTCTCACTGTAAATGAAGTAGACGTAACGAGATGAAAGAAATGATAAAGCTTCATGTCTTACATTTAACAAAACTAAGAACGACTCGTATATAGACGTATTAGATAAGTGATTAACTTAAAAAGTTTTTTTCAAAACAAGCTCTTTCATTTGATACCTATATTGATTGGGTTGTTCAGAAATATGTAAGACGCCATTTTATTACGGCAGCCATTTTGGATTAATAATATAAATTATATATAATTAAATTGTCATCAGAACTAAAAGTACATTTCAAATTTCAGCTCCATCCGAAACCGTGATCAAAGTTATCTTGCAAGATTTGATTACAGACCAACATCGGGACAGGTGAAATTAAATAAAAGCTTGTAATTATAACATTCGAGCTATCGTGTTTCGTTGGTGGTGGTTCTGGAACCGGAGGCCCAATGATGTAGAAGCTTCTCAATAGGCCGCCATAGTCTGGGTTATTTTGCTGCATTGTTGCATTGTCTGCATTCACAATGAGTATGGTGACCACTGCTACTACTAAAATGTATATACAAATCAACCTATTGCCGTCCAATGCTGAACGCAGGTCGCCCCCAGAGGTGCAAAAACTACAAAACAACTTACTCTTACAAACTGTTCTGCAAGAATACACAGATACAAAGTAGTAGACAAGATGTCTTTAAGTAGAAACACTTAAATTAAACCCAGTAGTTGACCCTTTAACTGAGTAAAATTGACTACTATGTCAATATATTCAATATTACGATTAGATACAAGAAAAGCCAAGAAAATAATGATGCAAAATAAAAAATAGATATCTAATTTTCCGTTCACACACAATTTCAATAAAATTTGCCATGGAGAAAGATTTTCTTGAGGAAGGACAAAGGCTACTCTTAACGCAATAATCGACAAACACACGGGTGGAGCCGATAGGCAAAGTAAGCAAAGTAATATATGTATATAACGGTGTTACGCTTACATAAAACGGCTGATCTATGATGTAATCTATGTTGGTTGATAACACTTGCAATGTACCATTTAGGTACATCGCAAGTGTTATCAACCAACACTTAAAGTAATTTAATTTAGTTGCATCGACCTCCGAACGCACGAAGGCCGATTGCATCCCAATTCCGATTCCATTGGAGAGCCCCAATAAATGCCTCGTAAAGGAGATCACTTTACATAATAGTTGAATTTCTGCTTATCTAACTGGAGTATTAGCAACAATTGGTACTTCGTATTTCTTAGTTATTGGTTATTGATAAAGATTTTTGACCTGAAGCTATTAAAACCAGAACATACTAAAATAATGCCTTTAGACTAACTAGTTGGAACTGAATAACATTACTTTAGTTACGTTTTTTTGAGTTTACGTTAGACTTTGAGTACCATGTAACAGTTGGTACAAGTTCCACAAATCTGCGATCCTTCTTGCTTTTATTTTATTCTGGGAGCTTACAGCTAATATTACATTATAAATGTAATGTTGATTCTCTCGTCACTAACGCAATTTCTTAATGTCAAGCTACACATATCTGTAGGAATGAGGGTATAAGTTCTGATCCTATATAAGACTTTCTTATTTGTAAAATGTGTGACATGACCTGATGACGGAGACCTCCTTACATTTTGGAAATGAGTGAAGGACAGATGCCTCCTTATTTGTTGGATGTAAGGAAAGGTTCCACATTGTATTTGAAAAATAAGTTGAGGTGAGGGGCTTCAGAGGGGTCAGGCAGATGGGGTACGGGAATCCGGTAAATAGTTTAAGCAATGTGCATTGAATATTACTATTATACATATACATACTTTGAATCGAAACACGTTGTAGTTTTTTTTTATCAGTAATAATAATAACTTAACACGTGTACAGTAAAGAGGAGAGCTCTGATAGATATTAAATAACACAAGCTATATATATATATTTGTATAAAGTTGAAACATATATTTATTTGCACGGTAAAATCTCATGTCTCTGCTATACAGCCTCGGTGGCGCTCGAATGCCGGGTCGAAATATTTGCATGATCTTCGGATATTTGTCACGAAGTTTGGATGTTGTCTAATTCAAATTCAACATCATTTATTCAATTAAGACACTAAGTGACATTTTATGAACGTTAAACAGAATCTACAGTTTAAAAAATCAAAGAACGACACAAACAGACGCCACAAACGTACTGTAGGTGAAAACACCTAAATCCAGTGTCTGCCCGTGTCGATCCATAACTTCCAATTTCCAAAATGCCTAGGGCCTTATGAAAAGAATACTGGCAAAGAAACTCATGGCTACTCTTTTTTAAAAGTCGGATTTTCAGTTTTTTATTTTATCTATGTATAATACGTATGTATTTACTAAAAGACAAAAGTATATATGTTTTTATATCAGTTATTTAGTACCCATAACAAAAGCTCTGCTTAGCTTGGCACTGGATGGCGTTGTGTGTTAGATGTCCGAAAATATTTATTTAAAATATTTTATTTATACTATTTACATAGTCTATGAGGCGCTCATAGCCCAGTTGCACTCGGTGATTAGAAACAATCACCGAGGGTAAGCAATGCGGTCGGTACCTAGATGGGTGACCGCTGGTGGCATGTCACCATGAGCGTCTCCGTGATTCGGAGGTCACGTTAACCAGTGGGTACGAGTTGTTATCATAGGATAACAGGCGTGAAGCTTAGTTGGAGGCCTTTGGGCGGCTTCACAACGTAGTCTTGCCGGTCCCCAACCCGCACTTGGCCAACGTGGGGATGTATGGCCCCTTAACCCTTTCCTGAGAGGAGACCCTGAGCCCAGCAGTGGGACATCATGGGTTGTTGACATTGATGACATAGTCTCTTAGGTACAATAAACTCATAATACATCATGCCCACGTTTCCACTACTACAGTCATATCAATTTGTGTAAATGTTCTAGACACAGAAGTGCCAATATGGAAATCGCGGTATTGAGTGGGTCGTCAGACAGTCGGTCTATAGAACACATCAATAAAACTCCTTCTTTCATTATTAAATAGATTACGGTCCTAAACTTTTCCAACTGTAGCTAACTCGGTCAATTTATCCGTTAAACTTTCAAGTTATCGAGTTGCACATAGGGTCTTATGAATCTTGAATTAAGTTACACAGACTTCTTTACAAATTCTTTATTAACTTTGTAATAAAACTTTTGTGAAAGATTATTGCAAATCAGATGACTAACTTTTCACGATCGGCACTTGACTCGTAACCAATAAATTGTTTAGAAACACCAGCATCAAGTGCTCGCACCCCCCCTTTTGGGGGCAACAACGGAAACATCGGGGCTTCCACACAGGAGGGGGCTATCTAGAAATCGTAGGAGGCTCGATGTACGTCAGGGTTCTAAGGTTTTCCTTTCAAGGGTGCACCTGCTTCCCGGACTCCTAGTACCCGCGACGGCGTGCGGTTTTAGCCGGTTCGAGTCCGACATGCCGCTGCAAAAAGGGTATTTTAATATCAGAGCGATAAACTTACTTTGGTTAGTGCTCCATAAAACTGCTATAAACACACCCTTGCGATAAGTACTATAATATTTTTCATATTTTACATTGTTCTTTAAATCCCTTAAAAAAATATGAGATCGCTGTCTTCAAATGAGATTTAGAAAGGATAGATCAGCTAATAGGTCTTTTTAGTTTATACAAACAACCGTTTAAGATAATATAAGATTATAAAGTGTAGTATAGGTGCACAACTCTTATTGCAGATAAATCGAATTATAAACACCGGCCAAGTGCTAGTCGGACTCGCGCACCGAGGATTTCATATAAACCTGTAGTAATATTATATGATATAACTAAAAATGTATGCTTTCCGCAATTTTCCCTTTATCTGTGCTGTAAGACGTTGCTTCGTATCCAATTTCAAGATTCTGAGTTCACGGAAAGTACCCTGTGACTTTTGATTCTCTTGCGAGTGTCGAAAATTTGCAGTATAAACGTCTGTATCTTTTAATTACTTTGGCTTAAAAGTTTGATTTTTGCACAGCTCCAAGGGACAGTAGACTTGGCTATTTGATATGAATTGCAGCTTGATATCTCCACCCATTCCTGACAAAAAGGGTCTTGACAGGCAGACAGACGATCTTCACATACTTACAAACTTTAGCTCTTTTGTACGAATATAAAATAGAAACGAAATTTTTACTCCACTTAAGATATATTGACTCACATGAGACACTATTTTTGAATGGATTATAAAAACACTTCTAATTTATTGACAACAAAGTAATGTTCACAGTAGCCACATTCATCAAGTGATCCTTTAGGCAATATACATTAGAGTAATCTTGGGAACATTTTCATTTTAATGGAGCTCAAACTTAAGTGTTGACTCTGACCCCTCGACGACTGTCCCCAGTACTTTAGAGTACGTGACCCGAAATGAACCAAATAAATTAGCAGAGATTCATCCGGAAAAGTTGAAGGCTTAAATCCAGTGAAGCTTAGTCGCTGGGCAAACATATAAAGCCTTTCTACTGCAGCGTTAATTGCCATTTACTCACTCGGTTTAAAGTGTAATAACGTTTATCTTTTCGGTATACAGAACTTTTTTTCTATTAACCGTAACAAGATAAATATATATATATATTTACTATGAGGAAGCGTGACCACCCATTGTTGATGTATAGAACACGGGCAAACCAGCAGATGTCTCATTTCATGGTAAGCGTTTATCGCCGCCGATGAATACATTTAACTCAAGAGAGACAAGTGAGTTGTTGCCTTTAGCACGCCCTTCCTACAAAAACTATGTACATGTTACTAGTTCATCCAATACGCATCACACTCTCTAAGAGGTTAGATAAGAACTACAATTATATTTAACTTCAGAATTAGTGTAGCTAAACTTTCCATATATTATCATTGTTAAGTTATCTAACTGACTAACATCCGAATACAGAAACCTCACTTAATTTAAGAGACCCTCATGCTTCGCGCCTACGCATATTCTTTACCGACATTTTTTACCCTTTACAAGAAAGGCTTTAGTTACAGAAACGTCCTTACCGAACACAAATAACGTTTAAAGACTAAGTCAATTACGAAGGCTGCATTTATAACACTGGTACAATATCAGTGTTTATGACAATATAGTACTACAATTTGATGCCTGTAAGTTTGTGTTTATTAGTAAAAATAGCCTCGCATATCTTACTGATCCCAATAGGCAAAGCATTTATACGATATTTATAGTTTATAGTATAGTAAATAGAATGCTGATAAATATACCAAAATATCGTAGGTAAATTACACGACGACAGAAAACAAATTCCTAAGTCCTGTGTGGGAATCGAACCACAAACTCTGATTTAGCTGTCAGGATTACTGTCCACTATACCATTGTTGTCGACATATCGAGGAAGTCCAGTTTCGTGACCATTTGGAGGGTAAGGCCAAATTGGCCTCGAAGAAGCTCGTCGTGCTCAACAGATCGAGACATTATTTCACTCCAGCCTACCGCCTTTTGCGCAGGTACAGGGCTAGGGCGCAGGTCCGGCCTCACATGGAGTATTGTCACCACCTTTGGGCGGGGGCACCTCAATACCAGCTCCTTTTGGACAGTATTCAACGGAGAGCGACTGGAATCGTTGATTCCCAAGAAGTTTCAATTCGGCTAGACTCATTGGCGCTGTGCATCTTCTACCGCATTTACCATGGGGAGAGCTCCGAGGAATTGTTCGGGCTGATTTCTGCCGCCTCTTTCCGACATCGTCCTTCGCGACAGAAATTTAATCCCCATCATCTAGATGGTGGGCACAACTGTGCGCTTTTCAAGGAACTTTCTGCCTCGCACAACAAAACTGTGGATTGAACTGTCAGGCGATACGTCTGCTCGTTTGCCACCTATATCATATAAAAAAAAATAAAAGAAAAATCCAAAAGGTATGTGGCAAATATTGAAATTACTCATAATAATAAATTCACAAACACAAACCCATAATGTCAGTTAATATCGATGTTATTACCACAGTATAAAATATTTATTCACTCCAATGAAGTAAACAAGGTGTCGCAAACAACATCATTTCCATAACTTACTTTCACTACTATACTGTGTCATAAAAGTTCCTAAGGGTACAACAACACTGCTATTCACCCGTGTAAGGCCCTCGAATAAAATATAACTTATTAAAAATCAAGCAAAAATTATTTTATCGATGTATTGGCCCATCAGTGTTTCTACTCTGCCTGATTTAAAGCATAAGCAGAACCCAAAAGGTAGTCACCATACTCAATGACGAATGTAGACAATGCAACAATGCAGCATGGTGCTCCATACCATGGTTGCCTAATGATGCTTCTGCATTATAATTCCTTAAAAGGTATCTAAGTTAAAATCAAATACCAGGCCCAATGATGTAGAAGCATCATTAAGCCGCAGTAGAGTGGGTCACCATAGTACATTGTTGCATTACCTGCATTCGCAATGAGTATTGTGACCACCAGCCGAGGATCGAACCTACTGTCGTGTTATTGGAGAGACCAATATCCAGCAGCGGACTGCGATAGACTGATTAAGATGATGGTGACCACCACTATTGGATGCTGATTATGCTTTTCATCAGGCAAACTTTATCACTTTGGGAGATCCATTCTTTAAAAAATGTACTGCATTTATAACACGCTTTAAAAGATGGTTGATATATTTCGCACATGGAGCTCAAGCTAAATTGTCAGTAAGTTATTAACCCTAAATGCCTTTTAATTGTAAAATTTGACTAGTCGCTTTACATTTAAACTGTCGGTTAAGATGTTCACACACAATCTCTAGTATAAGGAATGTAATGCACGCTATCATTTTTTAATTCAACTAAGATTTCATTTACATCAGCACTATTAAAATAGTAGAATTTGTTTTAAAGTAAACAAAACGTGTCTTACTGAAACTACATTATTTGACTTCTTAAAAATTGCATCTCTAAAATGTTTAATCCAAGTTTCTTTTTCATGGAAAAGGGAGCAAACGAGCAGACGTATCGACTGATAGTAAGAAATTACAGCCACCAATGGACACCCGTAACACCAGAGTTTTCCCTAAATACCATAACAGGAAGTACATCCAAAGATATTAAAAATTCCAAAGAAAAAACATCCAGTACGATACATCCTGTTGTAAGAATTTGATCATATAAAATTTTAAAATAAGTATTCTATTATATTTTCATAAGAGAAGATACTAATTTCCTTCCCCCTGCCAACAGAATGACTTGCATAATCTTTTAAAATAACTGCTATGATAACAAAAATTCCAAACTAAGCAGAGCTTGTACTAAGACAACTGATATAATACTTTTTTTGGGTAAGTTCATACATAGTATACATAGAAAACATACAAACTCCGAAACAATTATCTGCAGATCATACAAAAATTTGGTCCAACGAGACCTCAAGCGCAGTAATCGCCTATATTACCATTGCGCACACCGAGGCCGTTCGATTTAAATTACACAAAATGTTAACCAATTTTTTTTATATATATCGGACTTTAAAAACACGCCATCAAGTCCCAAGATAAGCTGAGCTTGTGTTATGGATACTAAACAACTGATATAAACACATACATACTTTTTTTTGTAAATACATACATAATATACATAGAAAACACCCAAACCCCGAAACAAATATTCGCAGATCATACAAACATTTGGTCCAACCCGACAATCGAACCCAAGACCTCAAGCACAGCAGTCGCGTACGCTACCACTACGCCATCGAGGCAATTGTTGCTAGACATTATTTATAATCCATTCTTATACAGTTTTATGTCACGTTTTAGTCATAATAGTCGTTTATGATTGTAATCCAACTCCGCCTTTAGACATAGATACATACACAATTAATATCTATAGCCAGTAACTAGTATAGGTAATTATGTGGTGATAACGATAACGCTGTCTGGTACACTTGTCATTATTAAACACCGCTTTAGGAAGTTCTCGAATCCTTGTATGTATTTAATAGAGGACTATATCTAGGGTTTATACTTAATAATATATTACTAAACTAAGTAATAACAATAATTATTATTTCTGATATTACACACACAACGCCAACTAGCTGCAAACCAAGCAGAGCTGAGTTTGAGCAGACTGATTAAATACCTAGGTTTTTTTAAAACCTTTGAGAAAATCTTGTGAAAAAGGTACGTGTATTACTATATATTTTCATATTATTTCTCATCATAATCTCGTCCAATTAAAAAGCCTGTATTTATAAGGTTTATGCTTTTCTATTTTAACTATGAAAAAGTTTTTAATGGACTTTTCAAAATACTGATTGATGATGAAGAATTTACTTTCGGAAATTAGCTTACAATCAAGCTAAGCGATTGCAGATCATGGATGATGGATCATATGTAATCATGGCATTTTGATTTTTGTTTAACACTAGCTAAGTCCCGTGGTGATATCCCCGTTTGTTATTATACCTGCGAGCAATGGCGCGGGATGAAGCCTAAGTTAATTTTTATATCATCAATTATTGCCAGTGAAAATCCCGTCAAAATCGGCCCAGCCATTGCAGAGATTACGCAGTAACAACAAAGAGACAGACAAAAATATTGGGTATATGCACCGTGTATATATATGTAAATATGCGTTAAGTATATAGCGGCTATTTTAATATTACAAACAGACACTCCTATTTTATTTATTTGTATAGATGCTTAGATTAAATATTTTTAAAGATATATGAAAGTAAACTTTTTTAACGTTTTGTAATGTATTTCGATTAATGAAGAAGTCCCTTCCGCTATCTGTTCGCTTAGATCTTTTAAATTTCTTTACGGATTTTAAGGCAGTATTCAACAACAGACTGAGTGATTCGAGAGAAAGGTTTACATGTGGTATACATAAATATTTTAGTCGAAGAAATACGAGAATTTCTAAAATTTAAGTGCGATACCAGGTCGAGTCGCTAGTTGATATAGTAACGGCAACCACAAACGCTCGACCCATCTTATGGCCATCCATTCAATAATCTAGTTATCAGTCAGTATTCTAATAGTTAGCTGAGTTGAAAGTTGTACTAAATCTTCCTCCTATTTATTTATTTCTAAAACAATCTACATTCTTATTGAATTACCCCTAAACAAAAAACAAACAATTAACGTACCTGCAACCTATTGAATCTGTTAATACCACAGCACACATTAAAAAATACTTAGTTGGCACGTGTCTCCCCAAATGTTTAAAGAACTCATAAATTTAGATGTACAAATCTTCTATCCTCTGTGTGTATAAATTGTCATTTACTATTTACTCTCAGTTTTACAACCCAAAAAGCAGTCATGAAGCGAATCTCTCGTTTTTACAGTCATAGCATAGCAAAAAAACAAATAGTTGACCCATTTGAGTATTGACCGAGAAACTACTAGCTTGCGATCAAAAGCGTTACATTTCAGGTTTGGAGTCGAAATTATCAACATCGACACAGCTAAGTACGCATTAACTCATCAAATATTAATATTGTTTTTTTTCATATCTATATCATTATTGAATGTATCATTTAACTGTATTCTTTTCTCCTCATTTTTTTATGCTTTAGGAGTATAATATGTTTTATTTCTGGTATAAATTTCCTGTTTTACAATATCTCTGAAAACCCTGTTGAACAAATAAAGTATTACTAATTATTGGAAGAATTTCGATTTGAAAATCGATAAAAATGGGTTTAAATTGAGGACATCTTCCAATTTATGTGGTGCGCAAAAAATTATGCGAGTAATCCATAATTTTATATTATAAATGCCAAAGTAACTCAGTCTGTCTGTCCTGCTTTCACGACCAAACCACTGCACCGATTTCAATGAAATGTGGCATGGAGATATTTGGATTCTTGAGGAAGGGCATAAGTGATCTTTGTTGCGATAATCGATAAAGACGCGGGCGGAGCCGCGCTCAAAAGCAAGTAGCGAATAAATGCACACATATTTACCTACGTGTATTTGACAATGTGTACGGAATTCCCGTATATATGTTCCGAAGAGCTGTAAAGTCGGCCACACTCAGCGGAAACACGTAGAACGAACACGTCCAGGGAGATATGCGCCGCACCGGCTGCTGAGCAATAAATATTGCCAACACTTCGCTTGCATTGTATCGTACTCACACCAATCGTTATAACTTCGCATTTCGTCACTACAGAACACGATACAAATAAATTTATTCATTTATTTTTAGTAGTAGTATTAACTTGTTTAGTAACTAAAACCCTAGATTACAAATCAACCTTCTCGTATTAAACTCTCATTCTGAGATCTGAGGAAATATTCGAGTCAGTAATGTAATGTTTCAAAAGTGCCTGAAAAGGCCTACTTGCTACATACTACGACTTGGCTAATAATGAAAGCTATTTGATTTGAAAACTTACAAAGAAAAGTTTAAAGTACATTGACGAACATGTTTTAATTAAATCGAGATCTCCTTATTTATATATGTGTCTAATGTGGTCAAAACATAAGTAGTGTCGAGTTTGTCTCAATCTTAATAGTACCTTACTTAACATTAGCCCTTAAGACACCATTATCTCTCAGTAAAAATATTTTTATGAAGAGATTTGGCATTGATAACAACATTAAGAGCGTCAAAAGAGGGGTACTGAAAGGCGACAAGCCCTATTGTAAGCGCCTTGTCACTTTATTTAGTCTGAGATATAGGAAGTTATATTACACATATTTTATTTAATATAATCTGCTATCTAAAATATATCGTGTGCCACGCTTCGGCATGAATGGGCCTGCACGACCAGGAAACCGGTTTTAAGCAACGCCTACGCTGTGTTTAACCGAGTGAGTGAGGATACCGGAGGCCCGTAGCCCAATCACTCTCCCCATCCTCCAAAGGCCGGCAACGCACTTGTGACGCCTCTTATGTTGCAGGTGCCCATGAGCGGCGGTAATCGCTTACTATCAGTCGATACGTCTGCTCGTTTGCCCTTATTAAATAAAAAAAAGTATACGCTAAAATTTCACGCCATATCAACAGCTTTTAATGGTCCGCTGTTGCACATGTTCCCCACTTTCAAAGTCTCTAATAATTACATAGATTGAATTACTTTGTAAATTATCACTATATTTATTTGTGTCAGTGTGGTGACGGTATTGAAATACATCGTCTCACCGCATACTCTTGAGTATTGTAAGAGCCGAAAAACGGTGTAAACTATAAGAAAAGCAGTAGCCTCCGTGGCGGAGTGGTAGCGTATGTAACTGCTATACTTGAGGTCTCGGATTCGATTCCCGGGTCGGACTAAATGTTTGTATGATCTTGAAATATTCGCTTCGGAGTTTGTGTGTTTTCTATGCATAATATGTATGTATTTCCAAAACATACATATATGTATTTATATTAGTTGTCTAGTACCCACAACACAAGCTCCGCTTTGCTTGGGACTAGATGGTGTTGCGTGTTAAATGTCCGAAACATTTATTATTTATTTATTAATAAAAAAAAAAAACAACATAAACCCTACATAAGCCTATCTTAGACATAAACCTCTTTTCTAAGGCAGCAAATGGTACCCTATTACAGGCTGTTAGTAAACGGTTTCACTTCATCCCACTTAGAACGACGTACCAGTAACCACAATATCGACTGTTCAGATTTGCTTGACCAGATATTCTTTAATGTGCCATCTAAGTCACTTCGCTTTAACCCTCTCTTCACATTCCTCAAGCTAAAACAAATTATAGACAGAACAGCTACTTGTTACGCGTAAGCAAAAGAAAAAATGAAATGAATGAATGAATTGTGTAAACTGCATGACATTGATCCCTTTTTGATTAGTGTATCCTCAGCACGAAGGCGTCTGGCCCTTAGTTTTTTTGAGCGGACATAGTGTTGCCTAAATTTGTGTTGAAGCAATTATTTATTACTAATCTGGCACTTGCGTATTGTGTGAGACTTTTCTTTTTGTTATATGCTCGGTTTATGTTTTAATTTCTAACCTATTTGCTTACATAATTTCATTTTAATATAAAACTAGAAGTGAAAACTTGTAATTGGCTCTCTGATGAGTTATCTGCTTTATTTTTAATAACATTTGTAGCTGTAAGTTTTCCGAGAATAAATAAATAAACTGTATGATATGAGAAGAAAACATGTATCCGTTTATTAAATTGGTAACTTTCGAGCTTAACTTAACTGTCAAGGTTTTAATTCATCAAATATATCCGAACATCCAAAAGTGGTGGTAACGGTTGGTTGTATAGAAGTTACACCTACACAACGCTGTATCGATTTAGGCAGGCTATTAGGTATATATACAATATTATATATACCTAATCGTCATAATATATCAAAGAGGATTCTAAGAGACATGTTTCTGCTATTGAAATCCAAATTTCATAGGAGTTCTACATATAATTAATGACGAGACGATTAATTTATAATACGACTGTTAATTGAATATACACGTCATTTTATGTGACACTTACACAATGTTCTATTGTATTATTATCTCTATTGTAGTACATATAATCTCTCCCTAAACGTAAATATAAAGGATTATAACCTAAAATTAATCTTGTTCCTAATTAAATAGAATTTACTTTGATAAACACTAAGAAAAGCTTTAAACGCTCGTTTCGACAGTTTTTGATATTGTGCAAAATAACAAAGACGGCTGAAATAACATTCGAAAAATTTAACGCACGGTTTTACTATCTTGTTATAAAACCACTGTGCAAAGAGTGTTCTTTTTTAATTTATTTTTTGAAGACTCATTCTGCCATAGCAATCAATCCTGTATCTGTGGCTTAACGAATATACATGAAACGAACACAAAAAACACGCAGACTCAGAAAAACAATCTGTGGATTACAAAAAGTGTTGTCTTATGTAGGATTTGAACCCACAATACTCACCGCAATAGACAGCGGCGTGGCAGCCGCTAAACCACTAGGCCAACGGTGCAGTCATCACCATCATTGGTATTTTTTCATTCATATTTTTATGTTATATTGACCACTGACACTTTACGAATTATGTTGCTTTTCCAAAATAAATGTATTATTAAAAGACGAAATGATTAAAAAAGACAGTTTACCAGATACCTATTCTTTTACTAACAAATAATTGTTTTCAAGCCATATATACAGATAACTAAAAGTTTATCAATACTGTATTATGAACCAATTCTTTTCATAACATGTTATGTTGCATTGTAGTTTGTTAAACGGAAGCCAAAAAAGGCGAATTTTTGACAAGTACCAATTATTTAAAAAAAAACCCGACGGCGTTAATATTTGCTGTCTTTATTAAATTCAGGTGTTTTTTTTTATTTGATGTACCCAGTGTCACTCTCACGACTAAGACGAATCTATTGACACCACTCACTTATAAATACGACAACCCGTTTAGGCTCTAGGGCGTGCCAAAAAAATATACACACATACACTCAAAAGGCATAACCCTACGTCTTTCTCAGTCGGGTAAAAATGAGAGAATAGTTATTATTATTCTTACTTTAAAGATGTCAAAGGCATAGTGTAATAAGTATGGTACATAATTTGTCTCTATACAAAAATATTATATTAAGTACCTTTCCTATACTTATACAGAAATTTAAAACCGATGTAGTACAAAAAAGCATCTTTTTATAGCCGTGTGAATATAAGAGGCTCCCTTATAATACTGAGCTCGAGTGTTCTATTTGAAGGAAGCTTCTCTTAACTGCCACAGGCTTAAGAGAGTGTATTGTTTTATAGTACGTCAAAGTTATATAATACACTTAAAGAGAAAAGAAAATACTCTGTTGAAATGGAATGCTATGGTGATGCCACGTGATAAAATGGGTAAGCCCATTATAAGCTTAAGATCTAACTTGATTTTATGGATATTAACAGGCTAACCCGGCAAACGTTCATCATCATAAGACCGCCGTATGTGAGATGTGTGGAGAAACCGAAAAGTTTCAGTGATACCAAAATTTACTGCACATCTTAAATCTATATAAATAAAAATGAATCATACAAATGTATGTACGCGCATAACTTTCGATCGACTGCACCAAATTGGATAATTCTTTTTTTTATGTGTTTGTTACTGTGAGCACAAAAATAAAATAAAAGAAAACCTTAGGTTTTATTTCAAAAACTTTGTCCGCTTATACACTGTGGCCCTGCGGGAAGTAAACACGGGCTTACTTAAATAAGTTTTCCAGTAATTCTGAATTTTTTCACGAAAATGAATAGGGCGGTACAGAGTTCGCCGTGTCAGCTGCTTTTAAATAAACTAAAATAATATGAAATGCTAACAAAACAAGATTTTTTTATGTAGCTGAGTTCTTAAAAATCACACGTAGAGATAAAACAGTAAATCATTTAGAATATGAAATTAGACAAGGCAGGTTTCACTCCTGGGAGTAACATTAGCTACTCTAGAATTCATTCAAAAATATGTTACGAGAAATACTTTAAATAATTTATTCCGAAGCAAGTGCAATGCTACACTTGCTAAACACTCCATACGTGATGAATATTTAATAGGGTTTACATTTTAAAGTAAGGTGTGTGACGGAAATTTCTACAGATAAATACTACGTGTAATTTTGGAGTGATAACTTCTTATGGGAGGGTAAACCGCTTCGTTACGTAACGCGATACGGCGATAGTCTGGATTCCCTTTCTTTCATGTATACGGCAGCAGTAGGCAGGCTTCTCTTCTCTCACTCTAACCCACAGTTAATAAAGAGAATATAAATTATAACTAATATAGATTTTATTAATTAATTTCTTTATATTATCATATTAATATACATACAATTTAAGTAATAACCTAACCTTTTCTCAAGTTAAGCAATTTCAATATTAAATAATTCAACTTAGGTGTGAACGAACTTAAACTAAAGTTATTACTTTTGTCTGGCGTCTCTGGACGCACACGGTTTTCTTTATAATTTGGCAAGTCAATGTGTTGTACATTGCATCAATCAGTACAAAACTTTTTTAATTATTGAAGCAAAGAACTAAAACCTAAACATACATTTTTCCAATTTAAACATTCTTCTATGCTTCAAAAATTTTTAGATTCATAACAGATTATTTTGTTATTTATTTATCAGAGGTAAATGCATATACATACATTCATTCGCGTTCTATTTGTCCGAAGAGATTCTCAGAGGCGTTGAAACGTCTGCATTTTTGTTTTTACTCATACAACAGAACACGTTTTACTTAAAAAACCTCTCTCGAAATAAAAACTTCTCTCCCTACCATTTTCATTTTTTAGAAGATAAAACAAAGTAATGCTCTTATAAATATTAAAGATTTTCCCCAAACAAATGTGTTAATTAAATTGCATTAAGTGTGGCACTACGTCAGCAATATGAATTTCTCTCGTCTTTATATTTTCATCTATTACGTTACATTGCTTATGGTTTCAGCGAATTGAATTTAAATATTCATACATCTCTCGTGTCAAAAACTGTACATATTATAAATTGAAGCTGCTTCCGCTGTCTGTTAGCTTAGACCTTTTAAATTACTCAACGAATTTTAATGCAGTTTTCAGCAATAAATAAAAAAATATTTCAGACATTAAACACACAGCGCCATTGAGTCTCAAACTAAGCAGAGCTTGTATTAAGAGGCACATATATTCTTTTTTGTAAATACATACTTATTATACATAGAAAACACCCAAACTCCGAAAGAAATACTTGCAGATCATACAAACATGGTCCGACCCGGGAATCGAACCCGAGACCTCAAGCACAGCAGTCGCATACGCTACCACTGCGCAAATGGGGCTGAATATAATAGATAGAATGATTCAAGAGAAAGGTTTGTCCAAATCCTTTAAACGAGCAATTCTTGTATGTATATATGTATATTATTTGAATCTCGGAAACGGCTCCAACGATTTTCATGAAATTTAGTATGCAAGTAGTTTCGGAGGCAATAAATTAGAGCTCGGATTCATTTTTATAAAAATTATCAAAAAAAACTAAACAAAGCTCGGTCATCCAGTTACTATATGTAATAAATGCGTACTTACTAATAGACGATATCCGATGATTTCAAAGACTTCTGTGCGAAGTCGGGCCTGGTCTTTAGTATCCTCATATATTATTTAGGTATAGTCACGCAGTTTCACATGCGTTTATGAACTCTTCTACGCTCTTAAAGATAATATATAGAATATTGATGTTACATGAATTATCACCTTCTTTAATGAACAATTAAAAAAATAATCTTCAAATCTGATCAATAGTTCCATAGATTAGTTGGTTTCAACAAATAAACGGCAAAACTCTTCAGCTTTATTATTCACACATGATTGATTGCCTCGGTGGCGTAGTGGTAGCGTATGCGATGGCTGTGCTGAGGTCTCGGGTTCGATTTCCGAATCGGACCAAATGTTTGTATGATCTGCAAAAATTTGTTTCGGAGTTTGGGTATTTTCTATGTATTATATGTATGAATTTACAAAAAAAAAGAATATACGTATTTATATCAGTCTAGTATCCATAATACAAGGTTTGTTTAACTTGGAACTAGATGGCGTTGTGTATTAGACGTTCGATATATTTATTTATTCATAAGTGGGTATAGAGAGGAAAGTATATACGACAAGTAAATTTGAAACAAACCATAAACACATCCATCTGGCCAGCGTGGTACAGTAAGGCAAAGGCTCCTTCGTAAGGAGATACCATTTTCTCGAGTATACTGCTAAAGACTTGATGATAATCATATTAATCTTTAAAAACAAGGTACTCTACACCGACTCACTAGATGACACAACCACGTGCAGCATTGCCCTCTGGCAATCCAGTTCAGATATTAATTTTAATTAGATATAATTTCTTTCCAGTCCAATAAGTACATAAAGTATTAATAGACAGACTTTTAAACAGAGTGGCCATGAGTTTCTTTGCCAATATTCTTCTCATAAGAACCTGCGCATTTTGGAAACAGGAAGTTATAGATCGACACAGGCAGGCAGTGAATTTTGGTGTTTTCACCTAATCCACCTCACCTTGACAATACAATACATTTGAAATATATCACGGAACTATTATTAATCTTTGTCATCAATGAGGAGCACCACAATAATAAAAAAGTATAAAATTAGCGTCGACAGGTGTACATGTATAAACGTACGTATACAGCACTGCCCAAGGGACCGATTTGACAAAATGAAATGTAAGATTTGGAGCTCCGTAGGTCTCGACCGTCCGAGACTCAATAAAATTACTATTTCTTTTATTCACCTCTCAGGAACTATTCATACCAACACGCAAACAAAATTTCCTTTATGAATGTGAATATTACGATACTTTTTAAAAGAAGTGAATGATAAAAGCGAAGAGTTTTTGAGAGTCTAAATGAAATTTCAAATTAGCGAAGCATGATGACAGGGAGTGAGGATAGGAAACGCAGAGATTTATTGATCAGCAATCATGATATACGGTATTATTGAAAGGTAGTGCAAGGAAGCTTTGGCTGGAAAGCATCACAAGGTGGCACGCGGCAGTATTATACAAAGTGTATCTCCTATCTAGCGAAACAATTTTTTATGGCATAGGGGGCAAACGAGCATGCGGATTGCCTGATGGTAAGTGATTGCCGTAGCTTTGACATAGACACCCGCAAAACCAAAGGTGTCACAAGTGCGTTGCTGGTCATTGAAAAAGGAATACGTTCTTTTCTTCTTCTTCTTCTTTGAAAAAGGAATACGTTTAGGTTTGAAAGTCGTGTTGGTACGGTAATACCACAGACGACAGTTCATTCCATAGATTTGTTGTGCGAGAAATAAATTTTCTAGAAAAGCGTACATTTGTGGACTACAAGCCACCTAAATGATGGAGTAGAAACTGCCATCGCGTAGAATGATAACAAACAGGCGACCAGGATCAGTTAGACTTCCTCGGAGCTCTCCTCATATTAGAAGCGATAGAAGATGCATAGCGAAGCCACATCTCTACGCAGCGACGTTTTCCACTGCGCCATGTGTTGTGGGTTCAAATCCCACATGGTACAACACTTTGTGTGATTTATAAATTGTTGTTCTGAGTCTGGCTATTCCTTGTATCCATTTCTTGTCTCTTTTAATATTTCTAACGCAGGAGTTGTCGTTACAAAATAAAATAAAACTTCTACAACTGGACCAGCTTTCAAATGAAAAAAGAATCATCAAAATCGGTTCGCCCAGTTGAAAGTTCTGGTGTAACAAACCTCCCCCTTTTTTTTAGGTCCATTAAAAAATATATATATTATTGAAGAAGAAAAACATTTAAGTTGACTAAAAAATGGAAGGAAAAAAATTTTTTTTTGTTACAATACAATGAAATAGTTACGTAACTAAAGTGCCACAGCAAAGCCTATACTACGGTTCTAAAGGTGACCACAGCGCTGATTTTCTTTTCAACTGAAATCCAAATAATACTCAGTAATAATATGAAGTGAATCTTGAATAATTTTCAAAATCAATTTGATTATTTTCCTCTTCGAACAGTCCCCGCCAAATTCGTTTACTTGTTTCGAAGACATCAAATATAAATTAATCTTCACAAAGTAAACCGAATCTTGTATCCAATGAAACAATAATGGTTCGGAAAATCAACCCATAAACAATCCATCATGAAGAAAGATCAGATGCCAGGGGAAGAAATATTGAAAATTTCGTGAAACCTTCTTTATAAAGGAGCTTAACGGTCTTTATTTTGTTTGTGTTGCTGATCTATATAGCCATTTGGAACATGCATTCTTTCATAATTATAATATAAATCTGTTACAAAAACTGCTTCGTTGGTCTAGGCATAAGCGTAAGCGACTACGATAAAAAGTTTTAGGTTCCATTCCCGGATCTGGCTTCTGTTGGGTTTTTCTGCCAAGAAATTATTAATATACAACTTCGAGTATATAAGTTGATGGTGTTTATTTCCTGTGCCTGGAAAAGCATGTTAAGCGATCGCGTTGATCCAGGTTGTCATAATTAAACAATAATGGCAATCGTCCTTCGGAAGTCAGTGCCATCAAATATACTGACAACTAGTTCAACCTTCGAATTCAGTTCACCCTCAGGGTAGTGGAAACCCGATGCCAGTCACACTAGTAGCTGACCCAAAAAATTTTGATGATTAGTTAGTAATTCCTTTAAAATGGGATGGGCTGGTCACGTATGTCGTATGGATCCGGAACGGTAGACCGAGGTCATCGAACACTGGGTGCCTCATTGTGGACGACGACGATGATGAGGCATACCTCGTAAAAGATGGCGCGACGATCTTGACGCCCATCGTATAGACTGGGCGGAACTGGCCTTCCATAGAGAGAAGTGACTCGTTGCTGGGGAGGCCTTTGCTCAGCAGTGGGAGACAAAAGAATCAACTTATTATGTACATCAACATGTTTATTATTATATTGTTCTCGTACTTTTATAAGTATAAGGTAACGGATTAAAAATACGGAGCATACCACCCTTATTTAACTCGTGGCTCGTAAGAGCCTACTAAGAGAGCAAACTGCGCTAAAGAACAGCGATTCAAAGAGAAGAAAAATTTGATACACAACCTTTTATTACGCGTGGAAACTTCCAGGGGCCGTCACCCCACTTGCGGTTTGCGGCGGAGTGGTGTGTCTGAATCGGACCAATTAAAACCACTGGTTCCACATGATTAAAACACACTGCGCCGGATGATAGGAGGTATCTGGGAACCGAAAACTTGATACAAACCCTATACCGACCTATCTAGCCACTACACTAGGCCAAAACTTCTTTTCTTAGAGGATGTGTCCTATGTCCAGCAGAAGACTATTAAGGGCTGTTGTTGATGATGATGCATCCCCACTCGTTATTTTGTGTCACATAAGAAAGAATAGTATTTCATTAATCGTTTAATTCTAAAAAGTCAAAGATGTTTTCAAAAATAGATCAATTTTATACGATGAACGAGGGAAATTAAACGTTAACACATTTTTATCAGGATTTATGAGGATACGTGACGACGATTAGAGATAACGCAGGATTCATTATAACCTCTATCGTTACTTGAAGCCAGTAAAATGTATCACCTTTCAGAATATAATTAATACTTAATGAATTATATTTTAAAACACATTACTTGGAGTATCTTGTAATAGCATTTTTGTTTTATCATAAGTATAGTAAATCACCGCATAAAATGCAATCCAAAGACCGTTTCATTTTTTTTTTTAATAAGTTCGCCAACTGTATAATTGATTTTTCTCCCTTGTCACTTGATTTTTGTACGGAGTTGCGGAATGATGGATGCGGATAGGTATCAAAGTTGTATGGAACTTTTTATTCAATGTTATCATGTTCGCGAAATAAAAATCGATGCCGAATATATTTTAAACACAGTAACAAAACTCAACTTAACTCGTTTATTTCTAAGGCGATTCAATATTATCTTTAAATTAAATCTCAGTCAAATTTATACACAATTGTATATAATAGTACTAGCCAACACGTAGAACTACGTATGCGTCTCTGAGAAAACGAATATCCACATTTTAGCTACGTCTTTAAGCTAAAACTGTGTATAGAATTTTTGACTTAGTCAAAGAGTCTGTATGGGTAGATTACATAAAAAAATATTTACCCTGACTGACTGACTCTCTCACTCAGAGCCTAGAGCATTGTAGCTAGAAACTTGAAATTCAGGTAGTGGATACTTTTATGTTGTAGGTCATCATTCACGATGATATTTTTCTCTTAGGTTGTAAAAAAAGTGATTAATTTTAATGTTTTCCTAATACAATATTTTATTATTTGTTAATACTCATGTAATACTCATTTCGAGTGGGTTGTTCAGAAATATGTAGGACGCCGCCATTTTGTTACCGCAGCCATTTTGTATAAACCATTTCATAATTAATTCCATCGTCATCAAAACTAAAGGCATATTTCAAATTTCAGCTCAATCGAAAATCGGGAAGTGGTTCTAATTTAACTTGCAAGATTTGATTACAGGCAAGCAACGGAACAGGTGAAACTAAATAAAAGCTTGTTGTAAGGAAAATACAGATGAATAAACTTTTGTCACTCAAAGTTTCTAACTTAAAAACTATCATATGATAGTTATTTTTAATTCAGAACTTTGAAAGTGACACAAGGTAATTAAATAAAGGAAGTACTTATATAAGTAATATATAATTATAAGTTAAAAAAGTACATACAGTGGAAAACAGAACCATAATATAAAAAAGTCGACAAGTTATTACAAAAATCGACAAGTTATTACAAAAAGTCGACAAGTTATTGCGTAATTTTTAACGTAAACCTTCCTCATGTACTTAATGTTTACCTTTCTCTCAATTCGATATTCAATAGTCTATTTTATTTACGACACATTTACGCTTAATTGCTCTGTTCAGGAGTTTGTGGATAATAAATAAGGGTTTCTTTCCCTTTCAAGAGAACAACTTAAGTGTCATTGTTATTACATGGGCGCTCCTTTATAATGTTTGATACGATAATGTCTTTTCCTAATGTTTTGTTTATAGCTCTCGTAAAAAGCACATAATTTATAGTCTATGAAGTATAGATGGATGTCTTTGGCATACATATTTTTGTTAGTACTTCTTGATTGTGATTCATAAAATAACGATGCCATTACCTCGGATTCCATATACATAATTTTATAATATATTATTAGAGAGGTTTAACCGGTGATTAGAAACAATCACCGAGTGTAAGCAACGATGGCGCAGTCAGTACCTGGATGGGTGACCGCTGGTGGCATATTAACATGAGCGTCTCCGTGATTCAGAGGTCACGTTAAGCAGTCGGTCCCGGTTGTTATCATAGGATAACAGTCGTGAAGCTTAGTTGGAGGCCTTAGGGCGGCTTAAAAACATCTAAGGGCAAGATTTACGTAGCCACAACGTAGTCTTCCAGTCCCCAACCCGCATTTGGCCAGCGTGGGGACGTATGGTTTTTACCCTCTCCTGAGAGGAGACCCACGCCTAGCAGTGGTACATTATGGGTTGTTGATTGATTGATTGATACGTGTTTAAAGTGCCCGCCGGTAGGTTAGGTCTAAACATAGATAATTATTATATCTTAAAATATATATAAATGAAATTAAAGTTGATAGAATTAGCAACAACAATTAGAACAACAGAATTAGCACCAATGTGTCCATCTCAACACTGGGCAAGCAACTAACTATACATTTATTTCCTTGATTTTAAGATGTAGACGTATAATTTCTTTTTTAGCGTAAAGCACATAATTCACAATCGGTTAAAAAATACATTTTTCAGATGTCTTAGTGTAAATAAAATTTTAAATATGTATTCCTAATGTTTATAATAATATGTTTGAATGAAACGTTTGACAATTCTAGTGTAATAATATGACTCAATGTTTAGGAATAAACATAAATTGGACCATTTTAGGTGCCAAGTTTCAACATTTCAATTTTCTTGTTATGTCTTTCGTGTTTCGTATGCTGGTGTTGTCATTTCATGTACACGCGACTAGTTTTTAAATACCAGAGAAAACAAAATGTGATAATCAGTGTTCAGTGTGTGTTATAAATGAATTAAAGTTGATAGAATTATCTTTATTTTAAATGACTAAATAACTTACGTAATTTTTTTTAATTATATTCAAGGTCCGAGTAAGTCTCAAAACAAAACGAGTTATAAGAAAGTGTTTTTTATTAATGGCTATTGTATTTACTACTTTCAATACAAATAGAGTTATCACGTATTTCGAACTTTATTTAATTAATGAAAATTGTGCTCACTACTTTCAATGCACCACCAATGTTAAAAACCCTTCCAATGTTACCACGAACCTTTAAACTGAAAACATAGTTTTCTTGTATTTGCTTTTTTTGCAATTATATTTATGTTTAAGAATCCTTGAATTCTTTTAATGTCACATATAGCCATATATATGATCCCAAACAAAGCAGAGTCTGTTCCGGCTGCTCTTACATTGTTAAATAATGTGAACGTAGATAAAATATTTGAAAACAATCTATGACATTATAGACGCATTACGCCCGGACACAGAACAAAAAAAATTGTATTCTCCAATATAAGTTTTGATACTGATTGCCTAACTACTTAAGAACCTTCCTTTGTATTAAAACAGCGTACCCCTTTCTAGTACAATAGCCTGGGGATAAGTTTCAATTATTTTACTTTATATGAATGTTTCAAAAAATATTAATGCGTTGCTTCAGAAGGGCTTCCTCAAGAGCCCTCAGAAAATGTCAAATAAACGTTATACAGTTTTTAATGCCGTGACATAAAAAGCCTAAGTTAAATCATATCTACTAGTAATGTTACCCTATCCCACTCTTATAATTCATGAGTATATTTCGAAACCAATTTTGATGAAATTTGTCTTAACGATACTTTGATAAGGAAGGACAGACTTCGGACTTATTACCTACTTTACAAGAAAATTAACAAACAAACGAGCAAAAAATTTTAATGAATAAGCCCTAAGCAATTTAAAGATGGTTGAGTCGATTAAATAACATCCATACTAATAAGTATGGATGTAAATTTTAATCGAATCATTTTGACATTAATATTTTATAAATTCAAAGCGTAAGAGCTTTCATAGCTGAACCGCAAAACCGATTTTGATAAAATTTTCAATAGAGATCTTTTAATTCTTTAAGCATGATATAGGCACCGCAATTTACTGCAAAACTTACATACACGCAATCGCATTCGCGAGCAAAAGCTGATATAAAGTAATTACTACCTAAAATTTTACAAATGACCTATACACAGTTAAAAGAAACAATAAATACATTGTTCCCCGACACCAATGCAAAGAGCAGGCGAATTGGGACGACGCGACGCGGTCACATCTCAACATAGCCACTTGAAAGGCATTTCTTTACGCCGAAGCTCGTTTAACCTTTAGAAAAAAATATCAACTTTGTCATTGAAACAGTAAATATGATATTATCGGGATATACTTTTGTACGAATCTTTTTACGAACAATTACTTATTGTAATCCTGTTTGTATTTTTTTATTGTTTAAAGTTTTATTATTTATTTATGCTTTTTTATCAGAATGAAGGACGAGTAAAACTATAAATTTAATTCATCGGTAATTAAAGCGATTGAGTATACAAATTCTTACTTAATTATAATTTTATCTAATACTTTGTTGTTTTTGCATCGCCTGATGATAAGCGGTTACGGCCGCCCATGGACACCCGCAACACACCAAGGGCGTCATAAGTGCGTTGTCGGCCTTTGGGGGATGAGAGGGGTGATGGGGAGGAGTTGGGGTATGTTCCTTCGGTGTCGTCACTCACTCGATGAAACACAGTACAAGTGCTTTTTCATACCGGTTTTCTGTGAGGCTGTGGTATCACTCCGGTTGTGCCGGCCTAGTCATGCTGAAATGTAGCTCTCCCACGGTGAATACTATATTTCTATCTTTTAACCCGTTTAAAGTTATTTGATTGTCTCGTTGATTGACTTGTTGACGCAGTAGTAGTGACTGCTGTGCATGAGGTCTTGGATTCGATGCCCGAGTCGGATAAAAGTTCGTATAATCTGCAAATATTTGTTTCGAAGTATGGGTGTTTTCTATATATATATAATATGTGTGTAATTTATAATGAAAATTTTATATGTTGTCTGGTAACCATTTTTTTTTT
>PKRV01001110.1:2379830-2414781 GCA_003709505.1 Hyphantria cunea
CTGAATGGCAGACTATTAAAGGCGTTGGCGATGTCGAGAGACACCGCCAACACCACGCCGCCACAGCTCACCGCCTCCTCGGTCACGGCCCACAGGCGCATCACGGCATCGACCGTCGAACGCCCCTCCCGGAACCCGAATTGAGCGTCCGACAGGTCTGGACCCACTTCGCTGAGGTGCCGGACGATGCGGGCAGAGAGCACCCTCTCGAACAATTTGCCCGCCTCGTCCAGCAACACGATGGGCCTGTAGGCCGCGACCGAATCGGCAGGCCGTCCCGGCTTCCTCAACAGGACCAGCTTCCCGCTCTTCCAGCACTCAGGGAAGCGTCCGGACGCCAAACTAGCGTCCAAAACCTCCCTGAGGCATGTTGTCTGGTAACCATAATACAAGCTCTGCTTAGTTTGGGACTAGATGGGGTTGTGTGTTAAATGTCTGAAAATATATATATTATTATTATTTGTTATATAATCTCGTGGCTCGTTGTTGCTCACAATGAACACCGACGCTGTCCTTGTTGTTGTTACTGGCGTGTCTCAGATAGGACGCATTAGCTTCATGTTTAAACATGAGAACCAAGCATGATTAAAAAGAGACACTGACGACGTTCTGTGGGTCAGCTAATAAAATATAAACTTAGAGTATTTCAAATACGACATACTGCAGTGCGCCACATTTGTTTCAAAATGTATTGAATTAAAGAAATTCCTTTACACATTTTACACATTAAAATACATTAATGCCACAGTTTCAACGTACGAATGAAACCACAAAAATGAATTTATTTTTCTGTACAACCACTACTAATACAAGTTTTTCTTTTACCATATAAACGCAGCAATTTTTTATCGGGGAAGTCGAAATTTATTTTTTTCCCTTTTCATTGTTAGAATAAAAAATACCCCTTAGGCCGCGTACACGAACTCAGTGGGAGCCGGGCGGGCGCGGAAGCCGAGCAGGAGCGGAGCGGGCAGCGGTGTATTATATTATACGAAAGTAACTCTGTCTGTCGGTCTATCCCGTTTTCACCGATTTCAACCAAACCGTTTCACCAATTTTATTTAAATTGGGCAAGGAGATACTTTGATTCTTAGGGAAGGATAGTGGCTACTCTTTACTGAGATGAAAAACAAGTACGCGGGCAAAGCCGCGAGCAAAAGCTAGCACACATAAATGGGAGTATTCACGAACACAGTGGAGCGGAGAGCGGGCGGGAAGAGGGCGACGAGCGGCGTACGAGCGGTGCGCACCAGTGTAGTGGTGTCAGAAAGATGGAATTAAATAGCAATCACCTACGATTACTGATTTTTAATTTTGTCAATATTGTGATTCTTCCAATTCTTTTGATGATGAATATTTTAATTGATTTGTTGCTATTAAAACATTTTATTCATCTTTGTTACTTGTAATTTTGTTCGCTTGGTTGTTTTTCATTTCAGCTTCTGTGATCTCCTATATGTAAATGAATACAGCATCCTAACCCGTCTAATTTATCAATTATAATAAAGAATTGTGTATGCAGTTATGACTAATCAATATCTTTCTAAGATCACAGACGTACAACGCACAACCCAAGTCTTATAGACTTATAGACTTGTATTACAGAGTTGTATGATTTTAGAAAAATAATTTTAATATATTCATTTATGATGCTCTTACATAAGTAGGTACCTTAATGTGACAAAATATTATTAAACATTGATCGATTTTATTAGTTATTTCAAATCACTGGTTATTTTGTGTGTGTGACATTTGTCAACCGTAATGCTATATTTTACGAGATTCTCCTAACACAACAAAAACGCTCAGCGCCCGCTGCCTAGACTGGTGGTTTCGAAAACGGGCGTTAGCGTTCCCGCTTCGTCATCCGCTCCGCTGCAAACACCGCTTCGCTCCCCTCTGAATTCGAAAACGCGGCCTTACACTCTACCTCAACATGGGCCCTACCAGAATCATTTTCAAGGGGGTGCATCTACATCAGGACATACTGTCAACCACTATTAAACATAGAATTATATTATGTCCTTACCTATGAAATTGTTGTTTTTGTGTGTACTAACTGTACCAGAGGGATGCAAGTGTCCCCTTCTTGCATCCCCACTCAAGTTGTGTTTTTATACCTCACGCCCACGTCCTATAGTACATGTTTTAATTTCACAGTTACAAAATAAAGACTGTTTATGCAAAAATACATACAACCTCGTTTGTAAATTTAAAATCTTCGCAGGAAACTCATAAATTATGTTTTGAAATTCATCAACATCGGTTTGTATTCTTTAACTTCTGTGTTTACTGTTCTGAATAAACCGTTTAACACGCTTTTAAACACAAACAGTGACCATGTATAGTTCTTTTTTCGGTATAAAAGAGCAGTTGGCGTTTGTTCTGTATCGCAGAGGACTTTACAAACATAAATGATACGGACAAAAAGAACACCCAGACTCAAAACGACAATTCAAATTAGTTGATTGGTAAACATTTGGCTCCAAAGCTTCTTTCAATCAATCCTCTGACCAGTGTTAGTGTATAAAGTCGGATTTTCAAGTTCATCTGGAAACCTGATTTCTTTGGTAAAGATAATATTCAGATTGATGAACTGAAGTCTTGGTTTTGCTTATTGTCTTTATTGGTAACACACCATGATTTACAACCTACCTATGCACATAAAATTTAGTATTATAGCAGTATACACCTGAAAATTAAAAACATTTGAAAATTTGCTACGAGATTGCTACGAAACTTGACTCCAGCGTAGCGTATTCTGACCGGATGTTTTTCACTTAAAACTACAAGAAAATCTTGGCAACCGACGAGTTCGCAGTCCATATTTTATTTATTCATTGTGCATGAAATAGGGGCCCAAGTTACGTAATTAGAACTTCGTATTAAAGACAATAAGGGACTATTATGCACATCTTAACTGAGAGACTCGAGGTTGAGTGGTATCCGCAAATGTAAACAAAGCTAAGCAAAACTGGCCAGGTTACCATCCCTTACATATTGAGAATTAACGTGTTCTCCGTGCCTTGTTGCCATATTTGGGAACGTTGTGGGTAGCGGGAGCTCTAAATATTCCGACAATAGTCTTCCTATAGAATTTCGATATAGCCCTCTACTTGTATTCTAGAGGACTGATGTTAGATACATCATGCATAAAGTCATACAGCCGTATCGTAATAAACTTAGTCGTAAGTCGATCCAAACCTAATTTGATATCATTAAAAAAATAAAAGTAATCAATTATTAAGGAAATAAAGCCCGACTGCGTCAATATCATATATAAAACATATATGTTATAATAACAAATATGTTTAATAATATAAGGATAGCACATACGATGTCTTTCGAAATAAAATTTTGAGATTACTTTTTGGCTCCTAATATCCTTAATTTTGTTTTTTTTTTATTTTGATGTACCCAGTGTCACTTTGACGTCTAAAATAAATGTATTGACACCATTTATATAAAAATAAGGGAAACCGTTTATGCTCTACTGTGTGCCAAATAAATATACATACATACATACACTCGAAAAATATAGCCCTCCTTCTTTAGCAGTCGGGCAAAAAGTTCTCAGAAGTACAAGACAAATTTAAAAGGAGTATTGTATTACTTGTAACAGAAATATCTACTAGTAGGTCAATTGCATTTAGCTGTAAAAGAAAAAATATATATAATTAACATTCGCAATATCAAATGCACGTTTACATGAATTTTAATGCCGCAAATGCTGCGTGTTCAGTCAATATGGCGGTTTTACCGTGGTTTTATGACGTGTTAACATATTATTAAACGTACAAACTGCTCAGTATCATATCTCTTATCGCTTTTATATGTAGTAATAATCGGTCATCGGTTAATGCTATTGTAATATATTTATATCATCATCACCAGCCCACCGCAGTCCACTGCTGGACATAGGCCTCTCCAATTTCACGCCACTTAGTTCGATCTATGGCTTCTCGCATCCAGCTCCTGCCAGCCGTCCTGCGCAAATCATCGCTCCACCTGGCTTGTGGACGTCCTACACTACGTTTGCCGAGACGTGGTCTCCACTCAAGTGGAGTGATGATCTGCGCAGGACGGCTGGCAGGAACTGGATGCAAGAAGCCGAAAAGAGAACCAAGTGGCATGACATTGGAGAGGCCTATGTCCAGCAGTGGACTGCGATAGGCTGATGATGATGATGAAATAAATACAGTATTATTTTAATTATTTTTCTGTATACTAGCATATCGGAAGGGTTACATACCATTATTTATTTATTTTATTCAACTGCTCACTACACTTACAGTTACCGCCGCGAGCCATTACAACATTGATATGATAATTATAGCAATTAATAATAATATTTTAGAATTTATTAAAGGGTTACATACACAGTTGTGCAGATCTCAAGTCAGGCAAAGAGCCGCACCACGGTAACCAGACCATTGACAAACATATATTTACATTTCTAAACACATACACACCATAGCTTAATTACAACCCAGTGCTCATGCTGATCACACAAAAACTTGTCACGGGTGGGAATCGAACCCACGGCTTGAGGTTCAGCAGTCAGGATCATCAACCGCTACAGTAATAGGCCCGCCATTATTAAAACCTATCATTACTACTATTATACCATTAGTACACTATGACCATTGTACTTAAATTCCGAACAGGACTGACGCAGTGTACGTTGCGCCTTGATAAAATTCCAAAAGCTTTTCGAGTTACTATGTATATCTGTCTCAGTACATCTACAAAGTTAGCATAGGTCAATTTCATGACTTCTTTTGTATGGTACCTATATAGAAACATTTCTTTGTTGAATTCTTGATGAAACTGTCTAAACTTTATCAAATGACAATTCATGTTCTTAATTTTTTTTATAATTTCAGGAATATATATATAGGAGTATTATCAGAACATTTCAAGCGTCTACCTATATCCGTTTGTAATATGGGAGCTTTCCTTAAATATTTATATTTTAGTATTTGCTGTAACAGCAGCAACAGAAATACAGGCCTGTTCATGTGCCTAGCGGCCGGTAGAGTTCTAAATTTCACCTGGTCCCGCTTCCCCTTATCCTATCCTACAGTAAAACAAGGAAGGATAAATGTCATACCGAGCTGGCTATAGATAACTTACTATAACAGATAACTGATACTGGACTGATACTGGATATAGATAACTAAAATACGGTAAAACTGTATTTGCGGAGTTGACAGAGCACACAGTTTTAGATTTGAAAATATGATAATGTTGCGATTGGCATTGGCTTTATGTAGAAAATATGTAAATTATATATTCGGTTCAAAAACATTATTTGTGCAAGTATCCCAATGGTTGGTACTTTTGTTAGCTAACGTAGCTATGCATCTGTCTTGTAGAAATAAATGGTATTGATTTTGCTGTGTGTAGAAACTTAAAAATAATCTGAAGAATTTCTTACTTTCCCATATTTTAGTTTCCTTTTCTATTTGTCACTTTAATTGATATTAACTTTAAAGTTGAGTCTTCGCCGTCCGTCTGTCTGTCTGTTTGTCCGTTCGTCTGTCACCAGGCTGAATCTCATGAACCGTGATAGTAAGACAGTTGAAATTTTCAGAGATGAAGTTACCGCAGGCGACTCGTGTTTCGATCGCGATCTCAGAACGATCTCCATCCTCCAAAAGCGCAAACCTGAAGGTGACCGATGAGGTCATCCTAGCAGAAGCAGGCTTGAGTGGAGGTGCGGACGCTGCGGAGCGTGCGCGCTCAGTGGGATAGTAAAGAGAACAACGGGGTTCTCACACCACGTAGGTGAACGTCGGGGATCCTGGGTTTTAATTTTAAGGTTGCACTCGGTTTCCCGGTTTCTAGTACCCGAGACAGCTTGCGGTTTTTAGTCGAATCGAGCAATCACCAGGTGGTATCCGGAGGGATTTCCCCGCAGGAAAAAAAGGGATAGGATAGGATGGTTATATAATGTATTAACTGATCAGCACATCAGCACACTTGTCGGTGTGTCTCAAAATAAATAAATTTTCAACCGTTTTCGATATATTTCATTAATGCTCGACTCCTTAATTTACGAAAAATCCGGGAACTTTAACTTTAACAATTCGCTGATTATATGTTATAAAGTGTCGTATGCAAATCATGTTGAATTAAGTCACTTGTACATTTGTTTACTAAACCTAACCAGTTTAATGTTTTCAAATAGTATTATGACAACTCCTTATAAGAAAGCGAACAAATCAATAGCCAAACAAATTTAGTAATATCAATAAATTTAGCCCAGTCTTTTGTATTAACTTCTTTTAATCTGCCGAGTCATTTAATATAAACTTAAATCTTACCACATATAATTAAATTCAATATAAATGAAATTAAATTAAAAGCTAATTTACTCCAGACAAGGCAAATTAACTTTGTTATAATGTGAGTCATGAAAAGAATATAAAAGAGATCCATTTCGTTTAACTGTGGCCATTTAAAGTTTGGTCATAGTCTTGTAATTGAATTTTCTTCTGAATATGAGGTCTATTGTTTGGCGAGTATTTCAAGCAATGTTTTATTAAATTGTGGCAGTTTTATAAGCGGCTAGTGTAAACAGAGCTATCAAAAGAAGAATGAAATTACATGGTAGTATGTAGTTTGGTTCGGTCTGTAAGTAATTCTAGAGAAAAGTACGGTCATGCTATATACTATCTTTGCGAATATTAATATTATAACGTAGTGTAGGACGTCCACAAGCCAGGTGGAGCGATGATTTGCGCAAGACGGCTGGCAGGAGCTGGATGCAAGAAGCCATAGATCGAACTAAGTGGCGTGAAATTGGAGAGGTCTATATCCAGCAGTGGACTGCGATAGGCTGATGATGATGATGATGATGATGCGAATATTAATGAAACAAAATGACAAATATATTTTAATGAAGAAAATTGTTTTATTTTTGGTTTTCTGAACTACTGATAGCAAATAAACTGTTTAGTGCAGAGTTTATTTATTAATATAAATCATAATTCAAAAGTAACGTTTTCCTAGTTTAGGCTCCAGTTCACCCCAAGCTACAAATATTGTATCTGTACTAACTTCAATGATTATTGTACAATGAGTTCTTTGTGGTGGAAATAAACGTATTTTTATTATTATTATTAACGTTTTCTAAAAACTACTAACAAAAAAATACTGGACCTTTCATTTTGAACGTCAACAAAATCAATTCCATTTACTGTTATCCGTTTTTTTGGATTTTTGAAGCTTATTTATACAAACTTTTAGCTAAACTAACTACTAAACTACCCTAATTAAACTACGCTTTTTACTAAATGAATAAAATGTATGTATGTACATATACAAAAATATTTTTTTTTACAATATTTGTATGTCTGTCTGTTTGTTCGGTGTAATCTCTGGAACGACAGGACCGATTTCGACGGAACTTTCCCTGGTAGATAGCTGATGATATAAGGAGTTACTTAGGCTTTTTTTAGACTAAATTCGCCCCGCGCCGTTGCCTGCAGTTACAACACAAACGCAGATAACACCGCGGGGCTCAGCTAGTAATAAATATAAAGGTTTTGATTCTTTGCACGCTTGCCATGGACGTAATGGGGTCTCTTATAAAATTATCGGGTAATCTTGTCTCCAACCTTCGGTCGCTCAAGCATTCTTAACCTGAAGAGGCCTCTTTCAAGTACTTGTTTTTACCCTACAGTACACGACTATGGCGAAGTCACAAGAAAAAGGTAATCTTTTTGGCTGTCTATCCGTAATAATGACTGCGTCGGTGGGCCAATGGTAGTGTGTGCGACTGCTGTGCTTGAGGTCTCGGGTTCGATTCGTGGGTCGGACCAAATCTTTGTATGATCTGCAAATATTTCTTTTGAATTTTGATTGTATATATATATATATATATGAGGATATAGTGACACTCGATATTCGTAAACCGTCACCACACTAGTTTATAAATCTATAAATAAAAAAAGCTACCAGCCTCAACGCCACCCTTTGGACCGCATTCAACGGGGATCGACTCGAATACTCGATTGCCAAGAACTTTCAATTCGTCTAGACTCTTTGGCGATGCGTAGAGATTTGGCTTCGCTGTGCATCTTCTACCGCATTTACCGCCTCTTTCCGCCATCGTCCTTCGTGACACAAATTTCATCCCCATCATCTAGATGGTAGGCAGTCCACAACTGTGCGCTGTTCCAGAAACTTTCCGGTCTCACACAACAAAACTGTGGAATGAACTGTCACCTGCGGTATTCCCAAACCAATACGACCTTTAAACGTTCATGAAAAGAGCGAAGTCCTTCTTAGAAAGCCGGCAACGCATTTGTGACGCCTATTGTGTTGCGGGTATCCATAGGTGGTGGTAATCGCTCACCATCAGGCGAAACGTCTGCTCGTTTGCCCCCTAGGCGATCATGAAATTAATATATTTTTTTTTAGAAATGTTATATTTGATTATCTCTAAAAGATCGTAGCTGCGTCATAAATATTACGTAACCTCTCAAAATGGTCATTATTACAGGTAAGCATGTATAACATTAGAGGCCCCCTTATTTAAGACAATTTCATACTACTAAGAAACTAACCTAAAGGAAAACCAGGCATACTACATTATCTATTATATAAATTACGATTCTCGCATCACGTTGTTGCTCACAATGAACTCCGAAACTATCCAACCGATTTTCACATTTTTGTTTCTAAAATGTGTCCTCCGTGCCTAAGATAGGATAGTTAACATTACGCTCAGACCAGACCAATTGGAGACGAGCATGATTGGAAGAGACGCAGAAGAATTTGTGTGGGTCAGCTAGTTACTTTATATACCTGCTTATAAGAACTCTACATGTACGTATGTTATGTTATACAATAACATGTATGTAGCCAAAACTTGTACTTTTATGCTTTATGAAGTTTTGTAAAATACTTTTGGTTGAGGCAGCTCAGAGTTTCAGGTTCGGATTCAAGTAAACTCAGAGTCCACGCAGACGGACGGAGTGGTGGCCTTCGAGCGTCGATTGGTCTTATTTTGCTGCCTTAAATACAGTTGTATTCAGAAGAACTTTAGGTTGTATTTAAATTATAACCGAATTTGTTGTCGTCGACACCGACCCTTAATCAGTAAAATAAAGCAAATAAAACGCATAGCACCGGTTTTTAGTGAGCCGAAGTCGGTGTTCAATTGAAGCGAATAAACGAATGATCTGATCCACATTTTTTGTATTTTTAATCATTCATTTCATCACGATAAAGCCTAGCTAGTTAAAAATCTAAAAGCTAAAGCTACTTCTGCTAATGTTAAGTATTTAAAATACTTGACATTAGCAGCAGTAGCTTATCCGGCCGGTTCCATTTCATCATAAGAAGAAGGTTTCTCGCTGTCAAATTGATAAACATCACTTGTACACTCTTAAACCCCAACAAAGAGTTTTATACGACAAGAATTACCGGCAGTGCTCGTCAGAATACCGAGCCTCATTGGAAGTTAAATTGTCGTATCATTCGCAATGAATTTAATCAATACTTTGACGGACTTGTGAGACTGTTGTGGGTTCGCTTCCCGCCCAAGACAGATCCTAGTGTGATGAACACGATAATTCGTACTGTGTTTGGGAGTAATTAATATAGGTATATTTTTGTGAAATATATACAGGATTCAAATCAGACAGCCATGTGTGAGATGTGCAAGGTTATTTTCATAGAAAATTGAGGGAGTTTGAAATATACCTTATAAACTATACACAGACATACATACTAATAAAATTTATATTTTGGAACTGTTATGGCATATTTAATTATTATCATATCATCATTATCTATTGCCGGCCGCGTTGCTTCCGTGGTTATCTCATTCAAATTTATAACTTTTATAAAAACGTCGAATTATTATAAAAACGGTACATTACTATTTTATCTTTTTCTTCTCTTCCCTTTGACAATTTTTTTTAAATATATTTGGCAAAAGAACGTTTGCCGGGTCGGCTAGTAATATTTATAAATTTATAAATATGTATGTAAGTTAGTATGTTTCTTTAGATGTTTATAAACCCACAGCCCAGTAGACGTAGAAATGGGAGTAATAATTAATAAATGCCAAAACATTTTGGTATGCCTCTGCTGCCAAAAAATGCCGTGAGTACATGTGATGTCAGAAACGTAACCAACAAGAGTTACAAATCGAATAAATATGGTATAAATTTACCCGAATTACACAAGAGTGTTAGAATGGAAGGGCTTACGTGTAAACAACGACGCGTGGGTGAATCAAATGGATCTGCCCAGCCATACAACATCCTCATTCCCTCTATTGAAGTATAATTGTATAAGAGAGGTCAATTTTATTTTAATACAGAATATATGTACATTAATTGATACATAATATAGGTAGAGAGGAAAAACATTTATTGAAGTTCTAAGTTGTGATAAGTATAAGATAAAATGCTCCAAACATTCGGAACCTACTAAAAGTTATTACCACACTCGTAATAGTTAAACCAATTGTAATAAACTTTACACTCAACTGTGATTGTAATAGAAAATGAGGGTTTTACAACCATAATTGTTGAAAGAGCGTATCTAATAAATCTACAATTTACACGAATAGGGCTATAATTTTGACCGTAATCATTTCTTAAACATTAAGAAATTACAAAGGACCATAACATTTTATATAATAATAGATAATTTAAAAAATCCCTCGAAATAATTAATTATATTTTGAAGGTTTTTTTACTAAATAGAGAGTAAAATTTCGAGTTAATTGCAATTATGTACTCACCGTAAGCTGACTGGAAAAATACTTCTCGAAACACTGTTTTAAACTCCCGCATTACTTAAACTTTTTATTTTCAACACCAATATCTCAGCACTATTTCAATAAAGAAAAAAAAATTATCTTAACTGCTACAATAGGGCTTTATGTAAAAAATTCTATTGTTGCTAATGGACTCGGGACGCGCGGCGGAACATAACGATAAAATTATATGCTTTTAAATTTATCAAATATCACCACAAATACACATATAAAAATTAACGCCAACCGCAACTTTGTTTTAATTCATTTATTAAAAAATTGTTCTTTCTGTACGGTAGCGCGTAAATAAATAATGAAAACATAAGAGGAATCATCACTGAAAAGTGGGGATATAATTTAATTTATTGATGTCTTAGGGTGAGTAGGGCTTATGATAAGTTGGGGATAATGTCGCCAGGGTTATGGTAATAGTTGGTGCTTACCATGGGTCATGATACCGCGGCGTGATCAGATCGAGTCGCGAACGGCGGCTCACGCAAGCAGACTGTTGCTCGCGGCCGGGCCGAGGCTGCGCGCGCACTTTCAAAGGCCGGAGCCCCTCCCTCTCCTCACGAAGCCGTTGGCCCGCCAAGCCGCCACGCGCCAACCTTACGGTGACATGCTCTTCTTTGTCTCCAGCTTAATTGTAACATTATCTGCGAATGAACTCATCTGTGCCTGACTGACGACGGAGTTAAGCAACAAAAAGTTATTGCTATGATGATTGCTACAGGCGCAGATAACGTAATATTTTCCACTGTATAATATTTTCATGTTGCCTTTTCTAATAGAAATATTGTAAAAGGTACTGATATTTATGTATGATAATACTGATATATATATTTATTTAATTCTCATTAATTTCAATTATCATATCACCAACTATTTTCTTAAATGTTGTTTGCACGGTAAACACGTGGGAATGTTACATTATTTTCCAATTCGCATTGAAATATACGTGTGCTTTTCAAGTTAGCTTTGTATCTTTAGAACATGTTTATTAAATCCCCTTGCGAACATGGAGCTTTTCTTAACGAGGCTTCATCTTTCATAAAACTTCATTAGAAATGAAACTTGTGTTGCTTGGTGGGATATTTCACGTTGAAGGCAAAAGTAAAGCAGTACCTTATAAAACAATTGACAGAATCACCTTTCTCCTTATTATCGTCTATTATTATAATTAATCTACATGTGTATGTAAGTATCTATACAAGTAAATATATATATTTGGTTATATGTATAGATTTAAGTAAATAATGGTTATATATTAACTGCCTCTGTGGCGCAGTGGTAGCGAATGCGACTGCTGTGCATCGAGGTCTCGGGTTCGATTCCTGAGTCGGACCAAATGTTTGTATGATCTGCAAATATTTGTTTCGGAGTTTGGGTGTTTTCCATGTATAATATGTATGTATTTACAAAAAAATAGGATACAATTATTAATATCAGTTGTCTAGTACCCATAGTACAAGCTCTGCTTAGTTTGGGACTAGATGGCGTTGTGTGTTAAAATGTCTGAACATAATTATTTATTTATTATTGTTTTTATATTTATTTATTTATTTAATCTTTCTGCAATTATATTGCAAAAGGCGGACTTAAGACCATGGGCATTATCTACCAGTTAATCTTTATAAATATATAACCTAATTATATATATAACCATTATGATCATTTGATACATTATTTAGTTTTCCATTCTTACACATATTGCAACCAAATGCACCTACTTCCTACCTTCTCTGCATCGCCCAATGGTTGACTTTAAGAAGCTTTAGGTATTAAGTATAAATAAATATTTTTGTGAGAAAGGCTCATTGTTTGTTACAGGTACATTCTTCTTGTTCTTAAGATTATATGGCAACCAGCGGGATCAGCTATTTCAGCGATTAGGAATATAGTAAATCCTTTTTATTTTCTCTTTTTTTAGCGTGTGAAACCCCCTTGGGCCTTCACCCCACCGGGGTTTGCGGCGGGGCGGTGTGTCGGAATCGAACCGACTAAAACCACACGGTGTGCCACTCTGCGCTGAGACGGGAGGGGTCCGGGAACCGCTTTCTTATGCCATCCGGACCCCTCCAGCGCCTGCCCGCACTGAAGCGGGCACCGTCTCTAGATGTTATATCCTCTCAATTTAGGCGACGTACGGCACACGCGTAACGTCGCCCCCTCGCGGCTGGCCTGTGAAGCGGATCGGGGGGAAAACCCGTCCCGCCCATCCGCGGCCACACTCAGGGCGGCATGAAGCGCTGGTAGGCGCTGCCGGCCGTCGTACGCTCCATGACCGGCGGCGAGAGCAGTTTTACCGCGGTCGCGACCTTCTGCGAGGATGTTATCTCGCGGAAGGAGGCGGCGGAGAAGGCCCGGGAGGACGATCTCCACTCGGACCCGAGACCTCAAGCACAACAATCGCATACGCTACCACTGCGCCACCGACGCAGTCAATATAGTATATAAACACTTACACTATGGACTGACTAAATTAGTTAAAATTAAATATAACAAACATGTTACTAGTTTGTATTCGCATATAACGAGAAAATTATTACTATTACAATATGTGTACCTTTAAACAAGAAATTGTTGTATTTTAATCTGAATCTCGAAAACAGCTGCAAAGATTTTCATGATATTTACTATACAGCGGGTTTCGGGGACGATAAATTCATCTAGTTAGGAATCATGTCTAGAAAATTTACAAAAAAACCGTGCAAAGCTCGGTCATCCAGGTACTTATTCAATAACATATATTTCGGACATCGTCTTACACACAACGCCATCTAGTCCCAAACTAAGCACAGCTTGTATTATGGGTACTAGGCAACTGATATAAATACATATATGTATGCATTTTTTTGTAAATACAAACATATTATATACAGAAAACACCTAAACTCCGAAACGAACATTTGCAGATCATACAAACATTTGGTCCGACCCGGAAATCAAACCCGAGACCTCAAGAACAGCAGTCGCATACGATACCGAGGCAGGCAATAAATCGAGCAAGTAGTAACAAAAGGCAAAAAAAATCTATTACGTGTAAACAACGGAAGACACTACCCTAAATCCTTCCACCTTTCTCTCCGAATGATATAAGGAGCAACAGGACTACCTTAGGCTTCTCATTTTAATTTAGGAATATTCCTTGACATTTCTGACAATGCATGATAATGGTATTTCATCTTTTAAGATAAATTCATTTTATGTTACGTAAATGGGGACTCTTGCCACTACCATCTCACGAGTTCTTTTCACCAGAAGGAAAAGAAGGATAATAAATAGTTTTAACAGTTTTTTATATATTTGTAAGTTCACCGTACTGCCTAAAGTACTAAACCGAATTTATTGAATGAGTTATAATAGATTCGAAATAATACCCCGGGTGACAAAGGCTACATAAATTCTATTAATAAAATTTACTTGGTCGAGTTAAAGCTTAAAGTTTTTCAAACTTTTTTTTGTGTAAACTGATAGTAATATCTGCTTCTGTGGGGCAGTGTTACCGTATGCGACAGCTGTTCTTGAGATCACGGGTTCGATTCCCGGATCGGTCCAAATGTTTGTATGATCCGCAAATATTTGTTTGGGGGTTTGGATGTTTTCTTTGTATAATAACAACAACAACAACAACCCATAATGTCCCACTGCTGGGCTCGGGTCTCCTCTCAGGAGAGGGTTAAGGCCATACATCCCCACGCTGGCCAAGTGCGGGTTGGGGACTGGCAAGAATACGTTGTGGCTACGTAAATCTTGCCGTTGGATGTTTTTAAACCGCCCGAAGGCCTCCAACTAAGCTTCACGACTGTTATCGTATGATAACAACCGGGACCGACTGCTTAACGTGACCTCCGAATCACGGAGACGCTCATGGTAACATGCCACTAGCGGTCACCCATCCAGGTACTGACCGCGCCATCGTTGCTTACCCTCGGTGATTGTTTCTAATCACCGAGTGCAACTGGGCTATGAGCGCCTTGTATAATGTATTTATGTATTTACTTAAAAAAGTATAATATGTATGTATATCAGTTGTCTAGTACTCATAACACAAGCTTTGCTTAGCTTGGGATTAGATGGCGTGGTGTGTAAGACGTCCGAAATATTTATTTATTTTTATCTGTAGTGGTTACAGAGAGAACGTTCTAATAGGATAGAATATATAAAGTAATTATTTGTTTCCTTTTTTATTCTCAAAGTTCCTGAAAAATGGTAAATGACTTAAACAGATATATTTGCCTTAACATCGTAATCTAAACCATAGAATTCATAAAATGGATTGTAGCCTGAAGACCTCAAGACATTAACAATGAGTACAGTTGGACCTAAGTACATCTTAAGTGAATTCCTGTTTAATTGTGCACTTTTTTTCTTATCTTTCCCGTACTGCTAAAGACCCAATGATGGAGAATAAATAAAATATAAATAAAATAAATATTTCGGACATCTAACACACAACGCCATCTAGAAGCATCTTAATAGGCCGCCATAGTGCTAGACACCATACTGCATTATTGTATTGTCAATATTCGCAATGAGTATAGTGACCACAGCTCTTGGACTCTGTTCATGCTTTCCATTTGGCAGAGAAGAATCACATTGGCAGGCTCATACAAAAAGAAAAACAAACTATATTGGAGAATTGGTTTCTATGTGACCGATTCTATTACTTTTCTAACAACTATTGATAATTTGGTAAACTGATAACCAGTTGAGCTAGTAGCCGACGCTAAGTAATTTGGGAATAATAAAGGCTAAGAAGACAGTGATACTGATTTTCGACCCTCAGGTGTAGTTATGCCGCGGGTAACAATGCGGGGCTCATATAGTACTTAAATAAAAATGTTCGTCGAAATTTATGTACGCGCATAACTTCAGAACGACTGCACCAATTTGAATAATTATTTCTTTTGTGTTCGTTATTGTCAGGACAAAGTTTCTATAGAAGAAAATAAGAGAAAATCGGAAGTGACATATTTTCTTAGTGCGTGCCTGAGACGGGTATAAATACTCAAACAAGTATTTCGGAAATTTATTTATTAACGCAAAAAAATGGTTCGCCCGGTCAGGTCATGACCACTAAGTCGTAAAAATAAGCTGAATAATATACTTTTACCAACAAAACCTGGGCGTTTTTGTATTAAATACTTAAATACGAAATTAAATAACCACAATAACAGCTCAGTTTAAAAGCAATTTCAATAGTATAGTAGTAGTATATTGTATTCTGTTAGATATTTCTATCCTCGTCCATTTCAGGCCCTACATCGTCACTCCTATAATGGTTAAATTCTCCACTCATGTCAAGCAAGAGTTTTCTCACTTTATTCGCTGTTATATTCATACACATTTGTTTATCTCTGATATCAGCCCAACCACCATTGCTTTCAGTATAATCAAATATCCCAAATTCATCATATTCCAGCTCGATGTTCAGGTAAACCTCCAATTGAGATGGGAAAAAGTTTTCCTGACTTTGCCTCTGCATCTCGAGAACTTCATAGACGCTATTCATTATACTGTACTCTTCCATTTGTTTGGAAAAGCTTGAAACTTTACTAGTTTGGTATGCTCTAGGAATGGTGCTAGATATAACTTTCAATCTACTGCCATCTCTCCTATTTAAAGATATGTGAAACAAGGAACGTGACCAGGAATAATCGTCAACAGTGCAAAAAAGATAATAATGCGCTGCAATGCTGTTCCAAACTTGTAAATCGAAAGCAATCACTCCAGAATGTTCCTTGGGATCCCAAGTACCTAAATCGGCACCGTAGGTTCTTGTTTCTGAGAAATTCGGACGACCTGTTCTCATTAAAGATACAATATCACATTGAGATACAAATTTGCTTATTTTTTTCATTTGCAGTGTCATGTAAATTGAATCTTCTAACAAAAATACATCATCATCTATGAAAATAAAAATCCCTTTATGATTTTTAGTATGCGATAGTTTTTCAAATACGGTATTTAAAGTCCACCACCAGAAGTGTTTTGATTGGGATAGAATTGGATCTCTATATCGCCCATATAGGTCAGGTGTATTTACCCCCGTACAATTTATAGACCTGGCATTATCTATTCCCGTAAAACGTTTACAGTCTCCTGATTGATGACCTGGAAATTCCTCAGGAAATACCTGTAATGAATATGGATAAAAAATTTGCATTACTCTAGCAAAGTCTATTGCTTTTATCAAGTTGTTCACATTCTCATCGAAGTACGAATGTGAAAATATTATCAGCGCATCTGTTATACCCAATACTTGCTCCAAAGATGCGATAAGGTATTTTAAATTTGCTTTATATTTGTCAACAAATATTACAAAGATAGGAGCGTCATCTTTCATATCTCCATAAACATCGATGTTCAAAATACGCTCTTCTTGATTGTACTTCAAGATAACTTTCTTGAGAGTATCTATTTGTAAGCTCTCGTAATTCAGCTGTTCAAAGTCAATAAATTTGATTGCATTTTTAGAAAGCTTGCTTCTGATTCGATCACTGTGTATTTTTCTAGTTCTATAAATAAACAGCAGAGCCAGGATAGCGAAAAAGCACAGAATATTTCGAATGTTTCGAAGGACTATGTCACAATTGCGTAATTTTCTCCGCATTATACTTTAAGTGAAAAAATAACAATACCATCTAAAGAATTTTTAAATAAAGCAATTATTTTGTTTATATCTGAGATAACATTCCTCGGGTGTCAGTTTCTGTCAGATTCAGAGGTAATTAAAATCAAGTACGTAGAGGAAAGACTTAACAACCAAAAACAATAAGCTCAGTACATAACACCATAAACACAAGGGTTTCTACAAAAATCATTACGGGCATTGACCTCTATTATCCCATGAACGCGTACTTAATTGTAATAATAGCGGTCAATGATTACGGGAAAAACCATAAAGCATAATTTTGTCTATGACGTTTCATTTATTTTGCCGCTTGTAGCTTGCACTTTCTTCTTTGATGTTCACGGTAATACTAATTAACCTAATAAAAATAAAACGGATTAAATAAAACGGTGCATTTGGCAAAAAGATAAGAAACAGCAACTGCCAACGTATGAAGAATGTCTAATCAACACCTAGACCATGGCCATAATCCAGGAGCTGTGAATTAGGAGTATGGTATAGTATGGTAAAACCATTCTCTTTAAGGAGATGCCTAGGTCCTGCTATGCCTATAAATCTATGAGCCTAGAGTCTCTCTTCGAGATTTGTTTAAGGATATGGATATTTTGACTGTTGCATCACAGTATATATTTGCTAATGTTATGTTTGTTGGGCATAACATTAATGATTATAAGAAAAATAGTGATGTACACAGTATTAATACGAGAAGCAAGTCTAAACTCGTTGGTACCTATCATCGTTTACATAAGGTCTACAATTCTTTCTAAGATCTTGGTATACGATTTTATAATAAAAATTCTACAGATGTAACTGACCTTCCCATAGATAAATTCAAGCTAACTGTAAAAAATCACCTCATCAAGAGGGCCTACTATGCGATCGGCGATTATCTGAACGACAAACTGTCATGGGCTTAGGGTATTATTTTATTATATACACATAAACTTCTTTCTCCTGTAATTGAGCTTAACTATTGAGAAACCTTTGTTAGTTGAAAATAATGCGTGGCGATTATTATCATAATTTGATTAGTGGTGATTTTTATCAGTATCTAGACTAAGGTTTGTCATGCTCATTAAAATGTCATTGCTTGCGGTGTCGTCGTGGGGCGGGTCGTTTCATTATCATCATCATCATCATCATCATCATCATCAGCCTATCGCAGTCCACTGCTGGACATAGGCCTCTCCAGTTTCACGCCACTTAGTTCGATCTATGGTCTTGCGCAAATCATCGCTCCACCTGGCCTGTGGACGTCCTACACTACGTTTGCCGAGACGCGGTCTCAACTCAAGAACTCGTTTACCCCAACGGTTATCGGTTCTTCGGCAAATGTGGCCAGCCCACTGCCACTTCAACACTTCAAAAAAATCGGAAGTGACATATTTTACATATTTTCAGGTCGTTTCCTTCCCTCTAATATGGCGAGGGAGACGATGGCTGGTGCATGCGCCATACTCGTGAACAGGTGCTACTTGGGGTGACTGATCGGCCTAGGCAAGGAAGCTTTAACCAATACTATTAATTTAGTACTTTCAACTGCAACTTGAGCCTCTTAATCCAGTCAGGAATTATTTTTAACAGTGGATTTTGAGTGAACAGTGCAGCTGAATGAAAGTAGATGTACACCTTGAATGATTTCTATGTTTAAGTTCAAACCTACAATGGTATCACTGAGTTATTTTTTTTTTGTAGTACGTTAGTGTTTTGCGCATTTTAATAAAATGAAAATCAGGTGGTAACTACTTGCGCACTTTCATGTAAACTATTGTATTTGATTATCTGACTTTAAAAATTGTGGCCATGAGTTTCTTTGCCAGTGTTCTTCTCATAAGGTTCCACGCATTTTGGAAACTGGAGATTATGGATCGACACAGGCAGGTGTTTAGGTGAATGATGGTGAGTTAGGTGTTTTCACCTAAACATCTAATTCACCACCACGAAGCGTGGCTCTCCCACAGTCTAATTGAATTAATGATTTTGAATTTGAATTTATATTTGTGCTCTGGGTCATAAAATAAGGGAAGTCTATCAGATTTATTAAAACTGCAAGTGTTAGCTATACTTTTCTATTATCTATTGTCTTTATATTGTTACATGTTAAGGTTTGATGGATTTGAAAAATAACGCTAATAAAGGTAAAAGAGGCTTTATAAAAGACACTCTTAAAATCACAATGTGTGTGTTAGATGTCCGAAATACAATATCACTCCGAATAACAGTCCTTAATTATCCCTGAGGTCGCTAGGTTAAATACCTATATCTCTGCAATGTCTCTTGCACTGTAGCTCAAACAAAATTATCCTACGGTCGACGAAACACCTTTTAAAATACACGCCATAGCATCTAAAAACTTCTAGTCGATTCTGAGCCTACGTAACACCGGCAGGAACATCTTAAACATGACATTTCCGCGAAATATAAACAAGCCAATCTTACATCAATCCATAATCGATTTTATGCATACCGATGTAAGGCTCACCATTCTGTGCCTCAAGAAATCAACGAGAACTTTCTGACGTCTAACTTCGCCTCAAGAATTGTACTAGAATATTCTTTCTTCTTGACAATATTGAAGCATACAAACGTCAATTTCAGAAGTAAAGGCAGCTCCTTTTTTATATAACCTCAATCATAACCCCTCAATGATATGAAAAACATCTAGGAGATCTATCAGTTCTTAATCCAGTGATAGTCAAGTAAATATATAAAAGTATTTTTGTAATGTTTTAAGAAACAGCCATACACAGTTGACCTGCATATTTACACCCGTCAGGTAAGCTGGAGCTGAGTATAAGGCACAACTACACAGTTGTACAACATACACTCTCAGGTTGACCTGTAAAGTTCAAATGTACAGGTAAACTTATAAGGTATACCCTAATGTTTATGGCTAGCTTAAGGAAAATATCGAATTGAGAGCTAAGGCTTTGTGAAAAGCCTTGTGAATTCAATAAGCTTCAATGATGAAAATGGTCGCTCCACTTAATATAAGTTATTATTTTAAGCAGCTCTAAACTCTAAAATAAATTACATTACTTTAATGTTCTATAAAAACCGGGCCCTTGCTTATATACTTTACTTGCTATAAATGTTTTTGTTTATTACATATTTGTTTATAAATGTTCTTCTAAAACAGAATTATGTTTCGACAGAAATACAAGCTCTAAAAAACATAACGGACAATAGAATTAATTTTGTACGAGCACCGACCTACTAAATTGCTTCTTATGAGATTTAAACACTTGAGAATACACAAACAGAAGATGGTTAGAGATATTATTAAATAAGTTTTTGCTAAGCAGCCACTTAAAGTTTAAAATTGAACTTTATTTTCGAAAATTAATTTCTGCTCCATAAATTGTTACAAGTTATTATTTATATTGACCTTAAATATATTTGACAGCTTTTAATCGAACAAAAACTAAATTTGAATGCAAACATCATCAGAGACGCCATTGGGCTTCACGAACTGCTTTTTAGAGTTCCATTGTTTACGTCTCGGAACCCTTATAATTTCGTCATGTCCGTCCATCCTTCCATCCTCGGCTTACCTTCCAAACTTTTCAAAATATTAAACTTTGCATGAATATGTGTATTTACCTGGTCAAAGTGCTAAAATAAATCGCTAAATATTTTTTTGGCGTACTTCCTTAAATTTAAAGTAGGGATGAATTTTTTTTCTAGTATCTATCCCATAGTGCAGGATATCATTTAGGCTTTTATAAACATTGAGAGGTTGCTAAAACGATTTTTAGCTACCTATTTAACAGCATTTCTTGTTCGGTTAAGCTAAACAGATGGCTCGAAAAATCTGAAAAAAATTCATGATTATATTCCATCTGATAAACTTTAAAGTGAAACTATAACAGCTTAGATAACTCTGTTAACAACACTATTAACTTGTAGTTCAGAAGTTATAGAGGCCTAACTTGTAAAATACGCTTATTTGGAAACCTTCGTAATAAACTAACGAAATTATAAGTGAACAATATTCATAGTAATACATACCAACCCGCCTTCTAAATCCACGTGCCATTATGGGTGACTACGGAACCCTTTTCTATGCGTAGCCACGCACTTAGCCTGCTTTTTTTATTTCGTCAGAGCTACCTTAATTACATTTAAATTCATACATAAAATCTAGCAACAGGTCCATTGGTAGTGATGCGTCACATATCCTGATTTAAGAATAGTGCGAGCGAGATAAAGTTATTCGCTTGTCTTACTCGCTGTTGTTAAGAGATGTCACAATGCCAGAAAAATCAGCTTTTAGCGAACGCGTCTTTGCTGTACATATCTACCGTAAATATCATTATCAGCATCATAACTGCCTCGGTGGCGCAGCGGTAGCATATGCGACTGCTGTGCCTGAGGTCTCGGCTCGGATATTTGTTTCGGAATTCGGGTGTTTTCTATATCCAGTATATATTTAGTTACCAAAAAAAGTATATGTGTATTTATATCAGTTGTTTAGTACCCATAACACAAGCTCTGCGTGGGTCTCAGAAATATTTATTTATTTATTTATACAGCTTTTAAAAATCTACTGTTGGACATAAGCCTCTCCTAAGAAAAGAGTTTTAAAGTTAGGTTTATGAATCTAATGATGGTCACCACATTTCTTTTAAAAATAGTTGAATGGGTGATGTAAGAGTCAACTAAGAAAATAAACTACAAACTATAACAGGCAAAGAGAAGAACTTGACAGAAATCCTAAATCAAACCATCTGGTATGATGATGTTCTCATAGCCGATTTCGGCCACGGCGGTCAGTGTCAACGGAGACCAGCCAACTACGCAGGAGATATTATGGCGCACTAGTGTGTGAGCAAACACAGGTGCACTCTCTGTTCCCTCTCTCTCATAATCTGATGGGACGGTTAACCGACACGATCGGGGAGAGATCAGGCGCAGGACCGACAGCTTTACGTGCTCTACGAGGCATGGGAGTCCTGACCCCACCTTCCAAACTCCAAGCTGTTGTTAAGTATTTCTATAATCAGAAAAACACAATAACACTTTTAGCACGACACGGGATTCGAACCCGAGACCTCTTGTTTGGCAGTCGCATACATCAACCGCTAGAACAATCAGGCAGTTGGTATAAAAACTGTCCAAATCTTTTAATGAACAGACTTATATCAGTAGTGTATTGTTAATGATTGATGATAATGAAAATTATATACAGGATTGCATTTACAAACCGCTTCAGCTTCGCATGGCACTAAGTAATGTAGATAGGAACGTGATATTAGTGTAATAACCAAGCGAGCATTCGTTAATATAAATATATAAATATTTCTAAAATGAAACACACAACGCCATCTAGTCCCAGACAAAGCGGAGCTTGTGTTGTGGGTGCTAAACAACTAATATAAATAAATAAACTTAAACGACGTATACATTTTTTTAAATGTATACATATTGGACAACACCCAAACTCCAAAATAAATATTTACAGGTCATATATACTAAAATATTCCCACTTCTTATACTTAAGTAATGTATCAAAGGGGCTGTCCAATTCAGGAGGAGTGGTCATTCTTTGTTTTCACGCCGTTTAGTGTAGGTCACCATGCTGCATTGCCTGCGCTCGCAAGGATTACGGGGACATCCACTCTTGGATTCTATTCGTATTTTTCAGTAGGCAGAGTAGAGTCACTTTAGAAAGCTTTAAAAAAACAAAAAGTTTTAATGTTATTGTCTATTTGAAATCTTGCTAAGTAGATTATAGCCCAAGGGGTCATGACCACTTTGACAGGTGTTATTTGAATGAATATGGCAAACTTATTATACACTTGAAACTTTGGAATTCTTCTAAGTACATCTATGATACTATGTACCAAAGTGAGCTTAAGGTGTATCCGAAGAATATATTTTATTTCATCACTAGCTGAGCCCCGCGGTATTACTCGTGGTTGCTGTTGTAGTTTTACAACAACATTCGAGGGTCACGCTATAGTTCGAAGCTAGTCTAAAGAAAGTAGCCTAAGTTACTTCTTATATCATCGCCTATCTGCCAGTGAAATAAAGTCAAAATTGGTCTTGCCATTCAAGAGACGGAATCTCTTCGTTTCCGAACAAACAGACAGACAAAAAATCAAAAATTATTTTTTTATGTAAGTACCATACATTCTTTCATATGCATTTCGTTTAAAGCCGATAATTTGGAATAGCAAAAAGACGCTTCAATATTATTTATTTACATATATAGATACTATATCTTTTCGGATTCGTCTCTTTTTTTTTCGATTTGTTTTCCAGTAGCTGTAACTCATTAATAATATAATTTAAATATTTAATTCATAACGTTGCCATTTATCTTCCCTCAGGTACCACTAGGGTAGCCACCCGAACTCCAAAATGGAGTATTGTACTTTTATCATGTAGGCGTACTTTATACTCTGTAATGATAATAGAGGACGCTAAAATGTTATTTCTTAAATAATGTTTATTCTACTATATTAAAAATGAGCTCCTGATCTATATAAACTTATACTTAGAACGTTCGGAGTCGATTAATTCTTTAAAAAAAAATTTTAACTCAACTTTTTCTAATATTTAGGTCAGTAAAGCTTTTTTAGCCACATTGTGCAAAAATTACTTTTTACGCAAACATTATAAAACGCTATCGATTTATTAAATTTTTTGGAAAATAATATAAGAAATATAATTCACAAAAAATAAAAGAAATAGTATTAAGTATTTGTTTTAAATGTTAAGTAATTTAATGAACAACGATTACAATAGGTATTTTTTTTTATAAAATACACTTGATTGATGTGACTTACACTATTTATCAACCATGTATTTTTTTAATAATTTATACATCGACCATATTACTATGACAAAATAAATCTACACCCCAATACAAAGGTTTATAAACAAAACATACAAATTTATTACAACAAAAAAAAATTAATAATAGAATTAAATTCTGAAGTAGTTTTACCGGCTAAGCGACTAAATACCACAACACCGTTTGAAACTGCCGCCTTTATTCCGTCAAAATGGCAACTAAGGTTCTACCAACACAGCAAAGTACAACACAACTCAATATTCATTTTATGATGTAAGTATATGCTTTAGACAGTTTTGGAGGGATTCATATATTTTTTTCAAATTTATATTATGATATTAATCAGCTAATGTCATTTTTATTCCCAAACGTAGTAACAAAACTTTAATCAATCTCTCAACTGTGTTATATCCGGTTGCATTATTTGGCCAGCAGGCGGCGCCTCTAGTACGACGTCACTCGTGTATCTATAGTTTCCTTCTGTTTTGAAACCCAAGCTTAGTGATTTAGTTCCCTGAGAGATATTAAAAACGCGAAGTGTTTTTAAGTCTATGTTCAGATTAGTAGAGATGGAAAAGAGAGTCGCTTTAGAACTGAGAGGAAGGAATCCTTCACAGGTAAATAGAATCTGTTTTTCGATATATTGGAATGTTTTGTCGATACGTATTTCATGAGGTACTTGGATACAATATCTTAAAATTGAGAATATCGAAAGTGAATCAATAGTATTTTTAGTTTATGTTATCTAAATATCTGCTCTATACTATACCTACTTCATAATTAAAGATGTGGCATTATTATGTATAGAAATTAGCCATTACCGATTGTTACGTTTCCTTCATGTGCACCTAATTATTATACATTATAATGAAATTTCCGACGAGATGACTATATTCTATGCTTCTATAGTTCCTTCATGACTTACTAACATACTTATTTGGTCAAAACTAGCAGATAAAACATCATATTGTGTATGTTCACATATTGAGGTTAAGTGTCGAAACTTACGGGATGTCGTACATGTTGTATACTCAATCAGACAACTAATTACAAGGCTGAAACCAAAGATCGTAATCTCCTATAGTATTATATCAATTCTTTCATTACTGAGAACAATATTATTTCTAAACTAACTCTTTGAAAAGAAGACTCATTGATTATTGGATTGTCAATGTCAATGAAATTTTACGGAATTTACAAAAGTTTCAGTATATTAGTCGGTAATTAAAATGCTGAGCAACCTAAGACACTGTAGGACTATCAATAACTTTTCAATCACTAGTTTGCCTTTTTATCTACAAAGTTAACTTTACTGTGTAGTTACATGAAATAATTTCGCGCCCTTTCACTAAATGCGCAAAGCATCAACATTTGCGACCAAATTGGGCTAGTATTCTCATATTTGTTTCTAAATACTTCACCGCACATTATTTTTTGTTATTATTTTGGTCTATTTACACTCCTAACTGCTATCTTATTATTGACGCACGCCTTACCAATATAGCGGCCATTTTTATTGCGTCGCGATGATTCGTGTCATCCGCCATTGTAAAGTATAAACTTTATATTTGTTTTAGGGTCTGCAACACCGCAAAATACATAACGTGCTACTAACTTTAATATGAACACATCCTCTTTATTTTTTTATGAATATTTCTCTAAAATAAACACTCATACAACAGATTTTGTAAACTACGCCTGTATCTTTGACAACTAACACCATTTTGACGTTTTGGTTGGCTTGACTTTGCTTTCATTAAATACTCACAAGCCAGTTACATTACTAATAATGTTAATTAGTCATTGTATGCTGCTCTTTGTGGTTAAAAGCACTCGTAAAAAATAATTTAATTTTCTAAAGGGTACCACATTTACTTAATACAAGTTCATAACATAAACAGCGCCATTACAACTAAATAACCTTGTAGGTAATGCATATGTAGATATACCTATAAGACTACAGGCTAGTAAAGACGTTGTTGCCATGCATACATAAAGTTTAATGATTTGGCACTCAATTATATCACTTATATTAAAAATAAAATAGATTAAGTTTATTATTCATTAAATAAAATCAGGAATTCCTATTGAATTGATTTTCCAGTATATTAACTAGTATTTTTTTTATTCTATAGTAATGTTTTTTTTTTGGTTCTGTGATTATAGATGGCGCTGTATATATTTATTATATCTCAAAATTTTTGTTTACCAACATACCAGGAAAGCACTTCTATTTGTTTGCTTAAAGTACCTAATCTCTTTTTTTTTTTAATTTTGGAAAGTTCTTTTGGATATTGTAGCCAGGTTCATGAGAACTATTAAATATATTTAACACTAGCTGAGCCCCTGCTGTTACCCGCGGTACGACAGCAACCCCGGGTAACGCCGCATTTCAAAGCTAGTCTAAAATTTAAAAGCTATCATCAGCTACCTGCCAGTGAAAGTCCTGACAAAATCGGTCCAGTCATTCTAGTGATTAACAGGATCAAATAGACATAAATTGTAAAAATTAATATTTTGTATATCATGTATGCATTTAGTAAAAAGCAGCTATTATTTATATTATAGGTATATATTAAGTTACAGACTCCTAATTCTGTTTATTTGTACATGGTAGGCTACACCTCTTGTATTGATTATGGTTAACAATAACACGTTATTAGTCTCATGATAATGTGTGTACCATATAAGGTTGTAATGTGTATCTGTGCATATGAAATGTAGGTAATCCATTATAAAATGTTTCTGATGCAATACAAGAGCATAAAGTTAGTGTAATAGAGCATTTGAATACATACATAAAATATTAATCATCACATCAACAGCTTTTAATAGTCCACTGCTGGGCATAAACCTCTCATTTGAAAGACAGTTTTGTTGGGATTCTATACAATACTGAGCAGACAGTTTAGTATAGGGTTTGTTTCAGATTTCCTTCTCATTTTTTTTTTAATACCTATATGCATACGATCAGACGTATTGCCTGATGGTAAATGGTTACCGCCGCCCATGTACACCCACAACACCAGAGGCGTCACAAGTGCATTGTTGGCTGTTGGGGTATAGGTCTAAGATATCCTCACCCACTTGGTGAAACACAACGCAGGTGCTGTTACAAACAGTTTTTTCTGTAAGGCCGTAGTATCACTGTAGGTCGAGCCGGCGTATTCATGCCGAAGAGTGGCTCTCCCACGGTGTATTTTAGACACAGCATGTTGTTGTATTAATTAAAATACCTAAAATAACTTCTTACATCACAGACTAAATAAAATGACAAGATGCAGGTGTTTACAAGAGGGCCTGTCGCCTTTCAGTACCTCTCTTTTCCCACTCATGAATGAAATTATTGTTAAATTGCATAAAAAATCAACTATCATAGCTACATACAAATATTTTTTTAATTCCAGGTTAAAGAACTTAACCTTGACAACTGCAGAAGTACGAGTATAGTTGGACTGACAAATGAATACACCAATTTGGAGAACCTCAGTCTCAACGCTGTTGGTCTCACTACACTCAAAGGATTCCCAACACTACCTAAGCTTACGAAATTGGAGCTCTCAGACAACAGAATATCAAATGGATTAAATTTTCTTAATGGCTGTAAAAAATTGACACATCTTAATTTATCGGGAAATAAAATCAAAGATCTAGACACACTTAAACCTCTGGAAGAGTTTAAGAACTTAAAAAATCTTGATCTTTTCAATAATGAAGTCACTAGTATTGAAGACTACAGGACTAAAGTTTTTGCACTACATCCATCTTTAAAATATTTAGATGGGTAAGTTTTTCTTTTATTACTAAATTATTAAGGGCTAGTTTCACTGCTTACTAACTTATCTGCCAGATAATTACAAATTTCTGATAGAGACAAATATGACAGGTGGTTACCTGCCCGCAAACTAGACATAAAAGTTTCTGGTAGTACATATTTATATACATATATAATTATCATCTGAATTGTATTGGTGTCCTGTTTTGTGTTGAGATAAGAATTAATATTCCATCTATTGGTGATTGTGAGAAGAGAAATAAAATAATTATTATTAAGTAATGAATAAAATATTACAGCAATATCTAATCAATTTTCAGATTTGACAAGGACGACAGAGAAGCTGAAGATACAACAGAAGAAGAAGATGTTATGAATGGAAATAATGATAGTGATGATGATGGTATGTTTAACATTCTTAACTGTAAAATACCTTTTTAAAAATAAGCGCCACTTGAGTGCGTATAAGCAATTGTGGTATTGATTCAATTTGCGGAGTCACAAATTGAGTTTTAAGTATAGTGTCAATTTATATAATTCTTATGAAGTTCACCACAAAAAAGTACTACACTAGTCTGGGAGTCGTCTTTTTTATAAAACTAGCTATTAACATTTTTCATGTAATTTAATAGCCTTACATTCTATCATAATTATGCAGTTTTCTATTCAGTTTTAAAATCGGTTCAGTAGATCTAGAGATAGAAACACCCTATACAAACTTTACTTCTTAATATTATTAGTATAGACAAAGATAGTATTTCCAATTTTAATTGATGCAGAATCATCACTAGGCTGGTCTGGGTCAACATACTGCATTACTACATTGCCTGTATTTGAAGTATGGTGACCACCACCACTCTTAGCTTCTGCTTATGCTTTCCATGAGGAATAGTAGTCACTTTTGACAGGAACAAACAAAACGAATAACATCTCTTTAATTTAACAAACTAACTTCATTTTTAAAATAAGTAAGTATATAAACTGCCTCGGTGGCGCAGTGGTAGCGTACGCGACTGCTGTCCATGAGGTCTCGGGTTAGAATCCTGGGTCGGACCAAATGTTTGTATGATCTGGAAATATTTGTTACGGAGTTTGGGTGTTTTCTATGCATAATATGTATGTATTTACAAAAAAAAAAGTATTTATGTATTAATATCAGTTATCTAGTACCCATAATACAAGCTCAGCTTAGTTTGGGACTAGATGGTGTTGTGTATTAGATGTCCGATATATTTATTTATTTATTATTTATTTAATATGCCAAATTGTTTCTAGCTTCAGGTGATGAAGAAGTAGATGACGAGGAAGATGATGATGATGAGGATATGTCTCTCAGTGCAGTCTATAATGATAATCTAGGTAAGAACTTGCTTTATTCTGATGATCTGAGACAATGATGTACTCTTACTTACCAGCCTCCCTAGCCAAATTAACATTCTGAAATCTTAAACGTTAATAGACAATGTAAGGGAATAGCTTTATCTCAACGCTAATTCACGTGATCAAAACCAATATAAAGCCAATCATACAAAAGAATAGAAAGAGGTTCGACGCGAAACTCCTGGAATTTGATTAAGAGGGCAGGTGTAATGTAACCCTTCGAATGAATTTGATTACACGGTTGGCCTAGTGGTTTCAGTGGTCGCCACACCGCTTCCTACTGCGCCAAGTGTTGTGGGTACAAATCCTACATGGGACAACACTGTGTGATCCATAAATTGCTGTTCTAAGTCTGGATGTACTTTGTGTCCGTTTCATGTATGTTTGTAAAGATCCCCACGACACAGGAATTTAAATTAGTAATGCGGAGTTGTCTTTTTAAAAAAAGAGAAAATAAGAAAAGATAATAAGTAAATTTAGAAAATTCTACAATACGACGTATCTTGACGAGTCCGAACGTCGCGCAGAAGGTTGTGCAATAACTTTTTTAGGAATTAAATGGTGGCATGACACCCTCAGAAGTATTGGACACGCATTTTAGTTACTTCGAGTGTACATGCGCTAAAGCAGAACCCTATGTTCGGTCTCGTAAAGATACGTCGACCGTATAGTAAGATCATCAATAGCCTTGCAAATGCAAGTGTCTCCTTCAAAAGAGACCTCCTTTAATCAATATGGAACTAACACATAAAATAAAGCGACACAAACAACTTGTGTAAAAGAACCAGTTGCGACTGGATGCGAAAAGCAGCATGCAGGGCTCTGTGGTTAGCCTGTGGAGAGGTCTATGTCTTACAGAACTGTAAACTTCATTCCATAATGTTCACCTTCAGGAGTGGAATACTATCTTAAAATTGGATGGCACCAAAAAAGAACCCTTTCAAATAAGAATATGATTTTCGGTTCATAAATGACAACAATTTCAGATAAAACATTGTCAATGGTGTTCCTCCTTTTTTGGTATGGGTTAAAATATAACAGTATTTACCTAGTCTACTAGATCAAGAACATATTGTATTTATAAAGATTTTAATTCTTAACACCTAATTATAAAAATACCCAAACTAATTATAGATATATTTGTGGCGACTTCCACATACAGCGTCAACATAAATATATGACATTGCCATCCACCGAAGATACACTGAACTACGGAGTAACGTAGTGTGCGAAGAAGCTACCAATCCTAAATCGCGCAATAGAAGTTCTCGCGCCGATTAACATATATACAAATTCCCAACATCAACCGTTGGGCAGTGGCCCGCCAGGCATGATCACCTCGCCTGGTCGGAGGATCCTCCCTTTGTGTTGGAGGGACATGTGGCCCGTCCCTCCACATATTCATATACTTACACTGGTTGGGAATCAAACCACCATTAAATTTTAAAATTTAATTCTTTAATATTGCTTTTATTTTATGTGTTGTTTAGAAGAGGAGAGCTCAGCCAGCTCATTATACGAAGGCAGCGACGTGGAAGAGGAGGAGGATGTAGACGATGAAGATGGTGAGGGAGAAAACGATACAGAGAGAGAGCACAATTCCAAAGTGCAAGGTAGTAAGTATTCCGAACACTTACTTCATTATTACATTTTTAATACACACTGCCTTTTGAATCATCATCAACAATCTACTGCTGTACATTGCCTCCGGGCGATAAAGCCACAAGTAACTTACCACTTACTTTTTATCATCTGTGAAAACGATAACTTTGTGTGAAAAATGTACTAAATACAAACTTGTGACGTCACTTTTTTAGACTACTCAATTGAGCAATATATTTTAATGTATATTGGAAAAATTTGGTCATATTAAATGAAAAACTAATAATTATATTTTTTAATATTCGTTTTAATGAAGGAGACATCGGTATTTATTTACGATACAACTTATCCCATTGTGTTTCTATGGTTAAATTATAACATCATGTTACTAATCTTTAAAAAGATTTATTATGATTGTTTTTCCTCTAGCAAATTAACCTTTCTGTTGATCTATATCTAGAATGTATTTTTGTGCAGATGGTGAGGCAGACCGTGAGCCCGAAGAAAGCACTCGAGGTAAAAAGCGAAAACACGATGACGACGACGAAGACGAGAATTGAGTGTTGCCTTAAGCGGAGTAATCTTACTAGTTTGTAAGTGTACAGCGCTCCGATGCATCGGACAATAAACCTGTTCACAGCCACCCCTAGACTAGTTGTCATTCGTGAGATTCAATACAGACACCAACGAGGCTAGACCGCTCATGACAGTGTATAATAATGGGGTAGTTGACCGTATAGTAAATAAATACTTGTCTCCTTCCCTAAAACGAATATTACAAAACATCTCGGAAAATTAATTACAGCTTTTCATTTCTATTACAAATTTTAATCAAATAAACATTGAAATATATTACTTAATTGAGTAAGTTTGTAACAGTGACGTCACAACTTTGTATTCAGAACATGTTTCATGCAAAGTTATCGTTTTGACAGATCATAAAAAGTAAAAAATTTGACTAAGATGTCAACTACCCTATTAAATGTTTTCTATCTTTAATCTTGATGTCTTATAGACACTGTATAAAATCTGAAGTTTGTTGTCCGACAGTTAATGTTTCAATTAAATTGTTTATGTAATAATCATTTTTTATTCTATTGATATGCTTAATTTTAGTCTAATCAATGAAGTGGATGTGCATGATTATAGGATTAAAATAGCTCTCATTTGATCTACAGTTATGATAAATCGTATTAATTAGCTGTAAGTGGAAAGAGCATAGAAAATTGGTAGACAAAAACTATTTCATGCCCCTTGATCTAATACAACCACAATTTTGAAGGTGGGCACCGCCTGATTTTTGATGACCAAGTTAGACTGATGAAAGACATACTAAAATTTTAACTATTATGACATTGATGTCAATTTTCATGTAGAAGATTATTTAATATTAATGCTATAAAATGTGAAATATCGGCAACTGAGAGTTTCAGATAATAATGAAAGAGGTATACCCATGTATTTTTACAAACAAATAAATAAATACATCCTTAAGTTTACATAATTTTATGTTTCATTTATTATTGTATAATTGACGCTATTAAATATTTCCTATATAGTTTATTCATTTACAACGTTTATTTGAAGTAATTACAGCAGTTGATGTGACGGGCGATGTTTAGTCCCATGGCTGCGCCAATCCAATGCAATATCAAGTGATTCATAATCTCACTAATGATAACTGATGTTGTTCAGTATAATACAAATTCAATTCCAGTGGGCGTAGTTAAATATCATAATCTGATTAATTAGATCAAATCTTTGACGTCTGATGAGTTCAGAGAGTATTTTTCTACATCTTTTAAATTTTAAAAGAGCAATTTATGCACTTATCAATGAAATGTTTGGTTGATGCATCATGGTGTACGTGCCAGATATGTTGAAGAGAATTTTAGTTAATAATTTTATTATATTGTGTAAGTCATTAAGTTTAAGTAATTTACAACTTTGGCCTGTTGATATATATTATATATAATCCTATTAAGACTTTATTTCTGGGATTGTAAAATAAAAGCTAAATACGACTATTTCTTTCATTTTATCTATAAAACAAGTAAAAGTTAAAAGAACTACAATAGATACAAGAAGAATTTTCTTACAATAAACAACAAAAAAATAGTGAAATCGGTCCAGCCGTTCGTGAACGCTGGTCGCGTGCGTGATGACGTTACCAAGGTAAATGGATTGATTACTATATATATATGTTTTATATAAGATTTTGAAGCAGTCCGTTTCTATTTTTTTAATAATTTATAACTTATTAACATTCTATTAACACTTCATTTACCTATTAAAATCAAATTAAAAGTTTAAGCGCTACGGTATGACATACATATCTCAGTAGTGTAATACACATAGACTCAATGCCGGCGAATAGACAAGACCCTTCATATTGGCTCAGTAGTCAGGTCAAAAGAAAGCAGACTTAAGAAACCCATGACCTGTATGTAAAATAAAATTGACGATTCATTTTCTAATTTTATTACCGAAAACCAATCATGGTAAGAAAGAAGGCAAGAAATAATAAAAGAGTAACCTAAGAAGGTGCGTCGTCAACTGTCTTGTTGTTCCAAGAATTGCTGCAAAAGCACTTTGTCGATGGGAATAATGAGATTCTCTGTTCCGTCGTATGACCGTTTCATCTTCACGAGTTTGTGATCCAAAAACTCCATAAGTTGAGCTCTTAGCGCGAGGTCAGAACTTACCAAAAATTGTTCCCGGCATTTCGAATACAAATCTTTAAAAGGTAAACCTGAAAAAAGAAATTCAAACTTTAGAGCACGCACTTTGTGGTGTGAGAAAATGTTAGGAATTCGCGGCACCGACATGCTGACGTCACAAAACTTCTTTGGCCGTTGAGCACTTTCTGGTTGGTACCTATGAGAAAATCTTATGGATCCGCGTCATCGAAATGCTAATGTTCGATGTTGATAATTTTTGATTTAAACATTATGAAATTTCTAATTTTATATCAATCGGCAGTCCTTATATAAAATATTTTCATTATATAAAACTTATAGTAGACGAGCTTTTTTGCCCGCGGCTCCGCCCACAATTATTTCGATTATCGCGGTAAAGAGTAGCCTAGTCATTCTTCGCGAATTAGAGTATCTCCATGACTAATTTCATTAAAATCGGTGTAACAGTTTAGCTGTGATAGAGGGACAGACAGAATTACTTTCGAATAATATTTTAATATGTATAACTCAAAAGAATTGATCAAATCTATAGATGGTAATGATAAAGAATAATTAGAAGTATTGCAAAATGCAAAACTAGTGCGGGGCGGCGGAACCATTGCTTGTTTTGTAGTTGCATAAACAATTTCTTAAGCCGGAGCTTGAGATATTCTTATTAGTACTCTTTTTATGGAGCCGCGTGGTGGCTATGCGACCTCAGTCTTTTTGAGCTCCTGAGTCTCAGTTCCATCTCCTACTACTTGCGACATTTCTTGGCCGAATGGGCCGTTCACATGCATCAAGTGACGAAGTAATTAAATAAATTCACCTTAATTTTAATTCTATTCACGCGTGAAAACAATCATTTAACAGCTCTTTAGTCACAAGAGTAAAGAAACGATTTAGTGAACAAGTAGAATAGAATCGAGTCTATTATTTTTATCTTGGGTATGGTCGGATATAATGAACTGAGAGTCAGGAGAGAAATCACACTCGTGACCTATGTCTTTAGGGTAGTTAGGGATGAGATATATAATGCAGATGTATTGGCGAGGGTGGGTCTGTGTGTCCCGGATGGCTACGAACTAACTGCGCGAGGCACCTACGACGCACACTTATACCTCATAGCTGGCGAGGTGGATATATTTTATTGTACTCTGAGTGAATTCACATTGATTGACTCTTTGCAAAATTTATCACTCATAAGTAATTAGTTTTTAAGAAAAATGTAAGTACTATATATATACAATATATACATACATACAATATATACATATATATATATATATATATA